>CM072708.1:7293115-7458115 GCA_036884735.1 Huso huso | reverse complement strand
CCTGTCAACAGCACAGACCAGGCAAGAGTCACATACTAACTGTCTGATACCATCCCCTCTGCGTTATCTAACATAGTGGATCAGACAAGGGGCCCACACTGTGGTGATTATTACACTGTGTGTGTCAGTGTGTGTGTGTCTCAATGTGTGACAGTGTGTGTGTCTTAATGTGTGTCAGTGTGTGTGTGTATCTCAGTGCATGTGTGTGTCTCAGTGTGTGTGTGTCTCTGTGTGTCAGTGTCTGTATCTCAGTGTTTGTGTGTCAGTGTGTGTTTGTCTCAGTGTGTATGTGTGTCAGTGTGTGTGTGTGTGTGTCTCAGTGTATCTCAGTGTGTGTGTGTCTCGGTGTGTGTGTGTGTTTTCAGTGTGTGTGTATCTCAGTGTGTGTGTGTCTCAGTGTATCTCAGTGTGTGTGTGTCTCAGTGTGTGTGTATCTCAGTGTGTGTGTGTCTCAGTGTATCTCAGTGTGTGTGTGTGTCTCAGTGTGTGTGTATCTCAGTGTGTGTGTGTCTGTGTGTGTGTATCTCAGTGTGTGTGTGTGTCTCAGTGTGTGTGTGTCTCAGTGTGTGTGTGTATCTCAGTGTGTGTGTATCTCAGTGTGTGTGTGTGTCTGTGTTTCTCAGTGTGTGTGTGTCTCAGTGTGTGTGTATCTCAGTGTGTGTGTGTGTCTCAGTGTGTGTGTCTCAGTGTATCTCAGTGTGTGTGTGTCTCAGTGTATCTGTGTGTGTGTGTGTATCTCAGTGTGTGTGTGTCTCTGTGTATCTCAGTGTGTGTGTGTCTCAGTGTGTGTGTGTGTGTGTATCTCAGTGTGTGTGTGTGTCTCTGTGTATCTCAGTATGTGTGTGTGTCTCAGTGTGTGTGTGTCTCTGTGTATCTCAGTATGTGTGTATCTCAGTGTGTGTGTGTCTCAGTGTGTGTGTATCTCAGTGTGTGTGTATCTCAGTGTGTGTGTGTGTGTATATCTCAGTGTGTGTGTCTCTGTGTATCTCAGTATGTGTGTGTGTCTGTGTGTGTCTCTGTGTGTGTGTGTGTCTCAGTGTGTGTGTGTGTGTGTGTGTGTGTGTGTGTGTGTGTGTGTGTATCTCAGTATGTGTGTGTCTCAGTGTGTGTGTGTCTCTGTGTGTGTGTGTCTCAGTGTGTGTGTGTGTCTCTGTGTATCTCAGTATGTGTGTGTGTCTCAGTGTGTGTGTGTCTCTGTGTGTGTGTGTCTCAGTGTGTGTGTGTCTCTGTGTGTGTGTGTGTGTCTCAGTGTGTGTGTGTCTCAGTGTGTGTGTGTCTCTGTGTGTGTGTGTCTCTGTGTGTGTGTGTCTCAGTGTGTGTGTGTCTCAGTGTGTGTCTCTGTATCAGCGAGTGTTTATATTCAGTTCATGCGTGGTTGGTCTTGTTCTAAGATCTCCTTTGTGTGAGAACGCCCCTCTCTCTCTCCCTCTCTCTCTCTCCCTCTTCCTCCCTCTCCTTCTCCCTCTCCCTCCCTCTCTCTCCCTCTCCCTTCCCCCTCTCTTTTTCAATCCTTTAATTTGCCAACTCTGTTGCTAGGCAACCCCTCTCCTGCCGCTGACATCACAACCCATTATAAATATGGCAGCTGCAGGAAGCTGCTTCATTAGTCCTGGCAGAAAATATGAACATGATCACTGACCCTCCCTTTAAAGGAGCGCTGACCATCTTTAAAATCCATTCTCTCACCTCTTATTAGCTTTATTAACATGATCACTGGCCCCTCCCTTTAAAGGAGCGCTGACCATCTTTAAAATCCATTCTCTCACCTCTTATTAGCTTTATTAACATGATCACTGGCCCCTCCCTTTAAAGGAGTGCTGACCATCTTTAAAATCCATTCTCTCACCTCTTATTACCCCTCCCTTTAAAGGAGCGCTGACCATCTTTAAAATCCATTCTCTCACCTCTTATTAGCTTTATTAACATGATCACTGGCCCCTCCCTTTAAAGGAGCGCTGACCATCTTTAAAATCCATTCTCTCACCTCTTATTAGCTTCATTAACATGATCACTGGCCCCTCCCTTTAAAGGAGCGCTGACCATCTTTAAAATCCATTCTCTCCCCTCTTATTAGCTTTATTAACATGATCACCGGCCCCTCCCTTTAAAGGAGCGCTGACCATCTTTAAAATCCATTCTCTCACCTCTTATTAGCTTTATTAACATGCTCACCGGCCCCTCTAGATGAAAAGATGTCTCTTTAAAATCCATTTCTCAGGCTCTGATTGGCTTTGTCTTTGTAAGGGGAGCTGCCTTCCCTTCCCTGTTGAGGTTTTGCTGTGGGGAAAATCCATGTATTGTTCCATTAGTTTTATTAACGACTGTCTCAATTAATGGATCCCTTTAAAGGGCGGGCGTGACCATCATTTCAAAATCACATTCTAAAACACAGGAGACTATTAGCTTGTTAACATATTGAATTGCACCCCTCTATTTAAAATTAACTCACCATCTTTAAAGTCCAATTCTCCCCTGCTGAATAATGTTTTGTTAACATTTAATTCACACCCCCTATATTTAAATGAACTCCCTGACCATCTTCATAAATCCAATCACCTCTGAATAATGTTCATTAACATGATCAATGGCCCCTCCCTTTAAAGAATGAACTCACCATCTTTAAAATCCATTCTGAATAATGTTCCCTTGTTAACATTTATTAACCCTCTGATAGAATGAACCCCTCCTTTAGAGTCCAATGAAAGCGCTGAATAATCTTTTAAAATCCATTCTCTCACCTCTTAGAATGAACTTTCATTAACATGATCAATGGCCTGAATAATGTTCCCTTGTTAAATATTGAATTGACCATCTATTAAAATGAACTCTCTCACTTCTTATTAGCTTCATTAACATGATCACTGGCCCCTTGTTCCATTTTGGATTCCTGACCATCTTTAAAATGAATTCTCTCCCTCTTCATAGTTTTATTAACTGCTGAATAATGCCCCCCTTTTTAACATATTGAATTGACCATCTTTAGAATGAAATCCAGCGGTTCTTTCACCTCTTATTATCTTTATTAACATGATCACACACCCAGATGTTAGATGAAAAGATCTGTCAACTCAGCTAATTTTCTTGAAGGCTTCTGATTGGCACCCTGTCTTTGTTCAGTTGACTCTAATGGTGTTGGAGCGAATTTGCTTGAGGTTTATCTGTGGGACTTCAGTGCACCTTGTTGTTCCATAGAGAGCCACAGTGCCTGTACTGTCTCCATTAAGTGGATGGAATTTACAACAAGGCCGGGGGGTTGCAAGTCATTTCAAATGGGGAAACACAGTTGGGGTTGGGGTTGGTGTTGGGAGGGGTTTAGAAGTTGTTAACATATTGCATTGCCACCCTCTATTTAGAATTAACCCACTGTGCTTCATAGTAGTTCTGTGAAGGGTTTGAATAGTGTTTACCCTTGTTAACATATTGAATTGCACACCCACATATAGAAAGAACTCAGCACACAGCGGTCTGCCACATTTTCACTAGATTAACAACATATCTGTGTTGGGTAGCTGCTAAATTCTGTACCCAGATGTTTATATCAGGCGGTCAGTGTAAAGGCTCCAGCATTAACCCTTCTTGAGGTCTTCCGATAGGTTTGCACCCTGCTGCGTGTTCAGTTGACCCCTACTGTGCTGGGTGTTGGAGCAGTTTTGCAGGGGTTTTATACTGTGTATCAGTGAGACTTCATCATTGCCCTGTGTACATTAGCACAGCGAGGCTCATGACAGCCATGGCAATGCCTGTAAACCTCTCCATTACAACTGTGTATAGATCCCACTGTGCTGGGTAGCAACAAGGGTTAGGGGTTTTTAGGGGTGTTTACAGTTTGGGGTCCAGCATTGGGGTTGGGTACAGTGTTGGTGTTGGGGTTTGGTGTTGGACACAGCGGGCAATGCCAGCGCACTAGATTTCAACTTCATATAGACCCCACTGTGCTGGGTAGCTGCTGTAGTTCTGTGCAGGGTTTTATATCAGTGTTATACAGTGTGGTCGCTCCAGCATTGCCCTGTGTACAGCACAGCACAGCGAGGCTCTGCCCAGCACACAGCGGGCAATGCCAGCGCACTAGATTTCAACTTCATATAGACCCCACTGTGCTGGGTAGCTGCTGTAGTTCTGTGCAGGGTTTTATATCAGTGTTATACAGTGTGGTCGGCGCCAGCATTGCCCTGTGTACAGCACAGCACAGCGAGGCTCTGCCCAGCACACAGCGGGCAATGCCAGCGCGCACTAGATTTCAACTTCATATAGACCCCACTGTGTTGGGTAGCTGCTGTAGTTCTGTGCAGGGTTTTATATCAGTGTTATACAGTGTGGTCCTGTCAGCATTGCCCTGTGTACAGCACAGCACAGCGAGGCTCTGCCCAGCACACAGCGGGCAATGCCAGCGCACTAGATTTCAACTTCATATAGACCCCACTGTGCTGGGTAGCTGCTGTAGTTCTGTGCAGGGTTTTATATCAGTGTTATACAGTGTGGTCGCGCCAGCATTGCCCTGTGTACAGCACAGCACAGCGAGGCTCTGCCCAGCACACAGCGGGCAATGCCAGCGCACTAGATTACAACTTCATATAGACCCCACTGTGCTGGGTAGCTGCTGTAGTTCTGTGCAGGGTTTTATATCAGTGTTATACAGTGTGGTCGCTCCAGCATTGCCCTGTGTACAGCACAGCACGAGGCTCTGCCCAGCACACAGCGGGCAATGCCAGCGCACTAGATTTCAACTTCATATAGACCCCACTGTGCTGGGTAGCTGCTGTAGTTCTGTGCAGGGTTTTATATCAGTGTTATACAGTGTGGTCCTGTCAGCATTGCCCTGTGTACAGCACAGCACAGCGAGGCTCTGCCCAGCACACAGCGGGCAATGCCAGCGCACTAGATTACAACTTCATATAGACCCCACTGTGCTGGGTAGCTGCTGTAGTTCTGTGCAGGGTTTTATATCAGTGTTATACAGTGTGGTCGCGCCAGCATTGCCCTGTGTACAGCACAGCACAGCTGCCCAGCACTCTGCCGGGCAATGCCGCACTAGATTACAACTTCATAGACCCCACTGTGCTGGGTAGCTGCTGTAGTTCTGTGCAGGGTTTTATATCAGTGTTATACAGTGTGGTCGCTCCAGCATTGCCCTGTGTACAGGCGAGGAGAGGAGAGGAGGAGAGGAGGAGAGGAGAGGAGAGAGGAATAGAGGCGGGAGGAGGAGGATAGAGGAGGAGAGGGGAGGAGAGGGAGATGACATCTCATACAAGAGATGGGGTCAACGCTTCAGCTGGGGCCAAAAGTTTTGCATCACCTAGAATTTTAGGATTGAGACATCATTAAAAAAAAAAAAAAAAACTATAGCAACATAATTTAGATCTTTCATTTCACATCCATGTAATCAAAGAAAACTTCGCAAAATATATATATATATATATATACACATATAGGGAAGCCATCATAGCAGTCCAGTAGTATTTATGTTATTTATATTTTTCCAGTCAGTTTTTTCCATGTTAAGTATCTGGAAAACTACAAAGCGCTGGGGGTGCAATTCCATCACATTATTCAGTCTTTCATGAAGCTGAGGAGTTCATTTATATAGAGGGTGTGTTCAAGATTTAACAGGGAAATTATTCAGCAGCTTTCATTTTCCAGTTCATTCTATTTTTTCCATGTTAAGTATTCTTTCAAAACTATGGAAGCTGAAGGAGGGAGTTCATTCTAATATGTTAATTCAATATGGAACATTATTCAGCAGCTTTCATTGGACTCTATGAAGCTGAGGGAGTTCATTCTGCAATCAATATGTTAACAAGGGAACATTATTCAGCAAAACTTTGTCCAGGGGAGCTTTTGTCCAGAGCTGTAGGTAGGAATCATAGATTATGAAGCTGTCTCACCTGGTACCTGTTCACTGCCTCTCCGTGCTCCGCAGTCTGTGTGTGCAGCCGCATGGCCCTGGGGCTCGGAGAGTTGAACCCGCACAGTCTGCAGCTGAGGTGGGTGAGGGGAGGGGGGGCTCCTGGGAGCCCTAATCTCCCCTCGAAGCCCTGGCCTGCCCCCCTGAGGTGTCTGGCCAGGGCCAGGCGAGCACAGTGGCGCCCCGTCCGCAGGTGTAACCCGAAATTGGCAGAGAGGGGGGTGGAGTAGAGGCAGAGGAGGCAGTGGTGGGTGGAGACTGAGTCAGGTTTGGGATCCCGCCACCAGGTGTCGCCGGTGGGAGGCGAAGGCGGGGAAGGAGTGAAGCTGTGTTGCAGAAGCACCTTGAGCTGGTCTGTGGTGAAGGTGGTGCAGACCAGACACTGGAATATTGAGGGAGGGGAGAGGGGGGGAGAGAGGGGGGAGGAGGAGGGGAGGGAGAGGGAGGGGGAAGGGGAGGAGGAGGAGGAGAGGTAGGGGCTGAGAAGAGAAAACAAGGAAACCAGTCAATTTAAGGATTGCAACGCAGATTCATTCTCTTGGAACTGTTGTGTCAAAACTCATTTCAAACCGGAAACCCAGTATAATCATGAAAAAAATAACAGACACACACACCCACCTCTCCCAGTTGCTCCCAGTCCATCTCTCTTACTGGTCTCCGGTCCGGTGGGGCAGCTCTTCTTCTCCTCCTCCTCCACCTCCTCCTCCTCCTTCTCTTCCGTCACTCCCTCGCTGACATCACAGCTCGGCAGACTGACGGTACTCAGTTCCACCACAGGGGCGGCGCTGCTACTCAGCGTGGAGCTGGGCTTGATCCCCTGTTTGTTTAAAACACTTTTAAAGGGGAGCCCGAGACTGCCCCCGTTGGCGCCCCCTAGCCCCAAATTCATCAGGATGCTGCTCAACTGCCCCTGGCCGCTCAAACGAACCAGGGGGGGCAAATTAACCACCCTGAACTGCCCCAAACCGGGGCTGTTCGCCTTACCGGGCTGGGGGGCATCCGAGGGGGGGCTGTAAGCGTTTTGGGGGCCCCTGGTCCCTTGTACGTTAGCCACATGCTTGTCGGACTGAGTGTGGATCGTGAGGTTTCCTTTAGAGTTTGTGGAATAGTCGCACGCCGCACAGTGGTAAGGTTTGAAACTACAAGCGTGGGTCTCCCCCCGTCCCAAACGAGGGTGGGGCTTGCCCGAGACGCAGAAGGGGCAGCTGGAGGGAGAGGGGTTGTTGCTCCCCCACGCCCCCAAGGAGCCCGCCACGCCCGCTGCTGGTCCACAGTGCTTCTCTCTGATGTGTGCCACCAGGGTCTGCTGGTATTTATAGTGCCAGTTGCACTGCGGGCATTTCAGAGTCTTGGAGGAGTTTTTGGAAGGCGGGAGGTAGTGGGGGGGGGGGAGGGGGAGGGGGAGAAGGGGAGCCGGAGGGGGAGAGGGAAGGGAGGGAAACAGGGCCAGCCGGTACCCTCCACCACCTCCCTCCCTGATGCTGTTTCCGTCCCTTCGTTTTGAGGTTTGACGAATGTAGTCCCAGTTGCACTGTCTCTCTCCTTCTCTACCTCCACCTCTCTCCCCTGCCTCTCTCTATCCCTCTCCCTTTCCTCCCTCTCTCCCTTCTCCCTCTCCCCCTCCCTCCCCCTCTCCCTCAGCACACCGGCATCGTCGCTAAAGCTTGGATCTGCGTCTTCATTGGCATCGATCTTTGGGCAAGTTTTGGTTTGAGAGCTAAAGTCGCGAGTTCCCAAAACTCTGAGGCTGGAGTTTGCCTCAGACTCAGGGTTAAGGGTGCAATCTGAAGCACAGTTCGAGCTGGCTTGTATCTGAGAGCGGATGGGCTGACTGCTGGAGTCAGGGTCTGTGTGCATATCTACAGAGGCTTTGACGTTAGGGTTTAGGTTGCAGTTGTTAAAGCTAGGGTCGCAATTTTTGGATTCGTTCCTGTCGACGGGGGTAAAGCCATGGGCTTCAGCGGGGTTCCTGTGTCTCTCACCGGTTTCCGGTTCGGCGTCAACGTTTCCGCGGGCGTCGAGCGCGCCGTTCACAGTAAAGCTCCCAGTGGTGGACTGGGAATCGCGGAGGCTCCACTCGGAGCTCGCGTTTTGGTCGTTTTTAAAGCTACCGTAAAAACCGGTGTTGCCGGAAAAGTCGCAGCGGGTGTGGCTATTTGGTTTGCTGTCGTCTCTCCGATGTTTGGTGTCCGCGCTGTCATCGGTGTCCGCGGTGACTTCATCAATGGCCGTGCAGTCAGCTCCAACAGTGGCACCGTCATTGTAAAACCCATTGCTAGGGCAAAGGTCACCCTCAATGCAGAAGCCATCTTTAGGGTCTTTGTCTCCAGTAGCTTCCTTAAAACGGCCGCCGTCTGGCTGGAAATTGGGGGAAGTTTTGGGGGAAAAAATGCCTCCCTCGTTGGCATCGCGGTTCGTTCTACTCTTGAAGTCAGGGTCGTTGTGAAGTTTGGGGCTTTGCTTTGTCGCGCCGTCACTGGCCGGTGAGACATCAGGGAGCGAATCAGAGTAGAGGTCACCGCCGGGGTCATTCGGCTGGACGGGAGGGGTTCCCCCAACCTCGGTTTCGGGGCACCCCGGGTAAAGCTTATCGACTTTGGTCGGAAGTTGCGTGAGGTAATTTTGCGGGCTGGCCGTAGAAGCGGCGCCGAGGTCACAGCAGAGGTCGCTAGGAGGGTCTGCTTTCTCTTCACCGTGAGGCTCGGGACCGGCATCGGCGGCGATCAGGCTGACGTTACCCCCCAATGCGTCGCGCCGAGCGGAAACTGTCTTTCCCGTGGCGCCTGGGCAGTCGCCGGCTGTTTTGGCGCCACATAAAGCAAAGTTTGTTGAGGGGTCAACTGGAAGTTCGTCCGCACGGGCGGCGGTTTCGGAGCTCGGATTGTGGCTGCTGGCTGCGTGTGTACCGGGTTCGGAGTTCGGTTTGGGGTCACGCCGGAGTTCGTCGGCCCTCTTGCTCAGCGAGTCAGCAATGCAGAGTTCGCGTTGAGGTTGGTTGGCGCCCCGGAGGGGACTGGTTTTGGCTGGGGGCCCCCCGAGGAGGTGAGAGGTCAAAGCGTTGGACGTGTCTGAGGTATCTCTGCTCGGGGTTTGGTTGGGAGGAGCTTCCTCTTCCGTGGCGATCGATCTGCTCCCTGCTCCCGGCCTCGGGCCTGGGCCAGGACTGGCCCCACTCCCCCCCAGGAAGTGATGCGTCCTTTGGAGGTAGTCTGAAGATGGCCGCGGGTCTTTGGTGGAGAGAAGGGAGGGGGGGGGGAGGGGAGGCGGGGAGCAGGGGGGAGGGTCCGGGGCAGTAGGGGACCCCCCCCAGCGCCCCTCCTGGGCTCCACAGGGGGGCGCTATGACCTGGCTTCATCACTGGAGCAACAGGAGAGGGCAGCTCTCATCTCCCAGCAAGACCTGGGGGGGGGGGGACAGGAGAGCAGTGGGGTTATTGTGAGTGGGGTTATTGTGAGTGGAGTTACTGCGAGTGGGGTTGTTGCCCTTCTAAAAGTTTACCAAGGTAAATTTGCCCAGTAATTTTACAGTGCATTTACCATAGTTTATCATGTTTTGTAACATGTTTTACTAGACCTCTCTGTGCTTTACAATGCTTCCCTATGCTTTACCAGACCTCTCTGTGCTTTACAATGCTTCCCTATGCTTTACCAGCCCTCTCTGTGCTTTACAATGCTTCCCTGTGCTTTACCAGACCTCTCTGTGCTTTACAATGCTTCCCTATGCTTTACCAGACCTCTCTGTGCTTTACAATGCTTCCCTATGCTTCACCAGACCTCTCTGTGCTTTACAATGCTTCCCTGTGCTTTACCAGACCTCTCTGTGCTTTACAATGCTTCCCTATGCTTTACCACACCTCTCTGTGCTTTACAATGCATCCCTATGCTTTACCAGACCTCTCTGTGCTTTACAATGCTTCCCTATGCTTTACCAGACCTCTCTGTGCTTTACAATGCTTCCCTATGCTTTACCAGACCTCTCTGTGCTTTACAATGCTTCCCTATGCTTTACCAGACCTCTCTGTGCTTTATTACACTTTGCTGTGCTTCTGCTGTGGGACAGTTTCATTAGGGTGGGAGTTAATATTAGGGTGGTTGTTGCGATATCTGGAGGGGGTAACTGTAATTGGGCAGCAGTGTGGAGTAGTGGTCAGGGCTCTGGACTCTTGACCGGAGGGTCGTGGGTTCAATCCCAGGTGGGGGGACACTGCTGTTGTACCCTTGAGCAAGGTACTTTACCTAGATTGCTCCAGTAAAAACCCAACTGTATAAATGGGGAATTGTATGTAAAAAATAATGTGATATCTTGTAACAATTGTAAGTCGCCCTGGATAAGGGCGTCTGCTAAGAAATAAATAATAAATAATAATTGTGTTGCTGTGAGTGAGATATTGGGAGTGAGATATTGGGAATGGAGTTGCTGGGAGTGAGATGTTTTGAGTGGGTTATTGTAAATGAAATATTGGAAATGGTTTATTGTGAGTGGGTTATTGTGAGTGGGATATTGTGAGTGGGGATATGTTGAGTGGGATATTATGAGTGAGATATTGTGAGTGGGGATATTGTGAGTGGGTTATTGTGAGTGAGATATTGTGAGTGGGTTATTGTGAGTGAGATATTGTGAGTGGGGTTATTGTGAGTGGAGTTATTGTGAGTGGAGTTATTGTGTTTTCAAAGAGGCTGAATAAAAACTAATTCCAATCTCAATACAATGCAGGTCAATCAAACTGACCCCTCTCACCCGCCCCACCACAGCCCAGCTAATACCCCCCCACCCCCACACACACACCCTCCTGTAAACAAGACTACAACATTCCACGGTACAACAAAAAACAAAAGCACAGGCACAGCCAACTGTCCCTTTGTCTGCTTTCCTCATCCCTCCCCCACCCCTCTCTCTACCTCAGTAATTACAAAATGATGGTGTGTAAATTAAAATGAACAATCTCCCGTTCTCCCCCCAGCCTCCTCTCTCCTCTCTTCTCTCTCCACTCTCCTCTCTCCTCTCTCCGCCTCCTCCTCCTCTCTCCTCTCCTCTCTCCCCCAGCCTCCTCTCTCCTCTCTCCTATCTCCACTCTCCCCCAGCCTCCTCTCTCCTCTCTCCTCTCAGCCTCCTCTCTCCTCTCAGCCTCCTTTCTCCCCCAGCCTCCTCTCTCCTCTCTCTGCCCAGCCTTCTCTCTCCTCTCTCCTCTCTCTGCTCTCCCCTCAGCCTCCTCTCCCCCCAGCCTCCTCTCACCACTCTCCCCCGGCCTCCTCTCTCTCCTGTCAGCCTCCTCTCTCCTCTCTCCCCTCAGCCTCCTCTCTCCTCTCTCTGCTCTCTCCTCTATCCTCTCTCCTCTCTATTCTCTCCACTCTCCCCCGGCCTCCTCTCTCCTCTCTCCCCTCAGCCTCCTCTCTCCTCTCTCTGCTCTCTCCTCTCTCTGCTCTCTCCTCTCTAATACTCCCCCTGCCTCCTCTCTCCTCTCTCTGTTCTCTCCTCTATCCTCTCTTCTCTCCTCTCACCACTCTCCCCCCAGCCTCCTCTCTCCTCCCTCCTCCCTCTTCTCTCCTCTCTAAACTCCCCCCCAGCCTCCTCTCCTCTCTCCCCCTCTCTCCTAAGCCTCCTCTCTCCACTCTCCCCTCAGCCTCCTCTCCCCTCTCCTCTCTCCGCTCTCCCCTCAGCCTCCTCTCTCCACTCTCCCCTCAGCCTCCTCTCTCCTCTCTCCGCTCTCCCCTCAGCCTCCTCTCTCCACTCTCCCCTCAGCCTCCCCCTCTCTCCTCTCTCCACTCTCCCCTCAGCCTCCTCTCTCCTCTCCTTCAGCTCTCCCCTCAGCCTCCTCTCCGCTCTCCCTCAGCCTCCTCTCTCCTCTCCTCTCTCCTCTCCTCCCTCTCCTCTCCCTCCCCTCAGCCTCCTCTCTCCTCTCTCCGCTCTCCCCTCAGCCTCCTCTCTCCGCTCTCCCCTCAGCCTCCTCTCTCTCTCTCTCTCTCTCCCTTCAGCCTCTCTCTCTCTCCTCTCTCCGCTCTCCCTTCAGCCTCCTCTCTCTTCTCTCCTCTCTTCTCTCTCCTCTCAGCCTCCTCTCTCCCCCAGCCTCCTCCTCTCAGCCTCCTCTCTCCTCTCTCTGCTCTCAGCACCAGTGAAAATCTGTTGGTTTTAGCCTTTTTGATAGTACTGGGTTTGTCTTGGAAATAAAGCACGATTTAAAACGATTTAAAGTCAATTGAAAACTCGGAGCAGATCAATATCGCAGCTCCAACACTCACTGGCGCTCAGACAGACAGACAGACAGACAGACAGACAAGAAATTCAATGTTGTTACTTACAGATTTGGTTGTTCAATGTGAAATCCATCTCTCTCTCTCTCTCTCTCTCTCTGGCTTTGTCCTTTATTTTGTTTGTTTTCGGAACGTAAATTCTTGTCAATCCTCTAGCCCACAGAGACGCGGTGTGTTGTGTTGTTAATGTTTTTTCCTTTTTTTCATTGATTTTTTTCAAAGCCTTTATTATGTGTCCATTCACAACATAAAGACCGCCTGCCTCTCTCTCTCTCTCTCTCTCTCTCTCTCTCTCTCTCTCTCTCTCTTTTCAGCACAATAGAATAATCAATAGATATTCGTCAAGGATTGGGGAGGAGGGGAGGGGGAGGACTGAGCAGGTGCATTGTGGGAAATGTAGTTTTTTTTTTTTGGTTTTGTAGGCTGGTGTTCAGATTGATGATGGAAACTGTTCAGATTTAAGTACTTGCTTATCAATTCACAATTGATGAATACCAACACACCACTGACATCAAAAATTGCGCCGGGCAGCGTTCAGTTCAAATGAGCTTCTCAAAGCGACAGGAAATGACTTCCACTGAAGAAGACGCGTTTTTTGGTTTGTTTGTCGGTCAGTTCAATCGGCTTCAAACGAACGACCGCAGCGATTATTAATATTATTATTACGTGTCTAAAAAAAAAAAAATAGCAAATTATAAATCGAGGGACTTATAACCGAAATTGAAAACAGGAATTGACCGCGACGCTGGTTTCGACACAAAGTATTTTTCGACGTCTTTAAAGAAAAGGTTTCTGGTTGAGACGCTTGTCTGATGCGCTATCCTTGCACTTTGTCATTGTAGATACAACTTGCTGTGCTCCTAACTGGCTGCATCCTAGTTCATATTGTATTCTAGTAGTATTGTGATTTAGCCCTTGCTGTAAACTCCACTGTGTTTAAATGTGAAGCTTGCATTGTAACCCTGTGCTGCCCTGTGACGCCTGTGTGAGTCGCCCCTGGGATTAAGGTGTCTGACAAATAAATAAATTAATAATAATAATAATAATTATATAATCAACGACTTCAGGATCTTGATGGGAGTTGAATTGGTTGAATTAAACAAATCTCGAGCAGGGTTGGAACCAAGACCAGGAATGGAATCGCTCTCCAGGATCGTGACTGGCCAGAATTCGTATGAAAGCATTGTAACTCAGATTACATGTGTGTGTGTGTGTTTTTTTTAATGTTTTGGTAAAGTCTGTATGAAGTGCTTTCTTCAACTGTCTTTACAATCTTCAAACCCTCGGGGACCCCTGCGCTCCCCTCACTGTGCGACTCCCCCCTGCACACCACGCGGCCGTGCCTTTACCAGGGGAGACCCTCGGTGACCCCTGCGCTCCCCTGACTGTGCGACTCCCCCCTGCACACCACGCGGCCGTGCCTTTACCAGGGGAGACCCTCGGGGACCCCTGCGCTCCCCTGACTGTGCGACTCCCCTGCACACCACACGGCCGTGCCTTTACCAGGGGAGACCCTCGGGGACCCCTGCGCCCCCTGACTGTGCGACTCCCCCCTGCACCACCACGCTTTACCAGGGAAGACCCCGGGGACCCCTGTGCCGGGGAGACCTGGGACTCCCCCTGACTCGGGCCGTGCCTTTCAGGGAGACCCTGCACACCCCCCTGGCCGGGCGTGCCTTTACCAGGGAGACCCTCAGGGGACCCCTGACTGTGTGACTCCCCTGCCCCTGACTGCCTTTACCAGGGAGACCCTCCCGGGGGACCCCCCCCCCTGACTGTGGGCTCCCCCACACACGGGGCGTGCCTTTACCAGGGAGACCCTCGGGGACCGCTCCCCTGACTGTGTGACTCCACCCTGCACACCGGGTGTGCCTTTACCAGGGAGACCCTCAGGGACCCCTGCACTCCCCTGACTGTGTGACTCCCTCTGCACACCCCCCCTGCACACCACGGGCCGTGCCTTTACCAGGGAGACCCTCAGGGACCCTGCACTCCCCTGACTGTGTGACTCCCCCCTGCACACCACACGGCCGTGCCTTTACCAGGGGAGACCCTCGGGGACCCCTGCGCTCCCCTGACTGTGCGACTCCCCCCTGCACCCCGTGACTTTGTGGGACCCTCCTCCCCTGCACTCCACCACTGCACTGCACGCGGCTGTGCCTTTACCAGGGGAGACCCTCGGGGACCCCTGCGCTCCCCTGACTGTGCGACTCCCCCCTGCGCCCCACGCGGCCGTGCCTTTACCAGGGGAGACCCTCGGGGACCCCTGCGCTCCCCTGACTGTGCGACTCCCCCTATATATACTGAGCAAAAGAAACTTATCACTTATACCAAAAACATTTTGTCACGGTCCATCATTCATATATATATTCTTGAAATGTATTTTTGTTTGACTGTAAGTCACCCTGGATAAGGGCATCTGCTAAGAAATAAATACCTTTTTTTTTTCCAAAAATAAATGTGTTATAATAGTGAGAAGTTTCTTTTGATGCTCAACATATATTATTTGTTTCTTAGCAGACGCCCTTATCCAGAGCGACTTACAATTGTTACAAGATATCACATTATTTTTACATACAATTCCCCATTTATACAGTTGGGTTTTTACTGGAGCAATCTAGGTAAAGTACCTTGCTCAAGTACCTGCTGAGAGAGAGAAAGAGAGAGGCAAATTGATCAGAACTTCAATTTGATTTCAGTAGATTTGCACCAATACTCAAATATAGATATATATCAATCCTTCATTTAATTCACATTAACATGGAAGAAACTGTCTGTGCACAAGTGCAAACACTTAAGGACTAGAGAATTAAGTCATAAAAAAAAGGCACATTTTATTATAAAACCAAATTATTTTACAAAATCGCAGTTGCATCAATACAGTTTATACATAGTCTTTTTTTTTACAATTCAAATCAACCAACACAGGATCAGGATGGTAATCAGACTCCTATTCCACAGCAGTGTCACCCAGTCCAGGTTTTACTACCAGCTTGATCAGCCCCCAGTGTGTCTAGCTAACAAGCTCAGGTGTGTCTGATTATTAAACTCCTAGTGAAACCAGGACTGGATCACACTGCTGTGCAGCAGGAGTCTGATTTCCAGCCCTGGAGGGTGTGCATTAAATTAAATTTGGAAGCAGTGTATTTTTTAAAAACTCATTTCTTCCCTCTCATCAGCACATAAGTCTCATATAAATTTCTAATATACACAGCCTTCTCTGTCCAGACAGTTGCAGCCCCAGAACTACAGCCCCCACAATCCCTCACTGATTACAGCTAGTGCAGAGGCATGCTGGGACTTGTAGTCTGTTACACAACTACAAACATGGCAGAAAGGTTTGAGCTGGTGTTGAGGGCAGGTCATTTAAAAAGCACAAGAAAAACTCAAATCAAGTAGATTAAAAGCCAGTTAGAGAAACATTTGTCTCCTCTTGGTTTTTTTTTTTTTTTTTTTTTTTTAAAGTTTAATAGGAAAAGGTTTTATAAAAGGTTATTGCAGTATCCAAATACATTACAAGTCAGGTCTGAATTGCAGCCTGGCTGAACTGAATTCTCCCTGTTCAAGCAAACCAAATATTCAGTTCTGCCCTCTCCTACCTCAACACCAAGACTTGAGTTTAAACTGCTTTGGTTTCTGAGAAAAAACCAAAACTTAAAAGCTAAAACACAACTTTGCCTTTAAGGGTTTTCTTCGAGGTAAATTTATATTTCCTTCAAGAAGCACTGGCTTGCCATTCACATGCATTTCATTTCAACAAGCACATTGGCGCCACCTGGTGGCAAAACACAGCAGCTGCATCATTTACATTTTTTTTATTATTTGTTAATGGAGTGTAGTAAATAAGATTTGAAGGAATTACACTTGGTGCAAAACTACACCCCCCCCCCCCCCCCCCCATTTAGAATACAACTGCCAGTACAACCCATAAACTACAGCCCCCACAATCCTTCACCGATACTGATGAGGCATGCTGGGAGTTGTATTCCAAACCTGGCCACTGCCAAACTGTTTACAACCCCCTAACCACTCTGCAGTTACAGAAAAAACTACAGTTCCCATCACCCCCCTCACCCAAAGCATGCTGGGAACTGCAGCTTAAAACACTGGTGATTGGAGGAGGGAGGGAGGGGGCACGATTACAACCCTTCTGGTCTTTACAAACAGAAGCAACATTTTAATATATATACACACGCAAGCAAGCAAGCAGTATATTTTTGCAACTTCAAAAGACATATTTCTCTTTTGGATTTAAAAATAAAAATATTGCACAACACCAACGATTAACAAAAAATTAAATAGTAATTTTGCGCACGTGTGTGTGAGAGAGAGAGAGAGAGTCTTTCTATATTAAGAGATGCTATTATCTCTCCTGTACAGCATTTGCTCAAGTCCGTAATGGTTATAGCTGGGCGCTGGCTGTGGCATTTGCTGCTGCTGTGGATACCCAGAGTAGTGATTCCTCAAATGGCCACCAGATGTCACTGTTACCTGCTCCAGAGGCTGATAGAGAAACTGAGGAGGCTGAAGCTGCTGGGAATAATCAAACCGCAACAACCCTCCATGACCACCAGAGGGCAGCGTGGCCCAGCCTTCTTCACTGCTGCTGCTGACTGTCCTCTGATGGGGTGGAATAGCGGGGGTAGCAGTGCAAGTCGGGGAGTATTCAGCAGCCCCTTCCTCGGGAGTCCGTGGGGAGATGGGGGTTTGGTAGGGGTGCTGGGAGGCGTACAGGGGTACGGACCCAGAGGGGCTGTGTTTGGGGTAATCTGAGGTTGGGTGTGGAAGCGGCTGGTACTTTGGGTCCCCCGGAATTAGCCCCCCTTGCTGGCTGTAGTATTCTGAAGGGAGGGCGGCTTCGCTGGGAAGATTGGGGTAGGGCCATTTCGACAGCTGTTGGGAGAGAAAAGAATGAATATTTAATGGAGAAATGCTACGCAAAAGTACTGTATCCAAAAAATGTGTGGATTGTGTTTGAAACTGGCTTTTAAAAACACAAGAAATATAAGGAGAGGCGTTTACAACCACCTAAACCCTCGCTGTATTAAAAACTACATCTCCCATCACCCCTCACAGATACCAAAGCATGCTGGGAAATGTAGTTTCAATTCTGGTCGGAGGGGGGCACACTGAAACTCTGCTCGCTACAATAATTAGGGCGTCTTTTCGGCTGAATTGTGTTTCTAAATTTGGGTGAATGCTTTTTTAAAAAAAGTGGACTTTTATATAATATATAAAAATAAATAAAGAATCCAGGTAGAAATTGGGTTTTCTTTACAGAGAAACAAATGCCTCAGTACAAAAAATGTTGAAATCTGGATGTGTTTCCAAACATTGGGGTATACAAAAATCTATCTCTGTATCTGAAAGCATATACGCTGTTTCACAAAGAAACGATCCACTGTTGCATCTAAATGGTCTTTGCTTAAAAAACACACCCATAAAACAAGTGTGCAAAAAACCAGCAAAAACCTTGAAGCTGTATTGCTGTAATTTTGAAAAGCCTAAAAATTATCTAAAATTCACCCGTCACCCTCACAGTTTATTCATATACAGTGTGCTGGGAAATTTGAGTTCAACCATTCGGGACAGGGGGGGGGGGGGAGAAATGGGATAAAACCCGATAAATCAGACACCCCAACATTAGAATCACCAAAACAAAGCCTGAATGTCTAAGAGTCAAGATTTAGCATTGAATTGACCTCATTTTATTTCATGAACAAAATTATGGGTCAAAATGTTTTTTACAAAAAAAAAAAAGTGGAAATTAAAACTATTTTATATAATATATAAAAATAAAGAATCAGAGAAGGTGAAAAGAGATGGGTTCTTATTTACAAAGAAACTAAAATGGCCTGGACACAGTACAAAGTTTCTTTTAGTATCACACATGTCTCCAACCTTGTAATCAGTCATTCAGCCTATTTAAATGAAATCTGCACCACACTGAACATGGACCAGAGAAAGCAGTTGTATAATTCAGAAAGAAAATTGGGGTATACAAACCATCTTTGATGGCATCTGCAAATATTATTGTTTATCTGGAAAGCCAATCTCATATCGCTGACCCCATTTGAACAGAAGGATAGTGCGAATGGTAGAAAAAGAACCAAGGATAACAATCTGAACTGTTGCATCTAAATGGTCTTTTTTTGGGAAAAACACACCCATAAAACAACTGGAATTTGCTAAAATGCATAAAAACAATTGGGAGAATGTCCTTTGGACAGGTGTCAAAATTGCTTTTTTGTCACATCAGCTCTATTTGAAAAAAAGCTTTCAAAGAAAAAAATTACCACAGTAAAATTCACTTGCAGGGCCAATGAAATCTCAAGACTGTGCATGCGTTTATTCAGTGTATACAGTATGTGTCATATTCGGAGAGTTTGAGTAAAACCAGAATGGGAGAACAAAACATTGGACTATTCTGGGGAGAAATCTGGATAAAATCTATGATAAATCAGACAGGCACCCCAAACCTATAATATAGATTACAGAGGTAACAAACACAGAACATTAGAATCAGTGATTGCTTCAAAACAAAGCCTGAATGTCTGCCATTTTCATTTGTTTTCTTATTTACAATATTATGTTGAATAAAAATCAAAGATTTATGGAATAAACAATGGTGGATGACCTCATTTTATTTCATGAAAAATTTTTTTTTTTTTTATATATATATGATATATAAAATAAATAAAAAAACACAACACATGCTAACTGGGGGGGGGTCCCTTACCGGTGCATTAGCAGAGATATTGGGGTACCTCTCCGACACCCAGCTGGAGTCTTTCTGGTGCCTCTTAAACTTCATCCTCCGATTCTGAAACCAGGTCTTCACCTGAGGAGAAAGAAAGGCTGTTAAATTTAGTAAGGCAGGCTGTTAAATTTTAATGGGGCAGGGTCCCCCTCCAATCATAAGAACGTTTACAATCGAGAGGAGGCCCCATTCGGCCCATCTTGCTCGTTTGGTTGTTAGTAGCTTATTGATCCCAGAATCTCATCAAGCAGCTTCTTGAAGGATCCCAGGGTGTCAGCTTCAACAACATTACTGGGGAGTTGAATTAAATCAGTCCTGGGGGGTTGGCACTTATTCCACTCCAGGTTGAACATGTAAAATGAGATTATCATGAAGCGATTGGCCACCCCTCTGGGTGCATAATATTCAAAATCCTAAAAATGTCAAGACAGGGGACTTTTTTCGACCTGAAAAAAGAAACAAGGACCAGGGGTCACAAATGGAGATTAGATAAAGGGGCATTCAGAACAGAAAATAGGAGGCACTTTTTTACACAGAGAATTGTGAGGGTCTGGAACCAACTCCCCAGTAATGTTGTTGAAGCCGACACCCTGGGATCCTTCAAGAAGCTGCTTGATGAGATTCTGGGATCAATAAGCTACTAACAACCAAACAAGCAAGATGGGCCGAATGGGGCCTCCTCTCGTTTGGAAACTATGCTCTTATAAGCAGTGTGCTGGTCATGGGAGGGCAAAATTACTGAACCAACAAATGTATCCGGACAAAGGCGAGGCAGATTTCAAATCAAGTACGGACAGTTTTACACGCAGCATTTAGTTTTAAATAAAAAGCACAGTTTGTTGTTCAAGCCAAAAAGGAGACCGATTGCATTCCTGCCCCTTGCTCGAACACTTTGTTTAAAATAAAGAAAGAAACAATCGCTACCTTATCCCAGTTTTTCATGGATGTTTTTGCTACAGTTCCAGTTTCCATGGTTACTTAAATGTAGCTTTGATTTGCTTCTCCAGATGGGTTATTCTTGGGTAACCCCTGTATTAAACCATTCTATGCACGGGTTGGAACAAAGACCTGGAGCGGATCCTGGGCAACCCCTGGAGTGGATCTTGGGTAACCCCTGTATTAAACCATTCTATGCACGGGTTGGAACAAAGACCTGGAGCGGATCCTGGGCAACCCCTGGAGTGGATCTTGGGAAACCCCCGTATTAAACCATTCTATGCACGGGTTGGAACAAAGACCTGGAGCGGATCCTGGGCAACCCCTGGAGCGGATCTTGGGTAACCCCCGTATTAAACCATTCTATGCACGGGTTGGAACAAAGACCTGGAGCGGATCCTGGGCAACCCCCGTATTAAACCATTCTATGCACGGAGCCCTCAAAATAACATTACGATTTTTCACAGTGCTAAACTATTTCAAAAAAATCCGCTACAGCATTCGGGGTTGGTAGGGGGATAAAACTAAGCATTATTATGGGATGGAGTTACACGTGTTTTGTCTAGATCAGCGGTTCCCAACCTCGGTTCATCACAACTGAGCTTCCGATTACCGAACTAGACACCTGAACCGAGAATTCTTAAACTCGACCTTTGCAATTGTTCATAACAAGCAACAAGGTCTAATTAAGCAAATTATCACGTATTCATGTATTTATTTATTAGCAGACAAACAGGTACTTTAACTTACAAACTTAACGTACATTTGTATTTTACAATTGTTACAAAATACCATAAAGTACAGCATTAAACATTAATTGCGTGCGTTAAATGTATAAATTACCAGATTACAAAATAGATCGGCTTTTTGTATAAACCCGTGACGCGCACATCAGACTGATTAATAACCAAACAATACAGAAATGTATTATTATTATTATTTATTATTATTATTATTATTTTTTTTTTTTTTAAATGGCACAATCGCTGTGTTTCTGGGATGTCTGTTGTGTTAACCCTACCATAGCGATTGGGATGCACTGGTAAAAGTTTAGCATTGTTTTAATCGTCATTTTTTTGTGAACCTTTCTAAATGAACAAATGTAAAAAAAAAAAAAAAAAAAAAAACACAAAACACGGTTTTTTATATATATATATATATATATATATATATATATATATATATATATATATATATATATATATATATATATATATATTATATATATATAAAAAATGTACCTGTTTGTATGTGAGGCCTATCATCCCAGCGAACGTCTTCATCTCCACGGGGGTCAGGTACCTTTGCACCTGGAAGCGCTGCTGGAGAGCCTGCATCTGTTCCTGGGAAAAAGCGGTCCGCGGTTTGGCTTTCTTGGCTTTCGGTTCGTCCGCCGCCGCCGCCGCCGCCATGTTGACGAGGTCTCCCTCCGGCGCGGGGCCTCCGTCACCGCCCAGCCGCAGCCGCGGAGTTTCCCGAGGCTCTTCGCCGTCCTGGAGCGTGGAAGACAACGGCTCGGCGTCGAGGGAGCTGCCGCTGCATTCGGACTCTTCCAAGCCCTGGACGGATTGAGGCGCGTCGGGGCCGTTTGAGCACCAAGACTCTGCGCGGAGAGAAAGAGAAAAAAAAACACGGTTAACGGTGACATTTTATACGGTTTTATTTTTCAAATTAGTTTATAGGTTTTTCTTAAAAGATGGCTTAGAGAATTACGTACAACTATTTGTGTATTTAACAGAATTTATATTTGTAAAAAAATAAACAAAACCCGCCAATTATGAATTGGTCAGAAACGGTAAGTATAAATTTGTTCAGTCTTCAACTATCGTATAACGCGGAGCATATCAATGTGCGGTGAAACATTTAATGTGATAAATACATAAATTAATTTTAAAATGGTATTAATGTTACATAATATCGGCCTATTTACTGGAGTCGGATAGATGCCCGTTGACACGTACCGTACATAATATTCTGAAATAAAGTATGCTGATTGCATTTAACCTTTTTTTTTTTTTTAAAAAGAGAAATAAAACAGAATACAACTGAAAAAAAAGTCACATAAAAACGAGAGACTACAGAACTACAGCTCCCATCATCCCTCGCAGTTATTGCTGGCGGTTTAAGGCTCGCTGGGGCTGCGTTGGTGCGCGATATTTAACTTTTCATCAGTATAAACAGATTACTACGGGTTTAAAACAAAACTTACCATCTCCCATACTATATTAAATCGCATCTTTGCATATGCACGAAATATATATATATATATATATATATATATATATATATATATATATATATATATATATATATATATATATATATATATATATATATATATATATATATATATATATATATAGATTTTTTTAATAACGTAGTTATAGCGTTGAAACACACTCGTCCGTCACTCGGTTGTAAATAAAAAACACATTCTAGTCTCTATATGGGAGACCATTGTATTTTCTTGCACAATTGTATTATCACTCGTACTGCGATTTTGAAATTTATTTTTGTTTACGAGTGTAAGTCGCCCTGGATAAGGGCGTCTGTTAATAAATAAATAAATAATAATAAGGGCGTCTGCATGATCGTCCTGCTCCCCCCTCAATCCCATCCCATATAAAAAGAAAACACATTTCTCATGAAATATATTTGTAAGCCAAATGGTAAGGAACTACTTTGCATATAATTTCTATATTTCAGTACCCGATAACTCTCTCTTTTAAAAAAAGTACCTTCAAGCAACGCTCTGCCCCCTAGCGGATACAAAAATATATATCCATTGAGGTTTTAAATAAATCGCCATTATCTGCTGTTAATAACTTCTAATATATAACTGATATTTTTTGGTGTAAAAATATTTGTTTTTAATTGCAAACCGTCTTGTGTGTGTATAGTACACGGTAACGCTAATAAATAAGATGTCTCGTTGTATATATATATTTTTAAAAGGAATCAATCCATAATTAATAAGATGAATCTCTTACCGGGACTTCGCGGTTCTTTATCACCTGAGTCGCTGCTTGCTTTCTGGCCCGCATATGCCGGCGACAGGTCCGGCTGTGGGGTTCGTGTCCCGGGCGGTGCGCTGAAATTGAGGACGGTCGGCACCACGGCGCCCGGGTGCTGCCCACCTTCCATCACAACGCCACTGCCGGCGGGACCCCAGTAACCGGCGTGGCTTGCCTGGTGGTCCGGGTACAGCAAACCGTAGGCGTAAGCATGGTACGAAGAGGCTGGGGCGATGTAATTAGTCTTCCACTCCTCCATTACCTATATCTATTAAAACAGCGGGTTTAAACGGCGACTGCTCAAAAGCAGCAAATGCAGACGCCGTCGGGCACACTGCAATAAAAATAAATTAAATTACCAGGTTATCGTTCCGAATGTTACGTTGGCGGGGAGGGCGGTCGGTATTTATAGTGGGGAGTCAGCGAAGGGGGCGTGTACTCTGTGCCTCACCTGTAGCCAATGAGAAGAGGTGTTTGTTTTCTTTAACACCTTGTAATTTGTAGTCCCCGCCCCCCACCACCCTCCCCCCCCCCCCGCTATCCGTCGCGCACAAACAATATTGAAATGCTAATTTGCTGTGGAGACGTTTGCTGTTAATCTGCTAACGGGGCGACAACAACGGGGTTTCACCTCTTTTTTGCAAAGTTTCTCGGGGAGAGAGAGAGAGAGAAACCCTACAAAAAGCGCAGCGCATGCGCAACACACAGTTAAATTTAAGGATACCAAACCGCTCATTAGTCAAATGGTCGCGTGTGTAAAATAAGATAAAAATGCCGATCATTTAAAATAAAACGTAGTAAGCCACGCGCAGCGCCGGCAAATAATCACAGTATTCCGCTAGTGTGTGACACGCGTGGCAAGAGATCACACTGGGCAAATACAGTAAGCCACTTACACGAGATGATAAAGAAGAGGTGGGGGGGGACTTGGTTATAGTCAGTAAACAGCTCACGTGACCCACTCCCCCCAAAAAAAACAATATCAGAACTCAAGCTGCACTTTGAGAAGTTATGTTTTTTTTTTTAAGGTTCATGGTACCATGGCAACAAAAAACGTATAAATACCCGTGTTTTTTTAAACTCTCTTGACCAAGGCGTGTTAAATACACAGAAAACACTGGGAAGTTTACAATGAACAAACACACACACATTATATATATATATATATATATATATATATATATATATATATATATATATATATATATGAGAGAGAGATGACTTACACAAAAAACTCGTGAGCCAGCTAATATACGATACACGGTAGAGGTAAACCACTCGAAACGCCAAATAAATAAATAAATAAATAAATAAATAAAAATAACAAAACCTATTATAAAATAAAACGCAAACGTATTGGCTTACATTTCACACGTAAACCGCTGACGTTTCGAAAGCCCGTTCCACACGCAACAGAAATTAATTACTTCAAGATGCGAGGGCGGGTTTATGGAATTGATTTTCCCGGTGTAATTAAAAGGCTTAAGTGAAAACAAACGGCTCGGTTTTGCTAGCCAGTCTTGAAGCGAGTGAAACAAACGCGCGACAATTAAAAAAACAAATTATAATCCCAGGTAGAGAGAGAACGAAACAGTCCTCGGCTTTTATTTGCTAATTAATTTAAATTTGATTAAGTGTTTACAACGTTTATATTATTTATGAATTATGTTATTATAATTGAAACCCTTATATATATATATATATATATATATATATATATATATATATATATATATATATATATATATATATATATATATATATATTCAATTTTGTACACTGTCTCATTTCAAAAAAATATGTTGCAGTTGCAAAACACAACAACACAAATGCATTTAAAAAAAATAAATGTTTTTATTTTTACTGTGGGTGTGTGTTTTCGAATCTCCAGTTTGCATAAATTTAAGTCGTTTTTTTTGTTTTGTTTTTCTAACTCGACTTTATTACGTGCGAAAGAACAGCCGCAAACGAGCTCGTGCAGGTGTAGCCCATTCAGTTGTTTTCACACGACCCCCGATTTCACCCCCCCCCTACCCCCCCCAAAACAAACTCGATACTCTGTGCAATTATTCTGCCCTGAGGTACACGTGAAAACTAAACTAAACTAAACAAATCACCCTATATTATTATTATTATTATTATTATTATTATTATTATTATTATTATTATTAATAAAATGCAGTCTCGAGTTTCCAGTTTATCAATGACAATGCCCACACTGTAAAAACAAACAGAAGTATTTTTACTGTACCTCGCTATTGACATGTTTTTTTTCACCTTTAGTTTCTCCAGTTTTTTACTCAATGCATATCGTAAAATGCTTTTTAAAAAAAATACAAATTAAGTTTTAATAAAACGGACAGAAATATAGACTGTAATGCAAGGGGCGCTGGAATTAGGGGCGCTGGGGTGCGGCAGCAGCTCATTGGTTTTGCATGGCTTCCATACAGTTGTTACAGTTTTGTTCAATGGCTTTCAGCACCCCCACTTTAAAAATGGTTCCAGCGCCTCTGCTAGAATGAGTCTACAAATACAGTTTTATTTAGTCAATATTAAGGTACATTTACCGTAGAAATTCAAAAACAGCGGACAGCTCCCTATCCAGTTCATTATATAAGAATCGTTGTTATTCATTGTATAAAAATAAACATGATTATAATAATAAATATATATATATATATATATATATATATATATATATATATATATATTATAACCGTTTATTTTGCATGATCCTGTTAAATCGCAAGATTGGTAATCAGACTCCTGTTCCACAGCAGTGTGATCCATTCCAGGTTTTACTAGGGTTTAATAATAAGCCCCCTGTGTGTCTAGCTAACAAGCTCAGGTGTGTCTGATTATTAAACTCCTAGTAAAACCAGGACTGGATCACACTGCTGTGCGGCAGGAGTCCCATCCCAGCCCTGATAATAACCAGCTTTATTATTGCAGGGCTGGGAATCAGACTCCCGCTGCACAGCAGTGTGATCCAGTCCTGGTTTCGCTAGGAGTTTAATAATAAGACACACCTGAGCTTGTTACCTAGACACACTGGGGGCTGATCAAGCTGGTAGTAAAACCTGGAATGGATCACACTGCTGTGGAACAGGAGTCTGATTACCAATCTTGCGATTTAACAGGATCATGCAAAATAAACGGCAAACAATTATATATATATATATATATATATATATATATATATATATATATATATATATCATAAAATATTTTATAATCATGTTTATTTTTATACAATGAATAACAACGATTCTTATATAATGAACTGGATAGGGAGCTGTCCGCTGTTTTTGAATTTCTACGGTAAATGTACCTTAATATTGACTAAATAAAACTGTATTTGTAGACTCATTCTAGCAGAGGCGCTGGAACCATTTTTAAAGTGGGGGTGCTGAAAGCCATTGAACAAAACTGTAACAACTGTATGGAAGCCATGCAAAGCCAGTGAGCTGCTGCCGCACCCCAGCGCCCCTAGATTGCATTGCGTTTTACATTATTTATACAATAAAGGCCAGCAGTGTGGAGTAGTGGTTAGGGCTCTGGACTCTGGACTCTTGACCGGAGGGTCGTGGTTTCAAACCCAGGTGGGGGGACACTGCTGCTGTACAAATACTGTGATATCTTGTAACAGTTGTAAGTTGCCCTGGATAAGGGCGTCTGCTAAGAAATAAATAATAATAATATAACCGTGACGGCCTGTCATCTGAAATTATATTGCGCACTGAAGGCTTGTGACGTGGTCCTCATAATCTGATAATGAAAGCGTCAGTTGTGAATCATCGCCAGTTTATCAGATACAGGCTCGTCAGGGTTCAATTAAATTCAATGGACTCCTGACACGTTAATGTGAGAGCGAGGAGACACATTTACAGACTGTTAATAATACCTGTAATTACAGCTGAGTTTTATTTCAATGCATTATTAAAAAGAAGACAATGGAAACACACGCTGTCAACATCCCGGTCCGTACGCACGGGATGCCACCTCCGCAGAGTTTTTTTTTTTTTAAAAAACAAAACAAAAAACGCGCAACGAGGCCACGTCTCTGTGGTAAATATAGGCTGTCAAAAAAAAAAAAAAAAAAAACATTGTATAACTGGATATAATTAAATACAAAATACAAAAAATAAATTTGAGGATCTGATGAGGGGTTGATTCGGATTAAAAAACACATTTTGGGGTTGATTCGGATTAAAAAACACATTTTGCGGTTCTGGCGTGTCGGATTTAAGATTTTGGAGCGCTTTGAAACGAATTCGCGTCGGATTGATTTTGATGTTAAACATGGGTTTCGTTTTGTATTGTGTTTGTAGCACACAGGTAGGTATGTGCCAGGTATGTCCCCCCCGCTGGTGGGACGGAGCCTGGTTTTAAACACCCGTTTTAAATGTCAATGGAGACGTCACAACGATTTTAAATACCAGGTATCAGCGGCGCCGCGTCACAGATGGAATGCAATATGCTAATGAGGTCCCTTACCCAGCCATTTCAAAACACCTACCAACTTCTTACAAAGAAACATCTAACTTTATTTATTTATTTCCATTGATATAAACTGTATGTTTATTTTTGAAAACACCGTGGAAACCGGCATGTATTTTTAACTGATTAAAAAAAAAAAAACCCCATCATTTATTTTAGGACGTTCCGGATAAAAAGCGCTTTCTAAGCCGAAACGTCGTGAAATATTTAATTTTGTAAGAAGAAAAAAACACCCCTTCAAGTTAATATATATATTTTAGCTCAAAGAGCCAGCTGCCCAACGTTTCGATATGTTGTAGATATCTTTCTCAAGGGAGCCTGTGTTTGAATCAAAACATTGGAGGTATTTATAGGTTTCTGGCGGCATGACAACTACTTGTTATTATATATGACTAAAATGAACCCGATAAGTAATTATTAATGTATTTATTTTAATCAGAACGCAAGCTGTATTTATGTAATTTGCTGCGTTACATTTAGACTTAACGTTGTATAGTTAAAGACAATGTTTTAAATAACAGGTAGAGAGTTAAAAATAGTTTTTTTTTTATTTTTTTTTTTACAAAAGTACAGAAGCGTCCTAGTGTTATTTAAAACATTGTCTTTAACCATATAACGTTAAGTCTAAATGTAACGCAGCAAATTACATAAATACAGCTTGCGTTCTGATTAAAATAAATACATTAATAATTACTTATCGGGTTCATTTTAGTCACCATCTCCACCGCCGTCCACAAGGCGTCGCTGTGCTGCCCTCCAGGCGCGGCTTGCCGAACTATATCGACTTGTGTATTTTTGAAACTCGCTGGCTCTCCGCGTTGCCATGTGTGGCACTGCTTTGGGAAGCACACGCTTTAACACATTTCCAACACTTCTCCTGCGAATCGGACACTATCACCAAGTTAGGGCAGACGTTATAAAATCACAGATCAGAAAACTACGTTTTAAAATCCGTTTTTCGGGGTCGTGCGGTTTTGAGCCCCGGATCTCTTGAAAGATGACAGATCAACTTGAGCATATCTTGTCTCAGCTGGTACAGCCCGACAATGCGATCATACAACAGGTACGGCAGCATAAATAAAACCCATCTACGATTAAATCGCTACGGTTTTATAAGACCAGAGATATATCCTTCAATACTAACCGTATTCAATGAACTAGGAATAGGTTTTGCTTTTTTTAAAAAATTATTATTATTATTATTATTTTTTTATTGAAGACCGTTATAACTTGTTTGGATTGCCTCTACACACGTTTACTGCCATTTTGTGTCTCTTTATTTCACGTTTTCGGTTATTTGATTTAATTAATACATCCCTGGTTCGTATTATCAGCTAGTTTTATATCGTACGGCTATTCCAATAATTGTTTTCATGTTAATCCAGTTGCTGTCATTCTTGATCTTATTGACAACACGGTAGCTTTATCGCCTGTATCATGTTGTTACAGATACAGTTACAAATAAATACACAAATAAGTATAATAGTTAAAATTTGCTAGACCTGTATTGTGTTTAAAATGTGTTAGGTTTAGGGTATGTTATCTTGTTGCTGTGATTTTAAATGGGAGTTGGGAGGGATGTGTTGACAATCTTACCGTTATTTATTTATTTACTTTTAAAATAAAACATATCAAAACACATCAACGGAACATTGCCCGACTATAACTCAGTGTGTCGCTTTTAGGGTCGTTTCTGAACATTACTGTTAATTATTTATTTTGTAACAGTAATACACAGTTGTCTTGTTGGGTTTGTGGTTTGGTTTCTAACAAAAAAAACTTCATTTTACTCCACATTAAGCCAGATACTGTCTCTTTTTCATAGCCACCAATTGCTAAGATTATGTTACGGGATGTGATTTGATGTTACAGGTTTTGTTGGGTGAGAGGTACAATACAATGGTTATATTTTATTTGCCGGTATCACACTTTTTTCCCCCTTTCAATATTGTCCGGTCAATTGTAATATCATTGTCAATTTGCCACGTTGGACCCACACCTGCATTTAAAGCATAACAAAGGACTGCAACTATATATATTTTTTATGTGGTTGTCATTTTTTTCTATTTTATTTTTATTTTTTTTAATTCAGTAAGGGTTTTTATGCGTCGGACGAGTACTGGTCTACGTAGGAAGGTATTACCAGCCTAGTAAAATGCGCTATAATCCAACTATTTTTAGACTTGAGGGAACACGAAGCTAATTTTTCAGTAACAGTGGCTTGAAACCTGGTTCAAGGAGACCGACTTTGAGGTAACTGTATCAAACCCCCAAGTTATCCTCTGTTTTACAGTTTGTAAGACCACTGCTGTTTTATTTTAAATTATCATAACGTTTTTATTTCCCCCTCGATATCGTGTATAACAGGAGAAACGGTTATAGAATTTTGAGTTTTTAAACACAAGCGTTCTAAAAATCGCCCGCTAAAGCTCTCTCGCGCAGAGAATTCGGCGTACTGATTGGCTGTTGATGACGGCATGTTCGTTTTGGCGGTCACGGGACTGAAGCGAGCGCTTCTTCGTCAAGTTGGAGAACGGCTTTACCGGTGTTAATAAAATATATTTTATTTAATTTACGTTAATATTTTATATATTTTTTTTTTCCTCTCGTAGGCAACAGCACAACTGAAGCAAGCCTTTAAAGACCCGGCAGTAATACCGGCACTGTGTGGGGTAATGACCACCTCACAAGACGCCCAGGTAAGCTAATTAAAATATAACGGTATTATTATTATTATTATTATTATTATTATTATTATTATTATTATTATTGTGACTTGTGTAAACCATAAATGGTTATCCTCTTCAATGTTTGTGAAACTATATTTCTGAGGGTTGTCACCATTTGAAGTTAAGAAGACAAAGGAATAACGTGTAACTTTAGCGTTTGTGTTCAGAAAAATACATATTTTATTTTAATAAGAGTCCTGTTGCATAGCGGTGTCACCCATTCCAGGTTTTACTACCAGCTTGATCAGCCCCCAGTGTGTCTAGGTAACAAGCTCAGGTGTGTCTGATTATTAAACTCCTAGTGAAACCAGGACTGGATCACACTGCTGTGCAGCAGGAGTCTGATTCCCAGCCCTGGAGGGTGTGCATTAAATTAATTTGGAAGCAGTGTATTTTTTAAAAACTAATTTCTTCCCTCTCATCAGCACATAAGTCTCATATAAATTTCTAATATAAAACAGCCTTCTCTGTGCAGACAGTTGCAGCCCCAGAACTACAGCCCCCACAATCCCTCACTGATTACAGCTAGTGCAGAGGCATGCTGGGACTTGTAGTCTGTTACACAACTACAAACATGGCAGAAAGGTCTGAGCTGATGTTGAGGGCAGGTCATTTAAAAAGCACAAGAAAAACTCAAATCAAGTAGATTAAAAGCCAGTTAGAGAAACGTCTGTCCGTCTTCACTTTTTTTTTTTTTTAAGTTTTACTTTAGAAAAGTTTAATAGGAGCTTAAGATCAGGTGTGTCTTATTATTAAACTCCTAGTGAAGCCAGGAATGGATCAAACTGCTGTGCAACGGGAGTCTTATTTCCTGAAAAGACTGACAAGCTTATCATTCAAAGGAAACCAATGCATACATGACTTATACACTACTTATGAAATAAATAACACACATTCTGCTGTACAAAAAAGTGTTTCTACATATTATGCTACATATTATGGGCAGCAGTGTGGAGTAGTGGTTAGGGCTCTGGGCTGTGGGCTCTGGACTCTTGACCGGAGGGTCGTGGGTTCAATCCCAGGCGGGGGGACACTGCTGCTGTACCCTTGAGCAAGGTACTTTACCTAGATTGCTCCAGTAAAAACCCAACTGTATAAATGGTAGTATTATTATTATTATTATTATTATTATTATTATTATTATTATTATTATTTATTTCTTAGCAGACGCCCTTATCCAGGGCGACTTACAATCGTAAGCAAATACATTTCAAGTATCACAGTACAAGTAATAATACAATTAAGAGCAAGATAAATACAATGACTTTGGTTCAAGCAAGTACAAGTGTGACAAAATACAATTCAATAATACAGCAGATAACAGTGTCAGTGATGGTTACATCAGGATATGATTAAATACAAAATACTACAGATTAAACACTTTGCAGATTACAGTACTCTGAAGTACAGGATTAAATGCAGTAAAATAGGGGGCAGATAAGAGCAAGTAAAGCGCATTTAAAGAAGGGTAAAGGTATGTAAAAATAATGTGACATCTTGTAATAAGTTGCCCTGGATAAGGGCGTCTGCTAAGATATAAATAATAATAATAATATTAAATGTTACAAATTGTCCTTTTTTAATATATATATATATATGTGGTTAAAGAAAAGGGCTTGTAACCAGGAGGTCCCCGGTTCAAATCCCACCTCAGCCACTGACTCATTGTGTGACCCTGAGCAAGTCACTTAACCTCCTTGTGCTCCGTCTTTCGGGTGAGACGTAATTGTAAGTGACTCTGCAGCTGATGCATAGTTCACACACCCTAGTCTCTGTAAGTCGCCTTGGATAAAGGCGTCAGCTAAATAAACAAATAATAATAATAATAATAATTTCAGGTAGAATAATTGATTACAAATCAATTATCAGGACGTTTTGGACTACAAGTCCTTCATCGGCTGAATATCTGCAGTGTACAAAATTGAAGGCATATGAAAGAAAATATTTTAAAAACCTTTTTTTTTTATATATATATATATATATATATATATAGCGAAGTCAGTTTTAAAGAATATTTGTTTAATATTGAAAGAATATTCATTATCCTACTCTTTGACTGTCAGATCCGTCAGTTTGCTGCGGTCATGGTGAGAATGCGAGTTTTGAAGCACTGGAGGAAGCTGGCACCCGACATCAAAGAAAAGTAGGTGGCTACACTGCTGTGTTTATTATGAACAGGGCTTCTGATTTTTCGGTGTTTTCCGTCGACTGTTCTCCTCTCCTTTAAAAATTCAATTGATCTCCGGTAAAGGCGCTCAAGTGCTTAAAAAAAATAAAATAAATAAAAACAAATTAAATCACTAAATTAAAAAAAACAAACAACAAAACTGTCTAATACAACATTTTATAAAATTGAAAAAAAAAAAAAAAATATATATACAGTTTTAATTGTAAAAATATTACAAAATATTAAAGCAAGAAATGAAATCTCTACAATCTAAGTGAAAGACGTGTCATCCGGTCAAAGCTACCGGCGCTATTTTTTTTCCGGCTGCACTTTTGCGTTTTAATAAATATTCTCACCCCCACACAGCACCTGTAGGCCTACACACATTATCCTGTGGCAGTTAGTTCTGGAATGAACCCATTTTACATTGTAATTCTCTATATCCAGGGCTCTCCCACCCGGTCCTAACAGAGGAGAGCTAACAGGGTCTTCTGGTTTTCATTTCAACCGATCTCTCAGTTACTTAATTGAACCAGTTATTGGCTTAATTAGTCAAGGTTAACGGGTAGTTCCAAATCTTTAGCCACTGATGATGTAAAGACACCTATTAAACCTGCTGGACAGGGGCTCTCCAGGACCAGGGTTGGAGATCCCTGCTGTATTTAATTTATCTATAGAACAGTGGCGTGCCGTGACAAAATGGACTGGGGTAGCAGAGTCGTTTTTTTCTAGCGTCTGGTCATTGTTTTAGACTTATGCGGGGGAAATGCAGATCTCTTATTGGCTGATCACATCCCCTTCAGGAAACCCCTAGACTCTTAAAAAAAACTATTAAACCCTGTAAGTCGTCTTGGATAAAGGCATCAGACAAATGAACAAATAATAATCAGAGTAGTATGTTTCATAGTATAAGCAAGCACACTGTACGCAAGTGAGTGAGGCAACGTAATGTCATTTGACTGACGGTTTACTTGGCACTGTCTCGTCAGCAGAGAGTATATTGAAGGTCCTGACGGCACGCCACTGCTATAGAAAATATCAAAATGATGGGGGATTTGCTGTGATATGGACAAACACAGTTTACAGTAAAAGCACTGCAGGAGATTCAGTAACACTGTAATCTCTCTCCCTGTGCTTGCCCACCCCTCCGTTTATTATAACCAGACTGGCTCCTGGTACTTTAGTTATTGTCTCACTTAACAGTCCTGCAACTGACTTCCAAGCCACTTTGGGGGGAAATGTAAGTTGCTGTACAGTAATGATGTTGTTATCCGAGGACACCTTGGCTGAAGCTCCCCTCCCCTCCCCACCACACTCCTCCCCTGCAGTTGTTAACTAGTATGTTTAAAAGTGGTCCATAGAAGGCTTACTGTTGAAGAGACTAGAAAAAAAGGAGGCTTGGTGGTTGAAGATAGGGGTTTGTACCAGGAGGTTCCCAGTTAAGTCCTGGCTCAGCCACTGACTCTCTGTGTGTGTGACCCTGAGCAAGTCACCTCCTTGTGCGCCGTCCTTCGGATGAGACGTAAAATCCTATTCTAAGTGACTCTGCAGCAGCAGTTATTGATGCATAGTTCACCCCTTAGTCTCTGGACATGGATGGAAGCGACTGATAAATGACCAATTCAAAAAAAATACTTTTCTCTCTCTCTCTTCTCTTCCCTTCTCCTGTAGCCTCAAGGCCTTAGTCTTACAAGCCCTGCAACAGGAAACTGAGTGAGTATCTGATGTCATCTGATATACAAGTTGTCATCAAAAGTTGACATACCCTCTATTTGCAACAATGTTATTTCCCAATGTATTAAGTGTTATAAATATTGTTTAATACACAGTGATGCCTCGTGTGAGTGTGTTATTATTATTATAATTATTATTATTTATTTCTTAGCAGACGCCCTTATCCAGGGCGACTTACAATTGTTACAATGTATCACATTATTTTTACATACAATTACCCATTTATACAGTTGGGTTTTTACTGGAGCAATCTAGGTAAAGTGCCTTGCTCAAGGGTACAGCAGCAGTGTCCCCCACCTGGGATTGAACCCACGACCCTCCGGTCAAGAGTCCAGAGACCTAACCACTACTCCACACTGCTGAACTCCCATTCATCTTACCAAGTGGTAGTTACAAATCTGGTGAATTAACTGAGTTAAGGCACGGTACCAATATTTATGAATTAACTCCATTGACTTTCATAGAGTTGGAGTCATAAATATTGGTACCTGTTGGCCTTAACTCAGTTAATTCACTAGATTTTTAACTACAGCTGTTCAGCACACTCATAAGAAGCATCATTGCCGTGTAAGTATAGTGTATCAAATAATACTTACAACACTTAATACATTGGGAAATAACATTGGTGCAAACAGAGAGTAAGTCAACTTTTTGACGACGACTGTATATATTTTAAAAAGGAAAAATGCTATGTGCAAAATCAAAAAGAAAAAGGTCATGTAGGTACACAAAAATGTGAATAATTGATAGAAAAAAAAAATCCATTATATCAGGATGCTTCAAACTACAAGTCCTTTGATTGGATGGAAGCAGTCCTATATATTACATGCAGTCAGGAACATAATTCTTACACGCTTCACTGCATACTGTTGGAACAAAACTTGAACCAAAAGGTTGAGCTCAACTGTCGGAAAATAAACTTTTAAAGACACTGAATCAGTTCAGTGAGAAACGTTTTGAATAGGCCTTGAAAAAGACTTCTAAGCCAAACATTAGCCATTGAGAACTTGCTATGTTTCTTTCAGTGTTTCTAAATGTAGCATTGTTGAGTGTTCAATAGTTATGAAGGATGCATCAACTCTCTCGATTGTGTTGATGTTTTTTTTGATAGTGGTGGCACTTTTTAATTACCTACCAGTAAAGACCCCTCTCTTTCTTGATTGATTCACTCTCTCTCTGTCTGTCTCTTTATCTCTGTCTCTATCTTTGTCTCTCTCTCCATCTCTTTCTCTCTCTTTCTTCCACCCCCCTCTCTCTCTCTCTCTCTCTCTCTCTCTCTCTCTCTCTCTCCCTCCCTCTCTCTCCCCCTCTCTCTCTGTCTGTCTCTCTCCATCTCTCTTTCTCCCTCCCCCTTCTCTCTCTCTGTCTCTCTCTCCATCTCTCTTTCTCACTCCCCCTTCTCTCTCTCTCTCTGTCTCTGTGTCTCTCTCTCTCTCTCTCCCCCCCCCCTCTCTCTCTCTGTCTCTTTATCTCTGTCTATCTCTTTCTCCCTCCCCCTTCTCTCTCTCTCTCTCTCTCTCTCTCTCTCTCTCTCTCTCTCTCTCTCTCTGTGGGTTTGTTTCCAGACACAAGGTGCGTCACTCTCTGTCCCAGCTGGCATCAGTGCTGGTGAAGCACGAGACCCCAGACCACTGGCCAGCGCTGCTCAACTTCCTGAACCAATCAACCAAGAGCGCCAACCCACAGGAGAGACAGGTAAATACAGTATGTAAATACAGTAGGTACACAACACTGAGCAAGTGATGGATTCAAACCCTGGGCCCTTCATGGCTCAGTACAGTATATTTGTGTGTGTGTTTCAGTGCTGTCTCTGAATCCCTCTCTCTTTCTCTCTGTCCTCTCTCTACTGCCCTTTCCTCTATCGCTTTCTCTGTTTCTCTCTGTTTGGGTTTTGAGTAAAGTGATGTGTGTGTGTGTAAAAAAAAAAAAAAAAAAAAGCCAAAATATTTAGTTGTTGTCAGCCTTCACCCTGTGTGGAGTTTTGTCTGAATGGAGTTAGAAATAGTAAATAAAAATATAGTGAGAGTCAATGAGAGGTCCCCACAAATATAGGAATGCAAACATCTGTGTGTGTGTGTCAATGCTCTCTCTATCTCTCTCTCTCAGATTGGGCTGCTGGTTCTCAGTAAGGTGATGGATTCGAACCCGGAGCCCTTCAAGCCTCACTACAAGCAGTTGCTGAAGCTGTTTGGCACCACCCTGGAGGATCATGGGAACACGAACGCCATGTTCTACTCCATCCAGACGCTGTCTGCCATGGCAGCCTTCCTGGGGGCTGAGGAGCTGGTGAGTAGAGAAACAAGAGAGAAGGACCTACAGCTGTGGACAAATGTTTAGCATCGCCTAGAACTGAGACATACTTAAAAACACAACTATATGAACATAATTTAGATCTCTTATTCAACATCATGTACTCAGAGAAACTGGTAAACTATAGTAAAAATATAACCATGGGAAAACCATGGAATAACAGCAACAACATATTTTTTCTATCTATCTTGTCTGTCTACAGAACCTGACTAGAACACTGATCCCGAAGCTGATGGTTGCCATTAAACATCTGATACAGGCAAACCAGGTATTATTATTATTATTATTATTATTATTATTATTATTTGTTTATTTAGTAGACGCCTTTTTCCGAGGCGACTTACAGAGACTCGGGTGTGTGAACTATGCATCAGCTGCAGAGTCACTTACAATTACATCTCACCCCGAAAGACGGAGCACAAGGAGGTGAAGTGACTTGCTCAGGGTCACACAATGAGTCAGTGGCTGAGGTGGGATTTGAACCGGGGACCTCCTGGTTACAAGCCCCTTTCTTTAACCACTGGACCACACAGCCTGTATAGATTGAGGGGATGCGCTCTCTGATTGAGTCTCATAATTGTGATCCCTCCCATCTCTTTTTTTTTTTTTTTTTTTTTTTTTTTCCCTTTTGAGGTTCAGGCCAGCGAGGCGATGGAAGTGTTCGATGAGCTGATGGAGAACGAGATGCCCATCATTGTGCCACACGTCTCGGAGGTCGTTCAGTTCTGTCTGGAGGTCAGTCACGTACACAGATGCAGACACTTAAAGGCACACGTAGTTTTATTTATCTGTGTGTGTGTGTTATTTACATTTTAAGATATTTATTTACTTGACCACGGGTGTTTTGAATTCATTCATTCATTCATTCATTCATTCATTCATTCCTGTATTTTCATATTCATTCAATCATTAATAAGGAAACAGTAAAAAAAAAAAAAATTATATTGCAAAAAGCCAGTCATTTTCTACCACTTCTTGGCAATTACATTTTTTTCTGTTATTACAACACTAAGTAACTTTGCAAAAAGGTAACTCTTCCCTAGCTAATTATATAGTAATGTTTATGGAAATAAGTTGTTCATAAATTGTACTGGGGGATACCTACAATTGGACATGCCGCGTGGTGTGCAGGGGGGGAGTCACACAGTCAGGGGAGCGCAGGGGTCCCCGAGGGTCTCCCCTGGTAAAGGCACGACCGGGTGGTGTGCAGGGGGAGTCACACAGTCAGGGGAGCGCAGGGGTCCCCGAGGGTCTCCCCTGGTAAAGGCATGGCCGCGTGGTGTGCAGGGGGGAGTCGCACAGTCAGGGGAGCGCAGGGGTCCCCGAGGGTCTCCCCTGGTAAAGGCACGACAGCGTGGTGTGCAGGGGGAGTCACACAGTCAGGGGCGCAGGGGTCCCCGAGGGTCTCCCTGGTAAAGGCATGGCGGCGTGGTGTGCAGGGGGAGTCGCACAGTCAGGGGCGCGAGGGGTCCCGAGGGTCTCCCCTGGTAAAACGACCGCGTGGTCTGCAGGGGGGAGTCGCACAGTCAGGGGAGCGCAGGGGTCCCCGAGGGTCTCCCCTGGTAAAGGCACGGCCCCGTGGTGTGGAGGGGGAGTCACACAGTCAGGGGAGCGCAGGTAAAATCCTGAGGAACGGAGTCACCTCACAACCTTACAGCAACCCCTACTGGCCAGAGCTTTGATTTAATTGATCTGTGTGTGTGTGTGTGTGTGTGTGTGTTTCAGATCGCTGCCAACACGACCCTTGAGGACAGCGTCCGAGTGAAAGCGCTCTCCTGCCTCAGCTTCCTCATCAGACTCAAGGGAAAGGTAACCCGCCTGCTGTACTGTACTGGAAGGTTAATAGTGCAACTACAGTTCATGCCTCATAAATAGGAGTCATGTTTTTGGGCAAAGAGCCGAAAAACTGCGAAAGCTCCTTGTCAGCGTGTCTTAAGTAGCTAAGAATATGAAATACCCCGAGTCAGCATGGTTCAAGGAAAAAGGGAGTCGTGTTACTTTTTGCTTCCAGTGTGTATTCCTTACACAACTGTGCTCCTGTATATTGACCCTGCAACCCTGAGTATTGATCAGGGATGGGTTAAGACTCCTGTTGCACAGCAGTTTCACCCATTCCAGGTTTTACTGTGGGGCTTGATCAGCCACAGTGCACAGGTGTGTCTTTTATTATTAAACTCATAGTAAAACCAGGAATGGATCAAACTGCTGTGCAACGGAGCCTTATTTCCATCCCTAGTTCACCCCTAGAGACCTTGTTGTTTGATTATCAACCCTTCTGTATAATATCATTGTAGATACAACTTGCTGTGATCCTAACTTGCTGCATCCTAGTTCATATTGAATTCTAGTAGTATTGTGATTTAGCCCTTGCTGTAAACGCCAGTGTTTAAATATGAAGCTTACATTGTAACCCTGTGCTGCCCTGCAACACCTGTGTGAGTTGCCTTGGATTAAGGTGTCTTGCCTAATAAATAAATAGAAAACAAATAGATAATAATAATAATAATAATAATAATAATAATAATAATAATAATAATAATAATGACTGTATTTTGAACCTCCATCCCTATGTACATTGACCCTGCTCTGCACCCGACCACAGGCCATCCCAAAGAAGAAAATGACTCCCGACTCCTCCATATATTGACCCTGCTTTCTCACTGTCCTCTCCTCCCCTTTATCCCAGGCCATCCTGAAGCAGAAGCTGCTGCCCCCCATCCTGCAGGTGCTGTTCCCTGTGATGAGCGCAGCGCCCCCCCATGGAGAGGAAGACCCCGAGGACCTGGACCCCGAGCCAGACGAGATAGAGGACGAGCTGGAGGCACACACCCCCAAACACTACGCAGCGCAGGTAGGACACACGCACACACCCCAACCCAAACACTACGCAGCGCAGGTGAGACGCGCACACACACACTACACAGCGCAGGTGAGACACACACAGCCCCCCAAACACTACGCAGCGCAGGTGAGACACACACACACCCCCAAACACTACGCAGCGCAGGTGAGACACACACACACCCCCAAACACTACGCAGCGCAGGTGACACGCGCACTCACAAACAACACACACACACACACACACACACACACACACACACACACACACACACACACACACCCCAAACACTACGCAGCGCAGGTGAGACGCACACACACACACACACACACACACACACACACACACCCCCAAACACTACGCAGCGCAGGTGAGACGCACACGCGCACACACACACACACACACACACACACACACACTGCGCAGCGCAGGTGAGACACACACACCCCCAAACACTACACAGCGCAGGTGAGACACACACACACACACCCCCAAACACTACGCAGCGCAGGTGAGACACACACACACACCCCTCCAAACACTATGCAGCACAGGTGAGATGCGCACACACACACACACACACACACACACACACACACACTGCGCAGCGCAGGTGAGACACACACACTATGCAGCGCAGGTGAGACACACACACACACTACGCAGAGCAGGTGAGACACACACACACACACTGCGCAGCGCTGGCGAGACACACACACTGCGCAGCGCAGGTGAGACACACACACACACACACTGCGCAGGTGAGACACACACACAGTGTGCAGCTGAGACACACACACACACACACACACATAAACACTTCATAGTACAGGTGAGACACGAGACACACCCACACCCAAACAATACGCAACACTAGTCAGACACACAAACAAACCCCCAAACACCAATACAACTAATACAATAATTAATTCTGTTATAGGCTGACAGTAAAATCGTACTTAAAGCTACCCAGAGCCTAACGATAAAAGGGGACCAACGAACTGAGATGGAGGTTATGATGCCTGCCAATAGTGTGTGTGTCTGTGTGTCTCATGACAGGTCATTGACATGCTGGCCCTTCATCTGCCTGCTGAGAAGCTGTTTAATCAACTGGTGAGTGTCTGTGTGTGTGTATGTCTCTTTCTGTCTGTATGTTAAAACTCTCTGTCTTTGTGTGAGTGTCTGTCTGTCTGTCTGTCTGTCTGTCTTTCTGGATTTGAAAATAAACAAACACTAGAAACATAACACAAAACAAATACCATGGCAGCAGTCGCTTTCTTTATTTCATGCGTATATCTCTCAAAACACCGTCTCTGTTCCTCTCTCCCGTTCCTTCTCCTTGAACACACTCTCCACCCTGAACAACAAAAGCTGTTTTTTTTTTTTTGTTTTTTTTTATATCCCTGTGACCATCTCCGAGACAGTCACATTTTACACGAGTTTCCCAGGATGGGGCTTTTAACCCCATCCACACTGCCAAACAACAACAAAGAAAAACACTGTATTTTTACAAACTGAACAATACGTTTTAAGTAATAATACAACACAAATACAAAATAATACACACACACACACACACAGGGCGGTGTACCCCGTCACATTACGCTAACTCTTTCTCTCTCCCCCCTCTCCCTCTCTCCCCCCCTCTCAGACCCCAATGACGGAAGCTGCTCTGTGCAGTGAGAACCCGTACCATCGCAAAGCCGGGCTCATGTGCCTCGCCGTGCTGGCTGAGGGCTGTGCCGACCACATCCGACAGAAGTGAGTTTGATAGACACTATCAGAGGGGTTCAAAAGAGCTTCCACTGGAAAATAAATCAGGTACTCCAGGCGCAAACGTAAAGCCTGCGTCGCGTTTAGCGAAAGACAGCTCTTCCGCAAAATGTGTTGGAATAGAAGCCTCCATATAGCATGCAGGGCCAGACTGGCTCCTGTAAGCCAGCAGAAGCGAGTTTCTGTTTAAAGTAACTCACAATGTAATTGCATATTGAGTTATCATTTTTCTCTGTGTCATTATTATTATTTATTTCTTAGCAGACGCCCTTATCTAGGGTGACTTACAATTGTTACAAGATATCACATTATTTTTACATGCAATTACATTATTTTTTACACATTATTTTTTACATATAATTACCCATTTGTACAGTTGGGTTTTTTACTGGAGCAATCTAGGTAAAGTACCTTGCTCAAGGGTACAGCAGCAGTGTCCCCCCACCTGGGATTGAACCCACGACCCTCCGGTCAAGAGTCCAGAGCCCTAACCACTACTCCACACTGCTGCCCTCATCAACATAGCCCAGCAATAGTCAAAGATTTAAAAACACCATAACCTTGTAAGAGAAATGTAAAAAAGCAACTAAAAGGACATTTGAAGCTCTCTGTTTGTTTAACATGTTTGAATAAACTAGTGGCATGAATGTTAAGGTACATGTGATACTTGCCCTTATAAAAATTTACCACGGTAATTTTGCTGTTATTCCATGCTATTCCCATGGTTATATATTTACTGTAGTTTACCATGCATTTACCAAAGTTTACCATGGTTTGTCCTGGTTTTTTTTTCAATAATCCGTATCTCTCTTGGCTATAGAATGTTAACCTAAAAGCACAGCAAAGTGTAATAAAGCAGATTGAAATACATCACCATACTTTATTACACTTGGCTATGCTTTTACTTTGGTCAACTTTTATTAGGGTAGAACCAGGACTGGGGAAGTGAATGTGTGTCCAGGCCTATGCTTTGGGTTGGGTTTGGATTTGTTGACCCTCTCCCCTCACTCCCCTGTGTTTTCAGGCACTTGCCTGACAAAGAGAAGGAGAGGTGATGCCTTTTATTGGACTAACTAAACAATAATTAATCACAAGCTTGCAAGACCTCCAAAGGTCTCTTCAGGTGAAAGTAGAAAAGAGAGATTGATGTGCCACCCGCTGGGGGATGAGAGCCACTGAATGCCTGTCCAGCCCTGTGGGTTTGGTTTAGTTCTTGACCCTCTCCCCTCGCTGCCCTGTGTTTCAGACACTTGCCTGCAATGCTGCAGGTGATGTGCCGCTCGCTGGGGGACGAGAGCCAGGTGGTGAGGAACGCTGCTCTCTTTGCACTCGGGCAGTTCTCTGAACACCTACAGGTACTGAAACACACAGGCGCAGAGACAGACACATGCACACCCACTGACAGGCACAGACACACAGGGACACACACACTGACAGGCACAGACACACAGGCACACAAAGATACATACATACACACACACCCACTGACAGGCACAGGGACACACACACACTGACAGGCACAGACACACAGGCACACAAAGATACATACACACACACACACCCACTGACAGGCACAGGGACACACACCTGCTGACAGGCACAGGGACACAGGCACACAAAGATACATACACACACACACACACACACACACTGACAGGCACAGACACACAGGCACACAAAGATACATACACACACATACACACACTGACAGGCACAGGCACACAAAGATACATACACACACACATACATACATACACAGAGATGCATATACATACACGCACACACTGACAGGCGCACACACAGGCACAGGCACAGACACAGGCACACAAATATACTGTAAGATAACAGGGAGGGGGTTAATATGCTCCCTGCAATACATACACACCAATACACTGAGATACATACACACACACAGTTACATACACACTGACTGCATGACCCATCATAGACCTCACAGAATCATCAGGCCAAATTCTCAAAGATATTATTTACTCCAAAACGTTAGTGATATTTCTTCTCTTAAATGGACAACCCCCCCCCAAAAAAAACCCAAAACAAACATCAATAACAATTTAGTACAAAAAACTCAAGGCTTATTACCAGCCCCTAAGTTATATTTCTGACTTGTTAAGTTCTATTAGGTTATGTTTATTGGGTGCGTTAGTGGTGATTCTGACTACATAGATTTGAGCACAGTTGTCCTTACTGCCTTGTGCACAGCAACTGTATATGTACTCTTTAGTTACACAAACAAGTGTTGCTGTAAATATGTCCGTAGACCAGGGGTATCAAACTGGACACAGACACACACACACACACACAGACACACGCAGTCAGAGACACACCCACACCCAAACGCACCCCTGGAGGGCCGCAGTGTCTTCTGGTTTTCGTTCCACCCCGAGCTCTCAATTACTTACTTGGTCTAATGATTTGATTAGTTGGACAAATTTAACACTTCTCTCCAGGCCTCCAAATGTTTTTTATGTAGGGTACCTTACAGGGGAAATAAATACCTTACATGCAAATAAATATATAACCATTTTAATAGAAAACATGTTAACTAAAGCTTTTGATGCATTTTCAGCCTCTCATTGAGCAGTATATCGTATAAAAAACATTAAAACAAATGAACATCGAATGTATTGGAGCTCTCTTCCGTCACGCTGTGTGTGACGTCCTGTCGGTGACTCGCTCTCTCGTCACACATAGTATTCTATTGAGTGTATGCCCCGTTCCTTTGTTATGTACCCATTGTTTTGTTATGGCCTCCCTTTGTTGTTTTAAAGGCTTAGGCACACAAATACTTTTTGTTTCTGTTTTTCCTTTTGTTATTTTTGCACCCTTTGCATTCTGACAATTTCCCCCTGCCGGCGTTCACTGGTGCGGGTGGCTGTCAACGATATGACGTAACCACGGCGCCAGAAAGGATCCAATATGGCGGCGGCCTGCATTTCCAGCTGACCCAGAAAGCTGACAGAAAAATTTGAAATACCGGCCAAAACACTTGACGCTTTAACAAAATTGATGCAGCAAGATGCATTTGCTATGTATACAGAGGATTTAGAGAGCCTTGTTATTTTGAGTACAGTTCCCCTTTAAATCAAGTGCATTTTTTTAAAATCACCAACTGTAAAAAGACCAAGAAAAAACATTAAACCTGTCCGATTGAACAAATAATTAAGTGCAATGAAGTTAATCGAGAGCTGGAGTTGGAATGAAAAACCAGGAGGGACTTCTGAGGGGCTTCTGCAAACGTTGCTGCAGACGTTTCCTGTTTTACAGTGTGCTAGACAATGATCAGCCCTTATTGTTCTGGGTTGCCATAATAAGAAAAGAAAGTGAGAGATGTTGATATGTGTTTTTTGTGTGTCTTGTGTGTCTCCAGCCTGATATCAGTAAGTACTCAGATGAGCTGATGCCTCTGCTTTTAAACTACCTCTCTGGGATCGACAGCAGGAGGGGCGGTCACGTGACCAAGGCTTACTACGCGCTGGAAAACTTTGTGGAAAACCTGGGTATGCTTCCTCAGTCTGACCTGTCTGCCCGCTATCGCTATTTATTATTATTGATATTGTCATTAACGACATCATTCATTCTCTCTCTCTCTCTCTCTCTCTCTCTCTCTCTCTCTCTCTCTCTCTCTCTGTCTGTCTTTATGTATGGACTGATTCTCTGTCTCCTTTCTTTCTTTCTTTCTCTCTGTCTGTCTATGTAAGGACTGATTCTCTGTCTCCTTTCTCTCTCTCTCTCTCTCTCTCTCTGTCTGTCTTTATGTATGGACTTATTCTCTGTCTCTCTCTCTCTCTCTTCTCTCTCTCTCTCTCTCTCTCTCTCTCTCTCTCTCATATATATGTATGGGCGGATTCTCTCTCTGTCTCCCCCACTAGCAAGTTCCACTCTGGTGGTGTATATCTGTCTGTCACACTTACATTTTTACCTACATCTGTATGAGAATCACTTATTGTCCATTACAGGGATGGAAATCAGACTCCTGTTGCACAGCAGTTTGATCCATTCCTGGTTTCACTAGGAGTTTAATAATCAGACACACCTGAGCTTGTTACCTAGACACACTAGGGCTGATCAAGCTGGTAGTAAAACCTGGAATGGGTGACACTGCTGTGCAATAGGAGTCTTATTCCCATCCCTGATCAATACTTAGGGTTGCAGGGTCAATATACAGGAGCACAGGTGTAAGGAATACACACTGGAAGCAAAAAGTAAATCTGGCAGAGATTATTTTTATTGAAATCAGTTCACAGAGTAGACAGCGTAGACAGTGAGGTATGTGTTGAAAATATTGTAGTTGGTGTCGTTGTCATCAATATGAATATATAATTGCCTGTATAACGTTCAGGAGAGCTATTTTCCGCAATGCATTTCTCTATGTCTCCAGGTGATAAGATCGAGCCCTACCTGCCCACTCTAATGGAGCGAATGCTAACGTCTCTCACCTGCGCACAGAGCATTCGAATCAAGGAGCTGTCTGTCAGCGCCATCGGAGCAATAGGTGAGCGACGGCTTCACAGTCCCAGGAGCCTGCTGGGCACATTCAGATCTGAACCTGGGCTGTTTATATACGCTGCTCTTTCTAAAGCTTGTTAGCAGACAACCAAAACAAAACCATTGAAACTGCACTCAGATTTAAATGACACAACAAGAGGTTAATGCACCTTTGTAATGGGGTGACGGTCAGAGCTTACCCCCGCCCACAATCCCATTATTCTCTCAGGAACACGGAGGTCTTTAGAAGTCTGGAAAATGGATGGAAAAATACCAAACTGATTTCCTGGGCTTGAAAATGCTTGAAAAACCATGTCTCCGTTATGAAAGTCTTGAAAAAGTCTGGAATTTGTCACAGGAGAAGGAAAATAATTCTGCGATTTATTTTTTTTATTATTAATAATAATTGATCTCGAAAGCGGGTCAGCAGCTCTAGCGGCAACTTTCTAGGCAATTTACTAGTAGCAACTATATTGCTTGCAACCAAATCCCGCGAGGATTACTGCTTGTAACACCCCTGACAACGTCCTGACAACTCAAGCAATCCTATCCAGTCAGCGCATTGATATATGTCTCTGTCTGCTCCAGTGAAATGAAGGGTAAAATGGACACTACGACAGCCAAAATATATTATATTGAAGGCTATGATTTTTTTTTAAACGAAGTTACAGACTGGAATTACAAGCTACTGTACTCTGCTCACCAAGATTCGCATTTTGTTATCTTGTTGTTAACTTTATTAAATCGTTAACGTTTATTCTCTAGTCCCTAACTATTACCAGTAAAGTCTGAAAACTAGCATTACCCATCTCTTGGAAGATTACTGAACGATAACAAAACCATTGTCTCACATGTATAAATACAGCAACTTCATTAAGGGAAGTGCTCTAATCCAAATACAGCAATACACCATCATATATCAAATACACTTGTTGAACAACATGCGTGATAAGGGGCTCCCGAGTGGCGCGTCCGGTAAAGGCGCTCCGTGTGGCGTGCAGGATGTGTCCTATAGCCTCGAGGTTGCTGGTTTGAGTCCAGGCTATTCCATTGCTGACCCGTGGACGGGAGTTCCCAGGGGGTGGCACACAATTGGCCGAGCGCCGGTCGGGGGGAGGGCTTAGGTCGGCCAGGGTGTCCTCGGCTCACCTTGCACCAGCGACCCCTGTAGACTGGCCGGGCTACTGCCTGTAATTTGCCCAGAGCTGCGTGGTCCTCCGACGCTGTGGCTCTGAAGTGGCTGAATGGTGGGCCTGCAGAGTGAAAAGAAGCGGACGGCTGACGGCACACGCTTTGGAGGACACGCGTGTCCATCTTCATCCCTCCCGAGTGAGCTAGGTTGAAATAAACAATAATTGGGCTTACCAAATTGGGGAGAAATAAGAAAAATAATTGGCGATTCCACATTTAAGAAAACAAACAACATGCGTGATGAATAAACCACGGCTCTGTCGCCAGTAGAATAACGATCACAATCAGAAACACAGTGACATTCATTAAATAATACAGTGAGAGGGTCTCACCCTCACAACCATTAATATAAAGTCTAGGTGTCCAGCTCGGAACAAAAGATTTGCCTCACACTATAGAATTTACAAATTTTGCTCCATAAAGTTGAATAAACCCTGCAGAAAAATGTTGCATCACCTAGATATTTAGGATTGATAGGAAAAAAAAACCAGTATTAACATAATTTAGATATTTTATTTAACATCACGTAAACTACAAAATGATATCTCAAAAGTTTATCGGAAGCCATCATAGCAGTCCAGTAGTATTTCATGTTAGATTTCAGAAATGTCACATTTTTCCAGTCAGTTTTTTCAATGTTAAGTACCTGGAAAACTGACAAAGCGGTGTGCAATTCAATATGTTAACAAGGGAACATTATTATTATTATTATTATTATTATTATTATTATTATTATTATTTATTTCTTAGCAGACGCCCTTATCCAGGGCATTGGACTCTGTGAAGCTGAGGGAGTTCATTCTATATAGAGGGTGTGCAATTCAATATGTTACAATTATTCAGCAGCTTTCATTGGACTCTATGAAGCTGAGGGGGAGTTCATTCTATATAGAGGGTGTGCAATTCAATATGTTAACAAGGGAACATTATTCAGCAGCTTTCATTGGACTCTATGAAGCTGAGGGAGTTCATTCTATATAGAGGGTGTGCAATTCAATATGTTAACAAGGGAACATTATTCAGCAGCTTTCATTGGACTCTATGAAGCTGAGGGAGTTCATTCTATATAGAGGTGTGCAATTCAATATGTTAACAAGGGAACATTATTCAGCAGCTTTCATTGGACTCTATGAAGCTGAGGGAGTTCATTCTATATAGGGTGTGCAATTCAATATGTTAACAAGGGAACATTATTCAGCAGCTTCCATTGGACTCTATGAAGCTGAGGGAGTTCATTCTATATAGAGGGTGTGCAATTCAATATGTTAACAAGGGAACATTATTCAGCAGCTTTCATTGGACTCTATGAAGCTGAGGGAGTTCATTCTATATAGAGGGTGTGCAATTCAATATGTTAACAAGGGAACATTATTCAGCAGCTTTTGTTCGACTTTATGAAGTAAAATGAGTTCATTCTATATAGAGGGTGTGCAATTCAATATGTTAACAAGGGAACATTATTCAGCAGCTTTCATTGGACTCTATGAAGCTGAGGGAGTTCATTCTATATAGAGGGTGTGCAATTCAATATGTTAACAAGGGAACATTATTCAGCAGCTTTCATTGGACTCTATGAAGCTGAGGGAGTTCATTCTATATAGAGGGTGTGCAATTCAATATGTTAACAAGGGAACATTATTCAGCAGCTTTCATTGGACTTTATGAAGTAAAATGAGTTCATTCCATAGGGGATGCAAAACGTTTGACCGCAGCTGTAATGTACAATAAATGACCTGGACCGGGAGCCAAAAGAACAAGCTTGTGGAAAGAGCAGACAACACAGACACATTGACAGCACAGTCAGGCTACAATGAGAAGGGTTTAATAGGACTAGGAGGGATTAGTGAAGTGCTGTCTGGATAATGGGGGCTGGAGTCTGTCCTGAAGATTGTCTTTTTTTCATACTTGTTTCAAAGCTAGAGCTGCAACAAATGAATCGATTTTAATCCGCTTTTAATTAATCTTAGCTGAACATTCGCCGATTTTTAATGAATCAAAGACATGTAGTCGAAACGTGTGTCGTTGAATTTATTCAGTTTTCTTTTAGTATTTCTAAACTCAGCGCGTGTTTAGTTATGGATAAGGCTATATTTTATTTATTTTTTCACGGATTTCATGATTTCTGTGAAATGTACCCATTGTGTAGCATGTAGTTCCCCTGTAAAAATCCCAGTTTCTGAAAGAATAGTTTAAGTAAATATACATTTTTTGTTATCACTTAAAAATAAATCCAGCAAACGTTCACCTGATTGTCGCGCTGTCTGTTCCGCTGCATTCAGGACCCTGGCTGGGGTTTAGTTTGCTTCCTGGTGAATGATTGAACACACACTGCATAGAGCTGCGCCATTTCTTTACAATGTAAACTGCGGCAGAGATGGGAAATATTTCTGCTTAAGATCACTTTGTCCGGTACAAGAAGACGATGTTTAAGGTGTTATTTTTACATTTATTTAATGTTTTTATTTGTATTTGATCATTCAAAGCTATATTTCAGTGTTTTCAAAGCGACTGGCTGCCTACATGGTTTGTCCGGCTCTAAACCCACCACCCTCTGTTTCCCTCTCAGCCAATGCCGCGAAGGGAGCCCTGCTGCCGTACTTCCAGCCAGTGATTGACAACCTCAAGGGCTATCTGGTCAACACCCGAGAGGAAGTGAGGTCACTGCAGATACAATCGCTAGGTAAGGGACACACACATCACTTCCTGTCACTGTCTGAATGGGGGGTTTGTGTAAAGAAATAAGAATTAACTAAAATAATATTCTGAAATTGCAATTCCCCCTCTGTACAGCTATGGACTATATATAGAATGAACTCACTCAGCTTCATAGAGTCCAATGAAAGCTGCTGAATAATGTTCCCTTGTTAACATAATGAATTGCACACCCTCTATATAGAATGAACTCATTCAGCTTCATAGTCCAATGAAAGCTGCTGAATAATGTTCCTTGTTAACATAATGAATTGCACACCCTCTATATAGAATGAACTCATTCAGCTTCATAGTCCAATGAAAGCTGCTGAATAATGTTCCCTTGTTAACATATTGAATTGCACACCCTCTATATAGAATGAACTCACTTAGCTTCATAGAGTCCAATGAAAGCTGCTGAATAATGTTCCCTTGTTAACATATTGAATTGCACCCCCTCTATATAGAATGAACTCCCTCAGCTTCATAGAGTCCAATGAAAGCTGCTGAATAATGTTCCCTTGTTAACATATTGAATTCCACACCCTCTATATAGAATGAACTCCCTCAGCTTCATAGAGTCCAGTGAAAGCTGCTGAATAATGTTCCCTTGTTAACATATTGAATTGCACACCGCTTTGTAGTTTTCCATAAATGAAAAACTGACAAATTGAAAAGTGTGACATTTTGAAATCTAACATGAAATGCTACTGTACTACTATTATAACTTTGATTACATGATGTTAAATAGAATATCTAAAGTATGTTCTATGGCGGGGGTGCCATGGGTCCTGGGCGTATTTTGTGTTACATGTTGTATGTGGCGTGTTATTGTCGGTGTAGGTATTGGTACACAGAGTGTGGGTTATGTAGCACGGGATATAAAGTTTATAATTGTATTTAGGCACGAGGATTGCACAATCACTCCACGTGCAGATTAAAATGGGTATTAGTATGGAAGCACAGGGAGCTCAGTTAGTTCACGTGCAGATGTACCGAAATTCCAATAGAATGATTGAGCAGTGTGGAGTAGTGGTTAGGGCTCTGGACTCTTGACCGGAGGGTCGTGGTTTCAAACCCAGGTGGGGGGACACTGCTGCTGTACAAATACTGTGATATCTTGTAACAGTTGTCAGTTGCCCTGGATAAGGGCGTCTGCTAAGAAATAAATAAAGATAATATAACCGTGACGGTCTGTCATCTGAAATTATATTGCGCACTGAAGGCTTGTGACGTGGTCCTCATAATCTGATAATGAAAGCGTCAGTTGTGAATCATCGCCAGTTTATCAGATACAGGCTCGTCAGGGTTCAATTAAATTCAATGGACTCAGTTTCCTGACACGTTAGTGTTAGAGTGAGGAGATAGATTTACAGACTGTTACAGACTTTGAGCAATCTAGGTTGCTCCAGTAAAAACCCAACTGTATAAATTGTTAATTGTATGTAAAAATAATGTGATATCTTGTAACAATTGTAAGTCACCCTGGATGAGAGCGTCTGCTAAGAAATACATAATAATAATAATAATAATAATAATAATAATAATAATAATAATAATAATAATAATAATAATAGCAGCAATCGAGTCTCGGTACAGCTGCATAAAAGGGTGAGTGCTTCACACACAGAGGGTTGTGTGTTCGAGGGGAGAGAATTCAAAGAAATAACAATTGCTACGCGTGCTGGCTTTTAAACCAGCACAATACTTGTTTGCTCGTCCACTGTTTGTTTAGTGTCAGTCCATTTTGTTTGTCTGTTTATTTTGGCTCATAGTACCGTGCGCTGTTTTGTTCAACTGTTTTTTTTTTCTGTGTATTATTAAAACGCGCAAAGCAAGCACATTCACGCAGTGCTGTGTGTTTCTTCCAGGTCTGACGTCACAGCCTGTTCACATGTTCATATAGTTTTTTTTTTTTTTTTTTGTAAATTTTGTCTCAATCCTAAAATTCTAGGTGATGCTAAATGTTTGGCCACAGCTGTAGAGAGAGTGGCGTGTTGATTCTCTAACCCTCCCATCCCCTCCTCTCCTCTCCTCTCCCTCTGTCTCAGAGACTCTGGGTGTGCTGGCCCGCACTATTGGGAAAGATGTTTTTTCCCCACTGGCTGACGAGTGTGTTCAACTGGGACTGAACCTGAGTAACACCGTGGACGATCCAGACCTGAGGCGCTGCACGTAAGTGTGTGTGTGTGTCTGTGCATCCACTGTGTGTGTCTGTCTGTCTGTTTGTGTGTGTGTGCCTGTCTATCCACTGTATGTGTGTGGCTCTGTCTGTCTGTCTGTGTTTGTGTGTCTGTCTATTCACTGTGTGTGTGTGTCTCTGTCTGTCTAGTGTGTGTGTGTGTGTGTGTCGCGTGTGTTTCTGTTTGTCTGTCTGTCTTTGTCTGTATTCTCTGTGCGTCTCTCTATGTACTGTCAGTCTGTGTCTATATTAACTTTCTCTCTCTCTCTCTCTCTCTCTCTGTCGGTCAGGTACGGCCTCTTTGCCTCTCTCTCCACGGTCTCTCCTGCCTCCCTCATTCCACACCTCCCCACCATCACCACCCTCATGATGATGTCACTCAAGTCCACCGAAGGGGTCACGGTGAGTTCAGTAGGGTCAGTAGGGTCAGGGTCAAGGTCAGGGCCAGGGTCAGGGCCTCGGCTAGCGAGTGCCTTCATCAGTGTAATGTGTGTGTGTGTGTGTGTGTATGTGTGTGAGAGAGAGATATTGGAAGAGTCTGTTTCTTCTCCTGTGGGTTTGTTCAGTGGCTCTTGTGATATTGTAGGCAGTTCATCCAGAACTTCAATCACAAACTCTGCACAGGAAAAAAAAAAAAAAAAAAAAAAAACGAAGAAACTGAGAGAGTCGAGCAGCAGACCAGCGTTTCTGCTAATGCCTTCATCAGTGTAATGTGTGTGTGTGTGTGTGTGTGTGTGTGTGTGTGTGTGAGAGAATAGTCTGTTTCTTCTTCTGTAGGTTTATTCAGTGGATCTTGTGATGTTGTAGGCAGTTCATCCAGAAGTCAAACTTAGATAACACTGCCTCCCTGTCTCTCTATGTCTCTGTCTCTCTCCCCTCTATCTATCTATCTATCTATCTATCTATCTATCTGTCTATCTATCTATCTATCTATCTATCTATCTATCTATCTATCATCTATGTCCTGAATGATGACAGACAGACCGAAAAATATTTCAATAAAACAGACACATATAAAGACACTTATTTGTACCTGCATGTCTGATGTAAGGGAGTTTGTGTAATGGGAGCGGATAGCCCCTAGTGGAGTCTGTTTAAACACTCTCTCTCTCTTTCTCTCTCTTTCCCCCCCCCTCTCTCTCTCCCCCTCTCTTTCTCTGTCAGGCTCACCTGACTGAGGAGAGCCAGCCCTTCCTCTTGCTGGATGATGACGATGTAGATGATGAGAATGACGACAGTGTGATCGAGGATGTCCATGGGGACCCCGAGGAGGAGAGAGACGTGGCCGGGTAGGCAGCCAGCTTCCCTCTGAAGGAGTTCAGCACTGTACACTTCACACAACAGCTGCTGCTGCTGCTGCTGCCACTGCTTCATGCATTTGTATTGATTTCATACACATGTGTTTTAGAAAATATGCATTATTAACAAGACCAATGGGTATTATATTCAAATATATATATATATATATATATACACTACCGGTCAAAAGTTTTAGAACACCCCCATTTTTCCAGTTTTTATTGAAATTTAAGCAGTTCAAGTCCAGTGAATAACCTGAAATGGTACAAAGGTAAGCGGTAAACTGCCAGAGGTTAAAAAAAAAGTTTAGGTTACCAAAAACTGAAAAATAATGTACATTTCAGAGTTATACAAAAAGGCCTTTTTCAGGGAACAAGTAATGGGTTAACAACTTACAGCTGTTCTGCAGCAATGGAAGTAAATTAATCCTTGAAAGTTGATGCTAACAATTCCTACAGGTGTCCCAACTTTTGCTGATTACTTACAAACCCTCTGTCTGTATAAAAGCAGTGTTGGAACAGACTGTGTTACTACACCCTCTTAAGCATTATTTGGACAGTATTGTACTGCAGGAAGTAGTATATTGCTCTCATAGTGGCGACAAAAAGGCAATTAACAAAGGAAGACAGACAGACCATTATAACCCTTAAAAGTGTAGGTCTTTCCTTTAGAGAAATTGCAAAGAAAGCCAAGGTGTCAGTGAGTACAGTTTCCTACACCATCAAAAGGCACTTGGAAACTGGAGGAAACTCTGACAGGAAGAGGTCTGGCAGACCCAAAGCCACAACAGCTTGCGTGATAGGCGGCTCACAGGACAACAGCTTCAAGCACAACTTAACACTGGTCGAAGTAAGCAAGCCTCAGTTTCAACTGTGAAGAGAAGACTTCGAGCTGCAGGTTTGACAGGTCGAGTGGCAGTAAGAAAGCCATTGCTAAGATGGCAAAATAAGAAAAAGAGGCTTGCCTGGGCCATGAAGCACCGCCAGTGGACTACTGAAGATTGGAAGAAGGTCTTATGGACCGATGAATCAAAATTTGAAATCTTCGGTTCATCACGCAGTTTTTTTGCGCCCGTCGAGTAGGCTAAAAGGATGGTTCCTCGGTGTGTGACACCAACTGTCAAACATGGAGGAGGAAGCGTGATGGTCTGGGGATCTTTTGCTGGATCCAGAGTCGACGACTTGCACAGAGTGAGTGGCACCCTGAACCAAAACTGCTACCACAGCATTTTGCAGCACCATGCAATACCCTCTGGTATACGCCTAGTTGGTCAGGGGTTCATCCTACAGCAAGATAATGACCCAAAACATACCTCCAGGCTATGTCAGAACTACCTTAGAAGAAAAGAACAAGACGGTAGGCTTCAAACCATGGAATGGCCAGCACAGTCTCCAGACTTAAACCCCATCGAGCTGGTTTGGGATGAACTGGACAGAAGGGTGAAAGCAAAGCAACCTACAAGTGCAACACATTTGTGGGAACTTCTGCAACAGTGTTGGGAAGAACTTTCCGAACAATATTTGATTTCCATTGTAGAAAGAATGCCACGAGTGTGTTCGGCTGTTATATCTGCAAAAGGTGGCTACTTTGAGTCAAAAATTTAGATTAAATTTTGTTAAACAAAACGATTCCATGATTTCTTTTTTATCTCCAATTGTTTATTTGTTCTATGCTTTAATTTCAGAGTACATTGAGACATTAAACTGCGTAAATTTCAATAAAAACTGGAAAAATTGAGGTGTTCTAAAACTTTTGACCGGTAGTGTATATATATATATATATATGTTGTGGCGAGATACAAACAACACAAACACAGCAAATGTAGTTTTCTTTCTTTCTCTTTCTCCCTCTACACCGCTCTCCCTGTCTCACCCTTTCCTTTCTTTCTCTCTCTTTCTATCCCTCCTTCTCTCCCTCTTTCTCTCTCTCCATCTCTTTTTCTGTCTCTCACCCTCCCTGTCCCACTCTCTCTCTCTCTGTCTCAGGTTCAGTGTGGAGAATGCCTATATCGATGAGAAGGAGGATGCCTGCGATGCTTTGGGAGAAATTTCTTTTCACTCTGGGTAAGGAGGCAGTTCACACAATCTCAGAGACAAACCGTATCATCCAGTGCATAAAACAAATGTTTCAAAATGTTTAAAAACACTTAGAACAATAATTTCTATATGGCAATATCATCATTGTGCACAACTGAGCCGGGGAAAGCTGTGTTGTTGTTATTATTATTATTTATTTAATTTATTTATGTATTTATTTGGCAGATGCCTTTATCCAAGGTGATTTACAGGTGTTACAGGGCAGTGCAAGATTAATATTTAAACACAGTACAGGGTTACAATGCAAGATTAATATTTAAACACAGTATTGCAGTGTTGTTGAATTGGCCCGCGAGAGCCTTCTGTTCATTACAAAAGCTGAAATTACAGATACGCAAGATTGAAAACGGTGCGGTTTGAGCAAAACACTGCTTTTTTTTTGTTGTGTTTTGTGAAATAAGAGAGGAGCTCTGCCACGATTGACACAGTAAAACATCGAATCAGAATCGGAGTAAGACCACACTCACACACAGACACAGACACAGCCCCCTCCCTCTGCCCTGTCAGGTATTCACCAATAGGATTGAAACAGTAAATTAAACCAATTTTACTGCTAACGCGTTTCTCGGTTGTAATCGAGATACAGAAATGGCTTAACAGGGATCAGTTGAATTCTTAAATGAAGAAAAAGTCCTATTTTGTGGTCGATTACTTTTATCTCTATCTTTTTTTTTTGTTTTGGTTACAGAAAATGTTGCTGCTGGATTTACTTTTATCCAGGTTACAAATAATTACAATTTATTTATTTATTTATTTATTTATTTATTTATTTTAAAGGAATCTCGATCACAAAATGTAGGATTGCAAAATCTGGATCACTGTGTCCCAACACTTATTTTTTTTTTTTTTTTGGCAACACGCTATAATACAAGAACAAGTGATCACTCCACTTTATCTGGTATTAACCCTTCTCCTTCCTTGTTTACAACAACTGCACATCTCACGGCGCTTTACACAGTTAAAAAATAAATAAAAAAATACCGGGGCTCCACGTGGAGTGCAGGATGCGCCCTACAGCCTGGAGGTCACCGGTTCGAGTCCAGGCTATTCCATTGCCGACCGTGGATGGGAGGGGGGTGACGCACAATTGGCCGAGCACCACCTGGGGGTGGGGGAAGGTTTAGGTCGGCCAGGGTGTCCTCGGCTCACCGCGCACCAGCAACCCCTGTGGTCTGGCCGGGCACCTGCGGGCTTGCCTGTAAGCTGCCCAGAGCTGCTTTGTCCTCCGACGCTGTAGCTCTGAGGCGGCTGCACGGTGAGTCTGCAGTGTGAAAAGAAGCGGGTGGCTGACGGCACACGCTTCGGAGGACAGCGTGTGTTCGTCTTTGCCGCTCCCGAGTCAGCGCAGGGAGTGGTAGCGGTGATATGAGCTAAAAAAATAAAAATAATAATAATTGGACACTTCTAAATTGGGGAGAAAATAACAAAAAAGTAATTGGCGACTACTAAAAAAAAGACATTGTGGCGTCAAAGTGTACCTCAAGGCTCTTTTTAGAAGCTGAAGGCTGCAGTAGGTAGCTACCATAACTAAGTTGAAAAGAAGTGAAAGATTTCAATTGTGTTTGAGCCAGTAAGCAAAAGTTCAGTTTTACTAGCATTTAACTGCAAATAATTAGCAGACATCCAAGATTTACAACTCACTCTGTATGCAAGCTACCCTTAAATCAATAAACTTTAGTTTATATTCACACTGTGTGTGCACATTATTATTATTATTTATTTAGCAGACGCCTTAATGCAAGGCAGTTTACAGAGACAAGGGTGTGTGGGCAGGAGAAGGGTGTGAACTGTGCATCAGCTGCAGAGTCACAACAACGTCTCGCCCAAAAGTCGGAGCACAAGGAGGTTAAGTGACTTGCTTGAGTTGGTGGCTGAGCTGGGATTTGAACCGTGGACATCCTGGTATCAAGACCTTTTTTTTAACCACCGGACCACCCTTCCAATCACCAAGATATTGAACCATGTTGTGACATAAACCCTGAACTCAGTCAGCCACCGTTGTGCGGGTTTATTTACGTCTCGCCTAATTAGTCTGACTTTTTTTTTTTTTTTTTTTTACCCCGGTTTTCACCCCAATTTAGCATGCCCAATTATTATCTGTATCCTCGGCTCACCGCTCGCAACCCTCCCGCCGACTCGGGAAACGGAGGCTGGAACACGCGTCCTCCGAAACGTGCTCCTGCCAAGCCGTCATTTTTCGCACTGCAGATCCACAGCAATGCCACCAGACCTATAGTGCCGGAGGACAACACAGATCTGGCGGCTCCACTGCAGAACCACAGGCGCCCTATCGGCCACAGGGGTCGCTGATGCGCGGTGAGCTGTGGATTCCCCTGCCGACCTAAGCCCTCCCTACCCGGGCAGCGCTCAGCCAATTGTGCGCCGCCCCCCAGGAACTCCCGGTCACGGTCGGCTGTGACATAGCCTGGATTTGAACCTGCGATCTCCAGGCTATAGGGCACATCCTGCTCTCTGCGCGGAGCGCCTTTACTGGATGCGCCACTCGGGATCCCCTTAGTCTGACATTTTTACTAAAGAGCTTCCAGCTGTGGCCTAAAGTTTTTCATCACCTAGAATTTTAGGATTGAGACCTATTTAAACAAACAAAAAAAACAAAACAAAATAATTTATTCTGTTATTTAACATCATGTATCAAAGAAACTACAAAGTGATATTGCAAAAAGTCTACCGGAATTATTATTATTATTATTATTATTATTATTATTATTATTATTATTATTATTATTATTAATTTCTTAACTTATTCTATAAAATATCACAACACAAAGAATCACATTAAATATCACAATACAAAGTATCACACTAAAGAATATCACATCACAGATAAGAGCAGTTATAATCAACAGTAAATAGGATTAAATTATTTTATTTGGACAACAATAAAAAATGCTCCTACGTGCTGACACGCCTGTCAAAGTTAAATGTCACATATGCACTTGTTTATTTTCCCACTGTATGCTGTCATGCCATGTATTTACAGTGCCTATAGAAAGTCTACACCCCCTTGAACTTTTTTTCACATTTTGTTGTGTCGGTGCCTCAGAGTTTCGTGCGTTTTAAATGAGGATTTTTTTCCCACTTATCTACACACCATACTCCACACTGTTAAGGGGAAAAAAGTTTTTATTGAGAAAAAAATTATATATTAAAAATATAAAACTGAAAGATCACAATTGGATAAGTCTCCACCCTCCTGAGTTAATATTTCTTATTTCTTAGCAGAAGAAATACAATTACAGCTGTGAGTCAACTTTGAAGTTCTGGGGTAGGATGTGTAGATAAATGAAAAAAAACTATTTTAATGCATTTTAATTCCAGGCTATAAGGCAACAAAAGGCACTGTATAGGCACTGTAAGTTAGAAACTTTTCATTTACATCTAAACACATTGGAGTTGGAACATGTTGATACATATTTAGACACAGTGCTGCACTTTTGAATCGGGCGCTTAAGATGCTTACACAACATAAGTAAAGCGACTCATAATTATCGTGCTTTCATTAGTGAACTTGAGTGTTTGCTGCGCAGTCACTTTCCAAAAAGAAGACGACGTCAGAATATGAAATTAGATGTCTATTCATTTCTCAGGAATTTAACTTAGAATTTAAATGTCATAGTTTAAATAAGTCTGACTAATAGCATGCTTTGTATAAATATGTGTTTGCAAGATGTCGTTTGAATATTGGCAGGAAAATATCATGACAAATCTATTTGCTGTCTATTTGTATTACTACACGGTGATCAGACATTGTATCGTTGTAAGTGGTTATTTCTGAGATGTATTAGCTGAATTGTGCAAGTGTAGTGTTGCGACGTTCTGTTATGTAAAGTGTGACTGGATAGTCAGATTTTCATAACCGTTTAACCAACCCCCACCGGTACGCACATCATGAGCGCCCTGCCCCCCCCAAGGTTTGGACATTGCCTTAACTGGCCCTCCAGAGAATGGAACTGAATACCACTGCAGCACAGGGTTACAATGCAAGAGTAATATTTAGACACAGTGTAGTTTACAGTTCCCTTTCAAGTACGAAATTTAACCATTACCTAATGAGAGCCTGTACCCTGGTCGGTACCAGAGCCTGTACCAGTGACCTGAGTGGTACCAGAGCCTGTACCAGCCACCTGGTCGGCACCACCTACCGGTACGAGAGCCTGCATCAGTGAGCTGGTCAGTACCAGGGTTGGTGCCCCAGTACTAGTGACCTGGTAGGTAGCACAGTAGGTACCAGTCACCTTTATTGGTACCAAGGTTGGTACCAAACCATTCCGGTTTGGTTTTACACTCTGTTACCAGTGCTCCATTTTTTGTTACGCAGCAGTTTTTGGCACCAGTCAGCTTACTGTCTGTGCGCTTACATTGCACAGCTGAAGTGTTTTTCTACCTCGCCCCATACCTGGGTTTACACTTTTGTGCTGGCTGCAAGAGAAACAAGAAATGTTGAATTTCTCATGAAATTAAGTTCCTGATTGCTCTTGGCCAGCTGTTTAATCCACTGGAGATAACCACTCAGGCATCAGTGGATACAAATCTGTTGAAGGAATGTATTGTGAACGTGCCAGGGCTGAGAGAAGAGGTAGCACAGGATTTTGTGAAACTAAGTGAGAGTGCGATAGATGCAGATAAGAATAATTTGAATAAGTCTCTGTAGATATTATTGACATGCTGTTTGGGCTCAGGTGCAGAATGCCAGCTCATCCATGATTTCTTGTCTCATGTACCCTGTGGTTTCCGTTTTTTTTTTTTTTTCAAAAATAACTCTCTCTCCTCCTTCCCTCCATCTCTCCATCCCTCCTCCAGCTCTGCCTTTCTGCCCTACATTGAGTCCTGCTTCCAGGAGGTCTACAAGATGCATGACGTGAGTTCAGTGGCTTATTGATTTATTAGACACACCGTGAATGTGCGTGACCATGGCCATAACTAGCTATGAGGACACCGAAGCTCTGTCCTTGGTTGTTTTTTCGCATAATAAATCCTGATGCGCATATAAAAATTCTGGTAAAGTACAAAAGACCCCTTCATTTTCTCTGTTGGTTTGCCGTGTAACATAAGTTTAGAATTTCAGCTCTTTTTATGGCCCTGTGCGTGACTGTCTGTCTGTCTGCCAGTCTAATCCCTGTTTTGTACTTTCAGTGTATTCACTCCATACGTGTGCCTGCCTGTCCTGGGGTTGTAATGAGACTACTATTGCACAAAAGTTTCACGCATTCCAGGTTTTACTAAGAGCTTGATTAGCCACATAAGAACATAAGAAAGTTTCCAAACGAGAGGAGGCCATTCAGCCCATCTTGCTCGTTTGGTTGTTAGTAGCTTATTGATCCCAGAATCTCATCAAGCAGCTTCTTGAAGGATCCCAGGGTGTCGGCTTCAACAACATTACTGGGGAGTTGGTTCCAGGCCCTCACAATTCTCTGTGTAAAAAAAGTGCCTCCGGTCTTCTGTTCTGAATGCCCCTTTATCTAATCTCCATTTGTGACCCCTGGTCCTTGTTTCTTTTTTCAGGTCAAAAAAGTCCCCTGGGTCAACACTGTCTATACCTTTTAGGATTTTGAATGTTTGAATCAGATCACCGCGTAGTCTTCTTTGTTCAAGACTGAACAGATTCAATTCTTTTAGCCTGTCTGCATACGACATGTCTTTTAAACCCGGGATAATTCTGGTTGCTCTTCTTTGCACTCTTTCTAGAGCAGTAATATCCTTTTTGTAACGAGGTGACCAGAACTGAACACAATATTCTAGATGAGGTCTTACTAATGCATTGTAAAGTTTTAACATTACTTCCCTTGATTTAAATTCAACACTTCTCACAATATATCCGAGCATCTTGTTGGCCTTTTTTTTTTTATAGCTTCCCACATTGTCTAGATGAAGACATTTCTGAGTCAACATAAACTCCTAGGTCTTTTTCATAGTTCCCTTCTTCAATTTCAGTATCTCCCATATGATATTTCTAATGCACATTTTTATTGCCTGCGTGCAGTACTTTACACTTTTCTCTATTAAATGTCATTTGCCATGTGTCTGCCCAGTTCTGAATGCTGTCTAGATCATTTTGAATGACCTTTGCTGCTGCAACAGTGTTTGCCACTCCTCCTATTTGAGACATATTTAAAAAAAAAACTATATGCACATAATTTAGATCTTTTATTTAACATCATGTGATCAAAGATATCGCAAGTCTACCGGAAGCCATAATAGTAGTCAGTTTTCTGTTAAATATATGGCACTGCAAATTGGTATGTAATTCAATGTGTTAATGTTAGCGAAATGTGTTAATTCTAGGGTAATGCAAAACTTTTGACCATAGCTGTATAGATAACAAGCTCAGGTGTGCCTCGTTAAGCTCATAGTAACTCCTAGAAAAGTCAGGAATGGATCAAACCACTATGCTATGGGAGTCTTATTTCCATCCCTGCAGTCTGTCTGTGTATCTGTCTCTTCGCTGTGTCTGTCTGTCTGTCTGTCTGTCTGTCTGGGTTTTGAACCTCAATTTGTTCTTTCAGAATTGCACATGTGAGTTCAGCAGTATGATTGAGATCACTAAACAACGTGCCTGTCCTATTATTATCAGAGATATCATCCAGTGTAGTCTGCTGAAACTGTCTGAAATCATTTCTGCACGCGACGTGTCAACTTTATTTAAATCACAAAATGTATTTATTTACATTTTATATAGCGCCTTTCATCACAAGGACCTCAAGGCACTTTACAACATGATACAGAATTTAAAAGGCAAAGATAATACCTATAAAACAGTTAGACATTTTTTTTTTTTATAAAAATGGGTTTTCAATGCTGTTTTAAAAATAGAAAGATTCCCTGCTTTTCAAAAGAAACGCATGCATTATTACTAAGGGATTTATTGCTGCCTGGAACCCCTATAAAGGTGTATTGAAACCCCTTCTCTTTGGTGCTGACCCGTTCTGTATGTTTCATTCTGGTCCAGTTTCCCCATGAGAATGTGCGCAAAGCCGCCTACGATGGCATGGGCCAGTTCTGCAGAACTCTGCACAAGGTGTGGAAGGAGAACCCCACAGAGCTCAACAGAGAAGGTACAACTCCCTCCCTCTGTCTGTCTGTCTCAAACACACAACTCTCTCTCTCTCTCTCCCCTCAGCCATTCACAGGCTCCTTTCGGTAGTGTTCCCTGCCTCTGTATTGTGTGTGTGTGTGTGTCTCTCTCTCTCTCTCTCTCTCTCTCTCTCTCTCTCTCTCCTCCTCAGCCCTTCACAGGCTCCTCTCGGTGGTGTTCCCTGCCTCTGTATTGACTCTCCTCTCTCTCTCTCCTCCCCTCTCTCTCTCTCTCTCTCTCTCTCTCAGCCCTTCACAAGCTCCTCTCCATGGTGTTCCCTGCCTATCTCAAGTCAGTGAAGGAGGAGAGGGACAGGCAGGTGGTGATGTCAGTGCTGGAGACCATGAACGAGATGCTGAAGGACTGCGGGGTGGAGGCCATCCGCACACCCGGCCGGCTCGACCAGATCTGCAAGGCCATCCGAGACATCCTGCAGAAGAAGGTGAGAGTCTGAGTGTGAGAGAGAGGGAGAAGGTGAGGGGGGGCTCTGCCTGAGAAAGACATTGTCTGCCTGTCTCAGTGAGAGGTAGAGGTAAACTGTGTGTGTGCCATTGTTGATTTTGATCGCTTTCCTTCCTCTGCCTCCAGGCGGCCTGTCAGGATGGAGATGACTACGATGAAGACGAGCAGCAGGTAAGAAAACAAACCTGAAATCAGCCCCTGGAGGAGGGGAGCAGGGAGGCGGGACACAGGCCCACACAGGGGAGCAGGGGTGATGCAAAACTTTTGTCCAGAGCTGCATATGAACCCAAAAGCAGTAACTGTGTTACTACAGAAAGCCATGTATACCCAGTAAGGATGTCAATAGTTTAGAGTTTCCCAACTTGTTGATTTTTGAAAGCTATGCTTGTCAAATATAGGGTTAGAGGTAGGGCTCAGCAGTGCTGTCTATGCCCTAGGGTGTGTGCTGTGTAAAGTTAGTCTGTTTTTACAACAGCACAGGCTAGCTGTCCATTTTTGTTTTCATTGTGTGATTTAATAAATGTATCGGACACTGTGACATTCACTGTGTATAACTGTACCGTGTTACGTTTCCTAGCTGTGCATCTATTTTATAATGTATACAGACCTGTCAACTCTCCCGTATTCACTGGAGTCTCCCGTTTTCTGGACCCTTCTCCTGGGACAGAGTTTCTCCCGTATTCTACTGTTAAACCCCCTTATGTCAGCAAACCTTTCATGTTTACAAAATTCATGGCCGGTGTGTGGTTACTGCAATCCCTGTCTGTACTTGGCAGGGTTTAGGACCCAGGGGAGTCCTGTGGCAGGCATGCATTCAGTGCTGGAGGCAAGATCACATACTTAGCCACACACCTGCACCGCCCCCCCTCCCCCCCCGCTCTCGATTTTAGTATTTTCAAAAGTTGACAGGTATGAGATTTTAGTTTACAAAAGCTCCTGTGTTTGAACTCCCATCGACTTGACACAAAGTGTTTTTTTTAATTTTCTAAAAATTCAATTACGGGGATGTTCAGAAGATACCAAAAGCACAACATATCTCATTGCAATGCACCAGATAGTTCTTAAATATGTCTTTGTATAGTTTTGGTATGAATGCATACAAATTTGTGTCCTTCAGTTATCATTTGATTTGATGCATGCCCATCAGGACCATAACATTATAATGATACATATCGAATCGGGACCTGCATATCATGTATCGTAACATATTTTTACAAGATTCCCTGGTTTCACTAGGAGTTTAATAATAAGACACACCTGATCTTATTAGCTAGACACACTGTGGGCTAATCAAGCTGGTAGTAAAACCTGGAATGGGTGACACTGCTGTGCAATAGGAGTCTTATTCCCATTATTATTATTATTATTATTATTATTATTATTATTATTATTATTATTATTATTATTATTTATTTCTTAGCAGACGTCCTTATCCAGGGCGGCTTACAATTGTTACAAGATATCACATTGTTTTTACATACAATTCCCCATTTATACAGTTGGGTTTTTACTGGAGCAATCTAGGTAAAGTACCTTGCTCAAGGGTACAGCAGCAGTGTCCCCCCACCTGGGATTGAACCCACGACCCTCCGGTCAAGAGTTCAGAGCCCTAACCACTACTCCGCACTGCTGCCCATCCTGATTTTATAGTTGTGCTCATCTTTTGGTTGCTTAAATGAAGCAGCTTCATTGTCTCATTGTGGGATTAATAACAGTACATTTCAAGCAGTATATTTCAGACACAGCATTGGACTCAAATAATCTCAGACAACGGTGTTCAGACCCCCAGCACACTCTTATTGATATGATTGAATCACCATTAGACAATACAGCCAGTCAATAATTACATCAAAAATGAAAAGAACCAAAATCACTATCATGAAAAACAATATACAGACGTGCTCAAATTTGTTGGTACCCCTCCACAAAAAACGAAGAATGCACAATTTTCTCTGAAATAACTTGAAACTGACAAAAGTAATTGGCATCCACCATTGTTTATTCCATATTTAATAGAAATCAGACTTTGCTTTTGATTTTTTATTCAACATAATATTGTAAATAATAAAACAAATGAAAATGGCATGGACAAAAATGATGGGACCGCTAACCTAATATTTTGTTGCACAACCTTTAGAGGCAATCACTGCAATCAAACGTTTTCTGTAGCTCTCAATGAGACTTCTGCACCTGTTAACAGGTAGTTTGGCCCACTCTTCCTGAGCAAACTGCTACAGCTGTCTCAGGTTTGATGGGTGCCTTCTCCAGACTGCAAGTTTCAGCTCTTTCCATAGATGTTCGATAGGATTCAGATAGGGACTCATAGAAGGCCACTTCAGAATAGTCCAATGTTTTGTTCTTATCCATTCTTGGGTGCTTTTAGCTGTGTGTTTTGGGTCATTATCCTGTTGGAGGACCCATGACCTGCGACTGAGACAGAGCTTTCTGACACTGGGCAGTACGTTTCGCTCCAGAATGCCTTGATAGTCTTGAGATTTCATTGTGCCCTGCACAGATTCAAGGCACCCTGTGCCAGGCGCAGCAAAGCAGCCCCAAAACATAACTGAGCCTCCTCCATGTTTCACTGTAGGTATGGTGTTCTTTTCTTTGAAAGCTTCATTTTTTCGTCTGTGAACATAGAGCTGATGTGACTTGCCAAAAAGCTCCAGTTTTGACTCATCTGTCCAAAGGACATTCTCCCAGAAGGATTGTGGCTTGTCAATATGCATTTTAGCAAATTCCAGTCTGGCTTTTTTTATGTTTTTCTTTCAAAAGTGGAGTCCTCCTGGGTCTTCTTCCATGGAGCCCACTTTCGCTCAAAAAGCGACGGATGGTGCGATCAGAAACTGACGTACCTTCACCTTGGAGTTCAGCTTGTATCTCTTTGGCAGTTATCCTTGGTTCTTTTTCTACCATTCGCACTATCCTTCTGTTCAATCTGGGGTCGATTTTCCTCTTGCGGCGCGCCCAGGAGGTTGGCTACAGTTCCATGGACCTTAAACTTCTTAATAATATTTGCAACTGTTGTCACAGGAACATCAAGCTGCTTGGAGATGGTCTTGTAGCCTTTACCTTTACCATGCTTGTCTATTATTTTCTTTCTGATCTCCTCAGACAACTCTCTCCTTTGCTTTCTCTGGTCCATGTTCAGTGTGGTGCACACAATGATAACAAACAGCACAGTGACTACTTTTCTCCATTTAAATAGGCTGAATGACTGATTACAAGATTGGAGACATGTGTGATACTAATTAAAGAAACTAATTAGTTTGAAATATCACTATAATCCAATTATTTATTATCTTTTCTAAGGGGTACCAACAAATGTGTCCATGCCATTTTAGAATATCTTTGTAGAATAAGCAATAATTAATCTCTTTTCACAGCTTCTTTGCTTTATTCTATGACATACCAAAGGCATGCAAGTATACATGATAAAATAGCTTTTAATTTCATCACTTTTCAGGAGGAATGAAGCATTATTTCAATGAGCTGTAAGGGTACCAACAAATTTGAGCACGTCTGTACCTATACAATAGGTTACTCTTTTAAAAATATGTCTCTCCATAGTTGTGTCATTGCATTATAGAGGCATAACAAGCAATTCAATTCAGACATTTCCACAGTGAAATATTCATAGCTATCTGTGTATATACAGCAGTGGCTCATATTTGCCCACCATGAGTTTCAATCTACCTAGTTGCTAAAGATAATTAAAGATACCCTTAATTTTTTAATAAAAATGAAATGCAAAAAATAAAAACGTTTTATAGGACTTACAAACTTATACCTGGCTTTTTATTGTTTGAAGAAAAAAAAAAAAAAAAAAAAAAAAAAAAAGGAAAGTTCGACATTATAATGTCACATAAAACAAGAGACGGCATTATTAACCGTGCTAAAATAACTAGCATAAAAACCTCCGCTTTGCGAACTCTGTTATCTTGATGTGCTCCACTCTGCCTGTGTCTCTCAGACGTATATCTCTGCACTGCCTGCCCCGAACTTAGTCCCGATATTTTTTGACTGATCCGAGATTCTCAGAGAACGCACCTTTTCCACGACGCAGGGCACGAACCAGGAACAGAAATCCTCGAGGCACCGGAACAAGGACGTGTTGACCGCCAGGAGGGGGAGGAACAAAAAGATCGTGACACCGCACACCGTGGCTTTCGTAAAGTCATCTGTGTGCGCGGCCGTCCACTCTTCCTCCTCCTCCTCCTCCTCTCTGTGTTTAGAGGTTGCCTGGCTGGCCGTCTCGTCGCTCCGCTGCCCCGCACGCAGCCGGCTGTAAGTCCCGTAGTAGTGGAAGCTGACATACGACAGGAGGAACGTCCCACAGAGCAGCAGTGTGCTCAGAGGCAGGTGGTAATCGTGAGGCCAGAACGTGGAGCTGAAGTCCGGGATGCAGTTGGTGATGCTGCCCCCTCCCGGAGAGAGCAGGAAGCAGTGCTCGATCCTGTCCACCTCGGCCAGAATGAAGCGGCTGCTGTAGGAAGCCGCGATGACCCAGGAGAGGAGAGCGGAGAGGGAGCTGGGGACCTGCAGCAGGAAGCTGTAGTAAGTCTGCCCACCGCTGTTACACTTCTCCTCGGCAGATGGCTTTTCCCTTTCTTCTTCTTCTTTTCTCACTTGCGGGAGTGGGTGTGGCCAGACGAGGCGGCACAGCGTCTCCGTGACAACGAGGGGCGCGGCCAGCAGCAGCAGGGTTGCGTAGGTGTGGCTCAGGAAGGACAGGAAGCGCAGAGTGATGATGTCGGAGCGTGTGGTTATATTGGACAGGATGGGGGATAACAGCCAGAACAGGACGAGGAACGCTGGAAGATAAACCAGACAAGGGTTGAGATATCGGGACAGGTTTCCACAAACCAGGCTACCTGGGGGATACCTTTGCACCAGCTAGGTTTAACAATAAGTGACTTCAAAATTTGAACTGTATTTTTCACATGATGGCATATTACAGTCTGCTTCAGCCCCCTCCTAATGGTCATTTTTCAAATGACTCCTACCTCTACAGAAGATGTGTGTGTGTGTGTGTGTGTGTGAGTGGTCTCTATATAGAATGAACTCACTCAGCTTCATAGAGTCCAATGAAAGCTGCTGAATAATGTTCCCTTGTTAACATATTGAATTGCACACCCTCTATATAGAATGAACTCACTCAGCTTCATAGAGTCCAATGAAAGCTGCTGAATATGCGTTACATACCACTGCTTTGTAGTTTTCCATATACTGAACAAAAAAAAAAAAACTGACTGGAAAAATGTTTCGAAATCTAACATGAAATACTTACTGGACTGCTATTATGGTTTCCGGTAGACTTTGTTTGCGATATCATTCTGTAGTTTCTTTTGATTACATGATAAATAAAATCTCTAAATTATGTTCCTATAGTTTTTTTTTTTTTTAATGATGTCTCAATCCTAAAATTCTAGGTGATGCAATACTTTTGGCCCCAGCTGTACACACAGTCACATTGATCTTCTGTTCACACGTTGCCAGTAAACGACGAAATAATTGAAGTCTCTCACCTGTCACACTGAAGTCTGTGAACACCACCAGGATGCCACAGTAGTTTGCGAATGAATTAACAGGGCTGGTGAATTTGGGCAAGGTGGAGAAATTGAGAATGTTTTTAAACAGTCCCAAACACACGGCGGCCGACAGAACATCCAGCATTGCGGTGAGCTAAAGGACGAACAGAAAAAAAAAGGGTAAGATGTTTGTAAGATGAGATTCAAGCGAGGTCCACAAAGTCTATTGAAATTATATATATAAATGTAAAGTGTGTAAATACATAGACAAAAGTAAAAATATAATTAAACATAAGAACACCACATATCCACTAAAAACTAATACCTACTGTAAAAATAGCAATGTTGTTTATGGAATAGCCTGTGAAAAATGTGATGAAATCAAATATGTTGGAGAGACTGGAACTACTTTATATAAAAGAATTCAGAACCACCTTTCATTAATTAGAAATAAAAAAATGAATGAACCAATAGTACAGCACTTCACCAGTCAGGGACATGACATGAATGATGTAAAGTTTGTAGTATTAGAACAGCTCAAATTAGACAATGCGACATATAGAAGAATAAAAGAAAGTAAATGGATAAATAGGCTGAACACGATTATGCCAAAGGGACTCAACAGAAAAGAATGAACTAATTAACTTCAATAAATATATAACATTTAAATAAATAAACAAAATTCATTCAAAGTTGTGCATGCTGATGCGCTGAGGAGGCCAAATCTAGACTGATCCTCAGAGCCAGCATTGCATGATATAATAAAAATATAAGTTTATATAAAAGTGTTAATTAGAATTAATACAGATTCAAAGATAGAAGTAAAAAAAATGATGTCACAATATATAGAACACCATTACATCATGTAAGAATAAATCATGGATTTGAATGTAAACAATAACAAGTAGTTGTCATGCCGTCAAAAACCTATAAATACCTCCAATGTTTTGATTCAAACACAGGCTCCCTTGAGAAAGATATGTACAACATATCGAAACGTTGGGCAGCTGGCTCTTTGAACTAAAATATATATATATATATATATATATATATATATATATACACACACACACCCAGGTTTCAGAGAATGTAGGTTGATAAGAAAAAAATATTTAAAAAATAAAATAGAAATTGTGCACAAAAAGTTTAAATGATTAAAAATCATTTATTTCAGGATGTTTCGGGCAAAAGAAAAGTGTAGAAAGAAAAGTGCAGTAAATTTGTTGATTTTCAAAAATTCTGAGAATGATGTTTATATATATATATATATATATATATATAAACTATAACACAACACACTGCTGTGCAAAAGTCTTAGAAAAACATCATCTGTAATTGACAAACCCAGGGCAGGAAGACCCAAAAAGCTTTCTAACAGATGAGCGATACTTGAAGATAATATCCTTAAGGAATAGAAAGACGACAAGCGTTGAATTGACAACAGGACTGGCAGAAGGCTGGTTCGTTTCTTGGGGACAACGGCATTGAGCAAACCCTCCACGAGTAATAAACGAAAGAATGCATCTTTAAACTAACCAGTTTGCTTTCGCTGAAAACAGCCTGTGTCTCATCTGCAACACATCGCAAGCAGCCTCTATCGTCATTACGAAACCAATCCCAACACGTTTTCATCTGAATGTCCTTCTGGGTCAGGCTAGAGGCAGATGCTGCTTTCAGCATTCAGTAAAGAAGCTGGTTTAACAACTTGAGAGAGTTCTGTATGGCAAGCATGGAATATCACTCGTGGCACTTATTCAGATGAATGAATCTTTTTATAAAATTGGAGTGTTGGCGCTAGACAAGAGAATGCATGTTTTAAATGTTATAGTGCAGTTCTAAAAATTAATATTATATTTACATATCTTACGTCTCGTCATGAGCCGGTACTGTAATCCCTTTCAAAATAAATACATTTGTCATCGACAAAGCTCAATAGTATTTAATACACGCAGCAGTCAAAAAAAAAAAAAAAAACTTTGTCTTTTTAAAACTTTTTTTTTTTAAACTCAGCATTCTTCAAAGGACGAGCTTGTCAAAAAGAATCCTTACAAAAAATGTGACTTTTCATGTGGTGTTTTTGGTCAGTTATTGTATTTGGCTTCATAATAACTGAATATATTTTATTTAAAGTGCGTAATTACATACAGTATAAACAGAAATAATGGAAAAACACCATAGTGTTACATTTAAAGTTTAATACACTGTAGAGCTACAATAGTAGTGCACAACAATGCTAGTATTTAAAATGCGCTCACAAACATGTCATGTTTTACAGTAAGTGTCTTGAGGCTAAAGACCCATATGGAAATTTTGGTATGCGGCTCATAGGGTCAGGAAGTTTGACTATGCGCCATTTTAACATTTAAAAACACAAAAATGTTCTAGCGTGTCAGGAGGGAACCCCCCCCCTCTCTCACACTCCCTTTCCACTTTTTTGAAAGTTGCCCACTCTCATGACTGCATGGCCTTCCTCCAGCATCTGGTCTGAGCGATCCAGGCAGGAGCTCAGGATTAGTTTCCATAGGCTCCTCTTCTGCCATTGTCATGTGCCACCAAATCACTCTCTAAGCCAGACTCTGTTAGGAGGTTAGCAACAGACTGTGCACTGTGCCTTGCCGTTTTCTCCCCCAAATAACCTCCACTGCCCAGTACCTTTAACATTTATTTAAAAAAAATGCAATAATACAATTCGATCCCATACAATTACATGTGTTGTGAGGGGAGATAATTCAGTAAAAAAAATAAGCAAAGTTGTTTTCTTAACTCTGAAATAAAAGATCAGTATATATTAGTAATGTTTTTTGGAGGCGAGGAAAGAGAAATTAGTCTTTTTTTTTCAGAACATATATATGGGGAGAACTGAGATATAAAGATTGCAATGTAATATAGTTTCATATACGCAACATAAAGTTGAAGAAATAAAACCAAGGGAGTGTTTTGGTAAGGACAGAGTCACTGGTAAGGCTTTTGCCCCCAGGGAGTAGACCCAGAGACAGAAGCTGCAAGTTTCACCACTAATGTGCATGTTTAAATAATAAATAATAAAACAATAAACAAAAGACGGGAACAAAACAAACAGTCAAACAAAACATATATTTGAAGTACCCTGTGGCTTCTGGCTGCCACGCTGCTTTCAATAAAGCACGGCTTCATAAACTGCCCTCACATCAGAGGTATTTTATTATTATTAGTTTATTTAGCAGACGCCTTTATCCAAGGCAACTTACAGAGACTAGCGTGTGTGAACTTAGCATCAGCTGCAGAGTCACTTACAACTTCGTCTCACCCGAAAGATGGAGCACAAGGAGGTTAAGTGACTTGCTCAGGGTCACACAGTGAGTCAGTGGCTGAGGTGGGATTTGAACCGGGGACCTCCTGGTTACAAGCCCTTTTCTTTAACCACTGGATCACACAGCCTCCTTACACAAACATAATGAAATTGAAACCGCCGACCTAAATATGATTTATAAGAACAACTCTGATTGATCGTGAAATAATGATAATCCAGCGTTTTTTGTGTTTTTTTTTTTAACATGTTTTTAATTAGGATGTGGTACACTTCACACAAAGTGTTCTTTAAAATTTTCTAAAAATTAAATTACGGGGATATTCAGAAAATACCAAAAGCACAACATATCTCAAACTGTTTTTTAAAATTTCAATTTCTATAAATAAAAAATCGTGACCGAATGGGGATATTAAGACACCTTTTCAAAAAGAGAATAAAAAATAAATAAGTCACAGTGACATTTATTGCAAAATAAATACATTATCCAAATATTTAATGAATTACTTTTACGTTCAATGCAATCATTTATTGTACCAATACATCAAAATACCCATTTAATGGCTTCCATCATTTTTGTTTCCCTGTATCCACCTGCAGGAGCCTTTCTGAAGTTCAATATAAATATAACTTTGTATTTATCCATTTTAGAACCAACAGTATTTTGAAGTTTATACTTCACAATGTAGGGTAGCACTACAGTTGCTGTCTCCAACAAACCAAGTTCAGGTTTTAAATAGTGTTTGCATTTGTAAATATCAGAGAGGGTGTCAATATACCTGTTATAGTGTCTTAGGCTGGCATTGCCCGCTGTGTGCTGGGCAGAGCCTCGCTGTGCTGTGCTGTACACAGGGCAATGCTGGCGCGACCACACTGTATAACACTGATATAAAACCCTGCACAGAACTACAGCAGCTATCCAGCACAGTGGGGTCTATATGAAGTTGTAATCTAGTGCGCTGGCATTGCCTGCTGTGTGCTGGGCAGAGCCTCGCTGTGCTGTGCTGTACACAGGGCAATGCTGGCGCGACCACACTGTATAACACTGATATAAAACCCTGCACAGAACTACAGCAGCTACCCAACACAGTGGGGTCTATATGAAGTTGTAATCTAGTGCGCTGGCATTGCCCGCTCTGTGCTGGGCAGAGCCTCGCTGTGCTGAGTCAACATCAACACTATAAATCCATAAAAACTACTGTGACTACCCAGGGTATAAAGTTTATTACAGATGCACACAAAACAAATACAATTGATTGAAGCTTTAAAAATCCATAATGTTTTTAGATAGAAATACGATTGTACAATTTTTCCATCTAATTTAGCAGTGTCTTAAGAAATGAATGGGGTTTGATTGCGCTTCTGGCTGCAGCTGTAAGTTGGGCTGAAGCTCTAGTTTTTGAGCAAGCCTTCATAGACTGACAGAGCTTGTGGGGAGCGCATCTGGACAAGCACAGTGTGCAACACACACAAAACTCCCAATCTGAAAAAAATGTGTCCACTTACCTTTTTCTGCAGGTATATTTCAAATAAAAATCAACACCTTTGCATTGTCTAAGTCTCTCTCTCTCGCGCTCTCTCTCTCTCTCTCGAATTGGGACTTTGTGTCTGTTCTTTGCCTTCTTTTATTGACTCTCTCTCCCTCTCCCTCTCTCTCTCTTGCTATCTTTCTGAATTGGGTGTGTCTCCTATCTACCTTTTCAGAACAGTGTACATTCTCCATGCTGACTGAAATTACATTTACACAGCCTGGCCGGTTACCACCTGGAAAAACAAGTTTGTGTGTGAACAGCAGCTGATCTATTTACTTTAAAAAATAAATAAAAATAAAACACTACCTGAACGATGAAGGCTGTCAGTATTTAAAAAATAAATAAACAAACAAATAAATAAATAAATAATAATTGCAGTCGAATCCGCTACCAAAGAACAAGTCGGGTTGTGTAAAGAGCAAAAAAAAAAAAAAAAAGCATGTAAATGGTTTTAGAATGGGATAGCTTTGGAAGTACTATTAATTAATCATTTAGCAGACACTTTTATCCAGAGCGACTTACAGAGACTAGGGGGGGTGAACTCTGCATCATCAACAACTGCTGCTGCTGCTGTAGAGTCACTTCCAATAGGAGCTTGTTGTTTGACGTCTCATCCGAAGGACGGAGCACAAGGAGGTTCAGTGACTTGCTCAGGGTCGCACAATGAGTGAGCAAAAAATAAATAAAAAAAACAACTATCTGAACATAATTTATTATATTATTTAACATCATGTAATCAAAGAAACTACAAAATGATATCGCAAAAAGTCTACCGGAAGCCATAATAGCAGTCCAGTAGTATTTCATGTTAGATTTCAGAAATGTCACATTTTTCTAGTCAGTTTTTTTCAATGTTAAGTATCTGGAAAACTACAAAGCGCTGGGTGTGGAATTCAATATGTTAACAAGGGAACATTATTCAGCAGCTTTCATTGGACTCTATGAAGCTGAGGGAGTTCATTCTATATAGAGGGTGTGTAATTCAATATGTTAACAAGGGAACATTATTCAGCAGCTTTCATTGGACTCGATGAAGCTGAGGGAGTTCATTCTATATAGAGGGTGTGCAATTCAATATGTTAACAAGGGAACATTATTCAGCAGCTTTCATTGGACTCTATGAAGCTGAGGGAGTTCATTCTATATAGAGGGTGTGCAATTCAGTATGTTAACAAGGGAACATTATTCAGCAGCTTTCATTGGACTCTATGAAGCTGAGTGAGTTCATTCTATATAGAGGGTGTGCAATTCAATATGTTAACAAGGGAACATTATTTAGCAGCTTTCACTGGACTCTATGAAGCTGAGGTAGTTCATTCTATATAGAGGGTGTGGAATTCAATATGTTAACAAGGGAACATTATTTAGCAGCTTTCATTGGACTCTATGAAGCTGAGTGAGTTCATTCTGTAGGGTGATGGAACAGTTTTGTCCAGAGTTCAAATTGTGAAGCCGCTGAGGGAAACTGCTGTTGAATTCCTAAAAACAGCTGGTCTGCAGACGCTGTATAGTTTGTTTTTGTGTACACAGGGCTTTTCCAACTGGCAAAAGTTATCACAAAGGCTGTCTCCGCATGAAGCATACACGCCACAAGCCGTTTAACAACTCACCACCTCAAACACCTTCCACCAGACAAAGGATTACCCCTTGCTTTTATGTATGTGGCCACTGCAATTAGCATCAATTACCTAACTGGGGAATGCCCACACCTGTGTTTTTTGTAGACTGTGTTTTGTTAGCAGGACACAATGTAGCCCTCTGAGGTTTAGACCAGTGGTTTTTAATCCCAGTCCTGGGGACCCCCCTGTGTCTGCTGGTTTCAATTCCATCTGAGCTCTCAATTACTTAACTAGACCTTTTAATTGAACTGATCATTTGCTTAATTAGACCTTTTTAATTGTTTTCAGCTCTTAAACAGTTCAAGTTATAAAATGTTATTATTATTATTTGTTTATTTAGTAGATGCCTTTTTCCAAGGTGACTTACAGAGACTAGGGTGTGTGAGCATCAGCTGCAGAGTCATTTACAACTACGTCTCACCCGAAAGATGGAGCACAAGGAGGTTAAGTGACTTGCTCAGGGTCACACAGTGAGTCAGTGGCTGAGGAGGGATTTGAACCAGGGACCTCCTGGTTACAAGCCCTTTTCTTTAACCACTGGACCACACAGCCTTCTATTATATAATGAAATGTTATAGCTAACTTGAAATCTGCAACTGTAAGAGCTAAAAACCAATTTAAAAAATCTAATTAAGCCAACGATCAGTTCAATTAAGGCGTCTAGTTCAGTGATTGAGAGCTTAGTTGGAAAGAAAGCGCTGGTATTGACCATCTGTACGTGGATAGCAATGGAAATGTTTTGAAATTGCTGGAACTGTTGTCCAATTGTGACTCTGTCATGGCTGATCATTTTTAGGGATCTACGTAATTCGCAAATTCGCATACCGGAAACTATGTCTCTTAATTCTTTAGATATGGTTTCTTTCTTTCTTTATGTTTATCTCTGTGTTCTTTGTATCTCTGTGTTTTTTATCTCTGTTTTTTATGGGGGGGGGGGTGTTGACTGAAATTCCAGGCATTTTTGTGGCAGGATTATTTTTAACATTAAGCAGGTAGATTACTTTTACATTTAGGCATGCTTAAAATTCAGTAGAGCACAGCATGCAGTCATGCTAAAGAATAAAGACACGCAGTTAACATATTTAATGAGTGGTGAAATACAATTCAAAGCTGCTGCAGTATGTCCACTGTTTTGTCATTTAAAATGTTGTTCTGAGGGTGTGTGAGCGTCCTCCGATCTCACAAGAATAAAGCCAGAGTCGTTTTTATGCCAAGCAATCCAGAGCAGAGGTGGGCGTGGCTACTGATCCCAGAGAACAGAGATCAGCCCTGCTTTTTATCCACTCTGAATGTGCTCGGTGTCTGGCCAGTAGGGTTTGCTGCTGTGCGATGAGGAGAAGGAGTCCCTGCTGGTTTCCCATCCCTCACCCTGGAAGTGTCAGAGCCAATGTGACGCCCCCCCTTAGGAGACCCCAGCAAAGTTCGGCCTCTTTGCACAGCTCGGATGCGAATCGGTGGCGTCCAAGCTGTGTGACTCCTCCTGCACTCCCAGTGACAGCGTTTGCAGTAGTCAAGAGTTAATTATGTGAGCAGAAGAATTCACCAGTCATCCGCAGTGTTTGTGTTTGTCTTCTGGGTCTGATGTCACCACCACAAGCTATCGTGACAGAGTTATGTAGTGCCTTTAGTTTTTTTTACTAAGTACCTACACCGTTTGAACAAGGTGTAACTGTTAAAAAAAAAGTCATGCTCTGGTAACCCAGCTGAAAGAGCATTGCAGTACTCCAGTCTAGAGGAGACAAAAGCATGAATTAGCTCCTCAATCAGACAATGAAAGACAAGACCACGTGCAGTCTGTGCCGAGGTTCAAGTGAATGATTGATTAGCAATCGAGTCTCGGCACAGCTCTGTAAGAATAATAATAATAATCTTTATTTTTATTTTTATATAGTGCCTTTCATAGTGGACCACCATCACAAAGCGCTTTACAAGATCCGAGACTAGGATGTGTGAACTATGCATCAGCTGCAAAGTCACTTACAGCAACGGGAGAGAGAGGAGAATTAAGAATCAAAAATAACAATTATTATTTATTTCTTAGCAGACGCCCTTATCCAGGGCGACTTACAATTTTTACAAGATATCACATTATTTTTACATACAATTACCCGTTTATACAATTGGGTTTTTACTGGAGCAATCTAGGTAAAGTACCTTGCTCAAGGGTACAGCAGCAGTGACCCCCACCTGGGATTGAACCCACGACCCTCCGGTCAAGAGTCCAGAGCCCTAACCACTACTCCACACTGCTGCCTCCACAGTACAAATTGCGATACTTTTTGTCTGTTTGCTCCCTGTTTGTTTAGTTGGTAGTTTTGTGTTCATGATTTGTTTAGGGTTCAACCTTTTATTTGTTTTTGTCAAACCTTTTTATTTTGTTTATTTAATGAAAGTGCCACAGAGCATTCACTCACCAGTCATCCGCAGTGTTTGTGTTTGTTTTCTGGGTCTGATGTCCCCGTGACGGAGTTATATGTTGTCTTTAGTTTTTTACCTGCACCTATTTTTTGTACCTGCACCGTTTGAACAAGGTGTAACCATTAAAAAAAGGCATGCTCTGGTAACCCAGCAGAAAGAGCATTGCAGTACATGAGTCTAGAGGAGACAAAAGCATGAATTAGCTCCTGAATCAGGCAATATAAGACCTAATCGTCTGAATCCCACATGCCTGGCCTCTGATTTGGGGTTTGAAGTTCAACTTCTCAGCTCTGTTTTTAGAGAACTGGCAAATTCCAGTTGTTGCTGAGAACCCCAAAATCAAAACTTCTGTCTTATCTGAGTTTAACTGCAAAAAAAAGGAGACCGCCAGATTTTTATATCATTCAGACACTCATTTAAGTCAGAGACCGCAGAGGTATCCCCAGCTGTCATCAGCATAGCTGTGAATATGTACACTATGTTTACGAAATGTCTCCCCCAGCAGTAGCATGTATAAAGAGAATAATATGGGACCAAGAATTGAACCCTGGGGAACGCCACAGTTATTGCAGATAATCCTGATGCTGGATCTCCCAAGGAAACACAATTCTGTCTATTACTAAGGTATGATTTAAACCGGTTTAGTACAATTCCAGACAACCCAACCCAGTTTTTAACACGATCCACTAAAATGGTATGATCAACAGTATCAACTGCTACACTTTAGGTCTGTTTCCATTCTGGTTTTATTAGATCTGAGTCTGCATTTACCAACAAGTAATTTACAACTCTAACTATGAGCAGGTCGAAAACCCGATTTTGAAACTTTAAGAACTTTACCTTTATCAAGAAACATATTAAGTTGATTGGCCACTACCTTCACCAAGATCTTAACAATAAATGATAACTTGGAGGTTTAAAATTGCTCAAAACTCTAGCATCTTGTGACAAGATGGCTTTGTGGTGATGTCACAGGACACAGTTTGGTGAGTGAATGCGCTGTTGCGTTGCTTTATTATAAATAAAAGGCTTAAACAAACCCAAAACACTTGCACACAAAAGTAATTGGCACGTTGGCCAAAACAAACAGACAAAACAAAGTGAGCACTAAATCCAACCAGTATCACGCTGGTGTAAAGCCGGCACGCACAGCAATAGTTATATTATTTTAGTTTTAGTTCTTGCTGTCTCGTTCCACCTCTGAACGCTCAACGACGAGTGAAAGATGTGTGCCTCTTTTATACAGCTGTGCCTGGCTCGATTGCTTGCTAAAATATTAAATTTGAGCATGCACAGTCTGCATGTGAATTAATTGTGCACTCCCTGTGCCCCCATACAAATACCCACTTCAGTTGGCACATGAAGTGACTAAATACAAATATGCATTTTAAATCTGTGTGCTACACCACCCACACTCCATGCACCACTGCACACTTACATATAAACATAAAATACACATGGGTGGGGCTTCCCGTCCCAGATCTCAATTCCATTTTTTTCACTTGCCCTTACCCACGGCAGTTTTAAAAGCAGTTGTTACTGTTCCAGTTGACAAAGATCCATTAATCATTTCTAACATGGCTCACTAAACATGCCTTTTTGGAGGATTTTCTTTCCTCTGTATCACTGACTTACTTAGATCTTGCATTGTAATGCGGGATTCCATAAAGTAAGTCATTGGTCTGTTTGGCACATTAAGATCGGAGCCACCATGAAAAATATAATCCCTAATATTAGTTATTTTACTTTCAAAATAATTCAGCAGTGCCTCACAGTTAGCTGGTGTGGCTTTGATATGAGGGGCTGCAATCGAGGATGGGTTAACTCATTTATCAATAGTGAAAAGAGGCCCCTGGGGTTATCGCTGGTTGCATTGATAAGTTTTGAGAAATGAGAGTGTCGGGCTTCTCTCAAAGCATTCCTGTACTTCAGCCTGTGCTGTTTCCAGATGCCAGAATTAATTCTGTAGCCCTCCATCTGCCTTCTAGTCTACCATCTTTTCTTTCGCCGCATGTTACAAAAAGGATATTGCTGCTCTAGAAAGAGTGCAAAGAAGAGCAACCAGAATTATCCCAGGTTTAAAAGGCATGTCGTATGCAGACAGGCTAAAAGAATTGAATCTATTCAGTCTTGAACAAAGACGACTACGCGGCGATCTGATTCAAACATTCAAAATCCTAAAAGGTATAGACAGTGTCAACCCGGGGACTTCTTTGACTTGAAAAAAAAAAAGGACCAGGGGTCATAAATGGAGATTAGATAAAGGGGCATTCAGAACAGAAAATAGGAGGCACTTTTTTACACAGAGAATTGTGAGGGTCTGGAACCAACTCCCCAGTAATGTTGTTGAAGCTGACACCCTGGGATCCTTCAAGAAGCTGCTTGATGAGATTCTGGGATCAATAAGCTACTAACAACCAAACAAGCAAGATGGGCTGAATGGCCTCCTCTCGTTTGTAAACTTTCTTATGTTCTTATGTTCTTATGTCAGCCGTTACCCGTGTTTAGATGAAAGCGATGACATGAAATTGTCGAATTCTGTCAGAAAAGATGAATTACATGTTTAGCGGGACAGTATATGAGGCTGTGTGGTCCAGTGGTTAAAGAAACAGGCTTGTAACCAGCAGGTCTGCGGTTCAAATCCCGGCTCACTCACTTTGTGACCCTGAGCAAGTCGCTTAACCTCCTTGTGTTCCGTCTTTTGGGTGAGACGTTGTTGGAAGTGACTCTGCAGCAGCAGCTGTTGTTGATGCATAGTTCACCCTCCTATCACCTTGGATAAAGGCATCTGCTAAATAAACAAATAATAATATGACTACAATAAGAACAGGTAATTGCATATTTAATATTTAGTCAACGATTCAAATGAAGAATAATATTCATTATTTTCCTGTTTAAAATGTATTAAAAACAACTCATGATGTGTTGGTTTCAAACACAGGTACTTTGTTGAAATATTAAAATTAATTATGCAGAAAATGTGGAAACTTACACAAACGCTGTTAATATAATAAATACATAATTTGTGTGTATTTGCTAATTAGTTATAAGGGTATATAAAATCATAGGCCTAATTACAACGTAGTTGCGACAAAAATGGATGGATGGAGAAGACGCAGACAAACACTGGCTAGATTAAGTCTTGTATGGGAAGAACTCCTTCAGTCCCATGCAATGGGTTTGCAGGAAAGGAATCGTGCATCTATTGCTTTCTTATCTAGAGCTCTCTTTCCAGCAGACACCCTCATCCACTTCTTCCCTATGTACAGACCTCTATTTGTGCATCGGCAGGAAAGACGAATGCGGGCGCATCATCGTCCCTCTGTTTGGTGGGAGGAGGTTGTGCTTCACGAGTCTTTCTCTGACGAACAATAGATTGAAACATTTCGGGTCATCCGACCTACGTTTGACCAACTGGTGGAACTTGTACGGGTGGACATGGAGCCGTCACCAATACATGTCCGTACACCTGTGCGCTGCAGAAGCGAGTGGGTATTGCTCTGTACAAACTTCTCAGACCGCTGATTCGGCAGGACTGCGTGACAGAACGGGTGCCCACCTCAGCGGGAGCTGGGGTAGGCACCTGCAGTTCTCTTGTTATTATGCGCAGAAATTCGGCGTGCAACGCAACCACCTCTTGGTGCTGTTCATCAGCGTGGTCCAGCCTTTCCAAGAGGTGGCTGTATTGCCGATCCTGCCTGGCAGCGGTGCGTGCAATCAGACGGTACATCCTTCTGTACTCCAGGCGCATCAGACGATGCTCCTGGATCAGCAGCTACAGCGTTCAAACCAACTTTAATTTAAAGAACAGTTATTAATTGCTTCACAGCTTTTGTTTTACATGTGAATCCTAAGAATAATATGTGAAAAACAAAACATATCGCATATGCACACACACTTAGCCCGACATGCTAAGTGTGTGTGCATATGCATAGTAGTGTGCATAGTAGCGCGATTAAAACTTGCATGTAAACACCGCCACTGAGCCATGTTTCAATATAGCATGTCAAGGTTGTGATCTATAATAACATCGTTCATTTGATAGAGATATGCAACATTATTAAGGGACGCCCTTAAATATTTGCAGAGTGGCAACTTTTTCTTAAGCAAATCCGACTCAGCTGTATTTGTGTTTGGAAACTCACCCTTGACAGAAACAAACACAGAAACTACCAGCGTTACAAAGGTTGTTTTAGTGAAACAGCTTTTCCCAGCTGATAAAAAATGATTACCGGTAAAAACTATGATACAACGCTCTGCTTAATTCTGTGTTGATTTGTGTTAATCTGCAGACTCAAAGCTTTCACCTGTCTTCTTACTGAGCTAACTCCAGGCTCTTGAGAGCCTGTCACTTCTCCCACTCACTGTGGGTATTAGCATACATCACAAAACTAGATGAACATCATTTTAGATATTTTATTTAACATCGTGTAATCAAATAGACAACAAAATGATATCGCAAAAGAGTCTACCAGAACTCAGTCAGCACTCACATATCCGACCCTATGAAATCCTGACTTCAGTGACAGTTAAACACGTGTGACGCATGTATGATTATTTCATTTTGGCCCGTTCAAACCCTTGTCCGTTTTTCAGGGAACACAAAAAAGATACAATATCAAAAACACATATCTGAAAGGACTGTGTTTTAAAATAAGTAGGCTTCAATTTGATGTACTGTATTGGTTTTGTTGGTAGAGTACTATATTTTTAACAGTAGTATTTTAATTCAGAACGATATGGTTCTGAAAATCTCACTTGCCAAAACTAAAAGGACGACGTGTTAACTGTAATACAGTCAATACTTTTAAATCCGGTACGTATTGTAGCAGTATGTAAAATTCCCCGTTAACGACCCAACAGCAAAATGAAATCAAAATATTACCCATACACAGAACTGCGTACAACGTAAAAGGCAATGCAGTTCATCAAAAAAAGAAAAAGTTTCCAGAATTAAAACAGTATTCAAAGTCAGTCTTCAAAATTGCAGGCCCTAATGTCACAGTTCACTTGCAAATGAAAATACACAAAAGCAACTAAAGATCACAGATTAAAAAACGGGTAAGTGCATTAACTTGTTATGTGTATATATATATATATATATATATATATATATATATATATATATATATATATATATATATATAACAGGGATTGATTTTATTCTTAGTACAAGGGGCGGTTAAGAGCGACTGACGTGTATCTGGGTAACGGATATCCGAGTGCTCGCTGTAGTATTTCACGTTAGATTTCAAAATGTCACTTTTTTTTCATTTTTGGTCATTTTTCCGTTTATAGAAAGCAGGTTTCATTTGACTATGAAGCAAAATTAGTGAATTCTATAGGGGAATGCTTAACTTTTGGCCAGAACTGTATTATAATTGTACGAAGTGTAAAATAACTATATATATATATATTTTTTTTGTAAGTTTTTATTTTTAATTTGAATTCACCTAAAAAGAGAAAGCACGGTCATTTTCCAGTTCAGTTGTTTCGTCTTGTGCTTCAGTTTAGTTGGCAACAGTTTTTTTTAAGAACAGTTAGTCTCTTTTGCGGTTTGGGCAGAGAAGGCACTCTTACAGCAGTAAGATAACAAGGAAGGCAGACTATTAAGTAGTTTTGCTAAAATCTGATTCAACAACAGCGTTGTGTTCTCCTGTAAAGCCGTGGAGATGTCAGAGTCATCAGACTTGAATTTTCAGCCGTGGACGTTCCTAACATTTACTTGTGCCTCTTCAAGTATGAAATATAACCATTACCTCATGGGTATTAACCCTTCGATACTGTCTGACCTGAATCGATATTGCAAAGCTCCACGCAGTGCCCATGACCGCGCCAGCTCCCCGAGGTCGTAAAAGAGACTCAAAACGTTGTCGTTTTTCCTTTCACCGACCCAATTTTTATTTGACGTGTTTTAGTAAAAACTCAGCCGTGGTTGTTGGTTAGGCCCTCAGCGGCCTTGTGCTCCGCACGCCAAGCCTGTGGCTCAGCTGCCCCTTCCCCGTCCTGCTCATCTTCTCCTTCCCCCTCCCCTCCTGCCTAAGAAAAGGAAGAGAAAGAGCCACCAGTCTCATAGATTTCTTGTAACGTGTCAAAAAAAAAAAAAAAGAAAACCGTGTTTCAAAATAATGCTTTCCAGTTCATACAAGTTCCAATTGGGATTCAAAAATCTCAACAGTTTCACAGTTTATATTTGAACCCAAAAAGTAGGGTTGCAACCTTTATGAAATAATGATTAGTTATTACTTGCAACTTTTTACTTGCACACTGCAGGGCACCATGATGTATCTTTCTAACATGTATTCCCCTGGTCCCACCCTTGTGTGTTTTTAAATAAATGCTCATTTTCTTCAAAACGTAACAGCTCAAGGAAAAACTTCAGACTCTGAACGTCTTTTTGCAAACTGTAGTTCTCTGTTTTTTTTATTTTTTGTCTATCTTTATGAAACCTGTTTCTTGGACACCGTCTGCCTCTGTGCCATGACCTTTCAACTGTGGTTGGTTTATTTTCTTAAAGGGGCGGTGCGTTAGCCTACTCGGTGCTCAGTTTTCGAAATAAAAACTTTTATGTTTCATACTGTAGCAGGTGGGGGGTCTTTAGAGAGACAGTAGTACACCTTCAGAAGTTTTAATTTACCAGATCACACAGAATGCACAGGTTTGTTATGCAGCAGTGTGGAGTAGTGGTTAGGGCTCTGGACTCTTGACCGGAGGGTCGTGGGTTCAATCCCAGGTGGGGGACACTGCTGCTGTACCCTTGAGCAAGGTACTTTACCTAGATTGCTCCAGTAAAAACCCAACTGTATAAATGGGGAATTGTATGTAAAAAATAATGTGATATCTTGTAACAACTGTAAGTCGCCCTGGGTAAGGGCGTCTGCTAAGAAATAAATAATAATTGTTATTTTTGATTCTTAATTCTCCTCTCTCTCTCTCTCCCGTTGCTGTAAGTGACTTTGCAGCTGATGCATAGTTCACACACCCTAGTCTCGGATCTTGTAAAGCGCTTTGTGATGGTGGTCCACTATGAAAGGCACTATATAAAAATAAAGATTATTATTATTATTACAGAGCTGTGCCGAGACTCGATTGCTAATCAATTATTCACTTGAACCTCGGCACAGACTGTGGTCTTGTCTTTCATTGTCTGATTCAGGAGCTAATTCATGCTTTTGTCTCCTCTAGACTGGAGTACTGCAATGCTCTTTCAGCTGGGTTACCAGAGCATGACTTTTTTCTTTTAACATTTACACCTTGTTCAAACGGTACTTAGTAAAAAAATCTTGTAACAATTGTAAGCCGCCCTGGATAAAGCCGTCGGCTAAGAAATAAATAATAATAGGGCAATTAAAACATTATACTAGGCAAAGACAAGAAGCGACAACCCAGAATTAAAAGCATGACAAAACATGACTTTTATTAAAAAGATGACATACATGATTAAAATACAGAACTCACAATAGCAGTAACATGAGTACAATTAACATCAATGAAATAATCCAAGATCAAGTTTCAGTACAGGTAAACTAACAGCAATGGGATAATTAGAAATTGAATTCAGTGCAAATACAATTGGCATCAATGAAGTAGTTAAAGATTGAATTTCATACAGATAATTGCACCATTGCACCAGTATTACACAAATCAACCCCCTTTTAGCAATCTAAGCTAAAGAAACGTGCACAATTTCCTTCCTAAAAAGCAGCGTGCAAGGCTCCAGGAATACAAACACACACAACTCAAAACAGAACGTTTAAAAGCTTAACTCCTATAGAGAGATCACTTTTTGCAGTGACATTTAATGTGTGATTTTATAGTATGCATTGTCAAACGGTTTCTGTTTAACAGAGGGAAAAAAAAACAACTGTCTGACGGCGTGAATGCTGCCTGACGATCCTTCGAATTCCCGGCTAGTGAAGGACACAGCCCTATTAACTCCTGCGTTCTCTCCCCAGGCGGAGTTTGACTCGATGCTGCAGGAGTAGGCTGGTGAGGGGATTCCTCTGAACACAGCCCTGTTGACGCCTGCGTTCTCTCCCCAGGCGGAGTTTGACTCGATGCTGCAGGAGTAGGCTGGTGAGGGGTTTCCTCTGAACACAGCCCTGTTGACGCCTGCGTTCTCTCCTCAGGCGGAGTTTGACTCGATGCTGCAGGAGTAGGCTGGTGAGGGATTCCTCTGAACACAGCCCTGTTGACGCCTGCATTCTCTCCCCAAGCGGAGTTTGACTCGATGCTGCAGGAGTAGGCTGGTGAGGGGTTTCCTCTGAACACAGCCCTGTTGACGCCTGCGTTCTCTCCCCAGGCGGAGTTTGACTCGATGCTGCAGGAGTATACTGGTGAGGGGTTTCCTCTGAACACAGCCCTGTTGACGCCTGTGTTCTCTCCCCAGGCGGAGTTTGACTCGATGCTGCAGGAGTATGCTGGTGAGGGGATTCCGCTGCTGGCTCTGGCCGCGGGGCCTCAGGAGTTTGCTCCGTACTTCGCTGGCTTCCTGCCACTGCTGCTTGTCAAGACTGTGAGTCCCAGAGTGTGAGTGAGTGAGTGAGTGAGTGAGTGAGTGAGTGAGAATGTGTCTGTCTATGTGTGTGTGAGTGTGTGTATCTGTCTATGTGTGTGTGAGTGTGTGTGTCTGTCTGTGTGTGAGTCTGTCTGTCTGTGTGTGAGTCTGTCTGTCTGTCTGTGTGTGTGTGTGTGTGAGTCTGTCTGTCGGTCTGTGTGTGTGTGAGTGTCTGTCTGTCTGTCTGTCTGTCTGTCTGTCTGTGTGTGTGTCAGTCTGTGTGTGCGTCTGTCTGTCTGTGTCTGTCTGTGAGCCTGTCAGTGTGTGTTGTGTGTGTGAGTGTGTCTGTCTGTGTGTGTGAGTGTGTGTGTCTGTCTGTCTGTGAGCCTGTCTGTGTGAGTCTGTCTGTGTGTGTGAGTGTGTCTGTCTGTATGTGTGTGTGTGTGTGTGTGTGTGAGTGAGTGAGTGTGTGTCTGTGTGTGTGTCTGTGTGTGTGTGTCTCTGTGTGAGTGTCTGTCTGGCTGTCTGTCTGTGTCTATCTGTCTGTGTGTGTGTGTGTGTCTGTGTGTGTGTGTGTGTGTGTGAGTTTCACTGTTCTTCACTCTCTCCCCTCTGTCTCTCTCTCAGAAGTCCTCGTGCACGGTGGCCGATCGCTCCTTCTCTATCGGGACCATCGCGGAGACGCTGCAGGCGCTGGGGGGCGTGGCCATGGGCACAGGGGGCGTGGCAGAGTCAGCGGGTGTGGTCTCCCGCTTTGCCAGCAAGCTCCTCCCCGTCCTGATGGGAGGAGTCCGGGACGAGGACGACGAGGTGCGCAGTAACAGCGTGTTCGCAGTGGGGGCGCTAGTGGAGGCATCCGGAGAGGCACTCACACTGTATCCTTCAATCAGAGAGGAGGAGTGGTGGGGGGGAATAGAGAGATGCAGTGGGGGCGCTAGTGGAGGCATCCGGAGAGGCACTCACACTGTATCCTTCAATCAGAGAGGAGGAGTGGTGGGGGGGGAATAGAGAGATGCAGTAACAGCGTGTTCGCAGTGGGGGCGCTAGTGGAGGCATCCGGAGAGGCACTCACAGTGTATCCTTCAATCAGAGAGGAGGAGTGGGGGGAATAGAGAGATGCAGTAACAGCGTGTTCGCAGTGGGGGCGCTAGACTCCTCCAAAGAGGCACTCGCACTGTATCTGTCAGTAGTGTGTGTTTGTGTGTGTCTCCTAGTTTAGAGGTACTAAAAGAAATCTACTAATTTAATGACAAACGTTTTAACCAGAGACACTGAGAAAGACTTCTAGTCGAAACACCGTTACTAATCGGGTTTCTGTTCACGTTTCTAAATTTACTTGCTGAGCGTCGTCTGGTTTATGGATGGCACGGTTTGTTTGTTTGCTTTCGCTCCCGGATCCCGGACTGTGTGACCCTTGACCCTCTCCTCGCGGCAGTGATTACCCAGCTCTCCTGGGCGTGTTCTCAAACCTCGTCTCTCGAGAGACCAACAAGCGTGTGCTGGACAACGTGTGCGCCGCCCTGTCACGCATGACTGTCTGCAACCTGCCCTGTGTGCCCGTCGAACAGGTGAGAGGAGGAGGGAGGAGGGGAAGAGAGAGCAGGGGAAGAGGGAAGAGAGGAGGTGGGTTGATACTGATAGCTCTGAATATGTGTTAAATCTCCTCCCCTCCTCTCTCCTTCTTCCTCCCCTCTCTCCTCTCTCTCCTCTCCCCTCTCCTCTCTCCTCTCCTTCTCCCAGGTGTTCCCTGTGCTGCTGAGGCATCTCCCCCTCAAGAAGGACCTGGAAGAAAACACCACCGTCTACAACTGCCTGGCCTTCGTCTACAGCAACAAGCAACCGCTGGTGAGTCTGTCTGTCTGTCTGTCTGTCTGTCTGTGTGTGTGTGTGTGTCTGTCTGTCTACAACAACAAGCAACAGCTGGTGAGTCTGTCTGTCTGTCTGTTTGTGTGTGTGTGTGTGTGTGTGTGTGTCTGTCTGTCTGTCTGTCTACAACAACAAGCAACCGCTGGTGAGTCTGTCTGTCTGTCTGTCTGTCTGTCTTTCTGTTTGTCTGTGTGTGTGTGTGTGTCTGTCTGTCTGTCTGTCTGTCTACAACAACAAGCAACCGCTGGTGAGTCTGTCTGTCTGTCTGTGTGTCTGTCTGTGTGTCTGTCTGTCTACAGCAACAAGCAACCGCTGGTGAGTCTGTCTGTCTGTCTGTCTGTCTGTCTGTCTGTCTGTGTTTGCGTTTGTGTGTCTCTCTGTTTAGGTCTACAGTGGATTTAACAACATGTGAAATAATCTGATGGTGTGAAATGTTTTGAGAATGTAGCAGATTGATCGATCGATCCTGTGAGAATGTATCGATGCTCAGAGACACCCTTACCGCTCAGCAGATCGATCGATCCTCTGTGTTTTTGTTTTTCCCCTCGCAGGTTATTCAGCACTTGAGACAAGTCCTCAACATATTCAGCGAGGTTCTGGGGACCGAACAGATCAAGACAGGTGAGGCATAGCCCTCCTTGTGCTGCAAGATTCAACGTTTACTGTGCTCTGTGTTCGTTAAAGGGACCCTTTATACCAGCGGTGTCGAACTCGGCCCCTGGCTTTCGTTCCACCCCGAGCGCTCAATCACTTGACAAATTTAACACTTCTTCCCAGTCCTCAACATGGTTTATAGGTTGTGTAAATCAGGTGCGTTTTCTAATTCATCATCTGAAAAATATTAAACCTGTCCAATTGAGCAAATAATTAGGTCAATGATGGTAACTGAGCTCTCAAGTTGGAATGAAAACCAGAAGACCCCACGGCCCTCGAGGACTGGAGTTCGACACCCCCGCTTTATCACTGCCGTTTCCCTAATATTCCCCCTCTCCCCTGTGCAGTGCCCGGTTGTGTGTGTTCTCTCTTTCTCTGTTGCTAAATCAATGGTTATTTATTTTGCTGTGTCCCCGCCCCCCCCACCTCTATTTCCAGATACCCAGAATACCTTGCTCATGGTGCTCCAAGACATCGCGCAGCGCTACCCACAGGAGCTCCAGAGCATTGTGATGTCACTTCCTGCAGACCGGGCCGCCACCCTCACTGCGGCTCTGAGTGGAGACCTCTAGTGGTGAGATGATTACACTGCGACCCACAGACACTAAACTTCAGCGATGGCCAAAACTGAAAAACATAAACCTGTGCTGCAGTAATTAGGTCAATTCCATTCTCTGAGGGCTCAAGTTGGAATGGCAATGTCCAAACCTTGGGGGACTGGAGACACCCTCATGATGTGCGTTCCCCTAATATGGGGGGTTGGTTAAACGGTTGTTCTCTCTTGACTATCCAGTCACACTTTATTTATTTAACAGAACGTCCCCCAACTACACTTGCACAATTCAGCTATGGTGCATCTCAGAAATAACCACTTACAACGCTCCAGAGCAATGTCTGATCACCCTGTAGTAATACAAATAGACAGCAAATAGATTTGTGATGATATTTTTCCAGACCAATATTCAAACGACATCTTGCAAACACATATTTATACAAAGCATGCTATTAGTCAGACTTATTTAAACTATGACATTTAAATTCTAAGTTAAATTCCTGAGAAATGAATAGACATCTAATTTTATCAAATTCTGACATCATCTTCTTTTTGGAAAGTGACTGTGCAGCAAACACTCAAGTTCACTAATGAAAGCACGATAATTATGAATCGCTTTATTTAACAATTCAGAACAGAAAATAGGAGGCACTTTTTTACACAGAGAATTGTGAGGGTCTTGCAAACCAATTTCCCCAGTAATGTTGTTGAAGACTGACACCCTGGGATCATTTAAAGAAGCTAAATTTGATGAGATTCTGGGATCAATTTCATACTAACAACCAAACGAGCAAGACGGGCCGAATGGGGCCTCCTCTCGTTTGGAAACTTTCTTATGTTCTTATGTTGTGTAAGCATCTTAAGCGCCCGATTCAAAAGTGCAGCACTGTGTCTAAATATGTATCAACATGTTCCAACTCCATTGTGTTTAGATGTAAATGAAAAGTTTCTATCTTAAATACATGGCATGACAGTATACAGTGGGAAAATAAACAAGTGCACATTTAATGTGACATCAAACTTTGACAGGCGTGTCGGCACATAGGAGCATTTCTTATTGTTCCCAAACGTTTTTTTTTTTTTTTTTTTTAAGCCCAAATTAAAATTGACAGGCTCTGTAGCACACAATGCCAAAGCAAGCACTTCAATGGGCAGGGGCTCATTTGCATGTTAGCTTCAGATTCAGCTGGCAAAATTAATTATTTTTTGGTTAAAACCCAACAAAGTTTGCGCACCACTGCTCCAAGTAAAACAAACTGACGATGTTTAGCCCAGCAAGTGAGCAGAGGCTACAGGAGAGGAGTCATTATTTATAATCAGATAACAGTAAACTGTAAAATAGCATTCACTGGGTAATAAAGTTTATTGATTTGAGGTTAGCTTTCAAATCAGGGCTGTCAACTGCTTTTACAATCAGGCGAGCAAGCTGCGATGTCACAATCACCTCTGATGTTGTTCCCCATTGTAAACTAAAAATCTCTGCTGAAATGTAGTTACAAATGATTACTGTACTGATGAGATAAAGTAAAGCCAGGATGCAACTGGCATGAGTCTGGTTAGGGTGTGGCAGGTGAAGTGCCAGCTACTGTCACGTCTAATGTGTGTGGTTCAGACCTTACTGTATTTCTCAATCCTAAAATTCTGGGTGATGCACAACTTTTGCCCATAGCTGTGCGTGTGTGTGTGTGTGTCTGTCTGTGTGTGTGTGTGTGTGAGATATTGGAAGTATCTGTTGAAGGGATCTAATAACTTCAAACACTCGATCGTACGTTCTAGTGTAAAATTTGTAAGAAACTTAAGGAAGTCAAGCAGTATTAAGAAGAAAAATGTTCAGGCGAATGCCTTCATCAGTGTAATGTGTGAGATATTGGAATTGTCTGTTTCTTCTCCTGTGGGTTTGTTTGTTGAGTGTGTTTTACGTCATGATCGTAACACATTGAAACAGGAATATTGGAAATGAAGAAAATAAGTAATATTAATATTAATGGTGTAGAATCTGAATTTATCTTAGTTTTAGATGTGTGTATATTTTATTTTTGTTGTTGAAATTGTTTTTCAGCCACACACAAGATTCACCCAGAGCAGACTGACACCTGATAGGACTTTGAGACTTCCCCCCGCCCACGACACCTCTTCAGAGCACTCTGATTGGCTGGGTGCCAACAGGAAAGAACATTATGCATATGTATATATTCAAATGGGTGGAGTTATACCGGTGACACTGATGGAAAGCCACGCCTCTTCTGCTCACTTGGGTGAGCCAATAAAAACAACCCCAAAAATAACACCCAGAATGTATTTTTTATTTATTTACTTTAATTTTGAGTTTGAATTTATCGCTTTCTTGTTACTGTTTTTAGCATTATATTGAAGTGCTAACTACAGGGATATAATAGCTAGTGATGCGAGTGATATATTTAATTTAGTCTTTTTAGGTTCCTTTTCTACCATCGTGTAGTTGAGGTATAGCAGCCTGTGAACCCCTGAACAGCACTACAACTCCCATCATCCCCCACTGGTACTGCTGGTGCACAGGCATGCTGGGAGCTGTAGTTTTTCATCCAGCAAAAGTTTAGCTGGCTTCAATGTTTTCATTCACATATATTGCAGCCATCTAACTTGTCACTGTTCTTCTCATTCTGAATCTCGTTAGTTGCGATTCCAGTGTAAATACAGAGAGAAAGGGAGGCTCTTATACTCTCTGAACAGCCTCCCTCTCCTCTGTGCTAGTGGAGCTGAGAGAGAAGGGGAGGCTCTTATACTCTCTGAACAGCCTCCCTCTCCTCTGTGCTAGTGGAGCAGAGAAAGAAAGGGAGGCTCTTATACTCTCCTAATAGCCCCCCTGTGCTCTGCTGAATCACCCTATAGAATGAACTCACTCGGCTTCATAGAATCCAATGAAAGCTGCTGAATAATGTTCCCTTGTTAACATATTGAATTGCACACCCCATATAGAATGAACTGCTTCATAGAATCCAATGTTCCCTTGAATAATAACAGTTAACATATTGAATTCCACACCCTCTATATAGAATGAACTCCCTCAGCTTCATAGAGTCCAATGAAAGCTGCTGAATAATGTTCCTTGTTAACAATGAATTCCACACCCTCTATATAGAATGAACTCCCCTCAGCTTGTCCAATAAGCTGCTGAATAATGTTCCCTTGTTAACATATTGAATTCCACACCCTCTATATAGAATGAACTCCCTCAGCTTCATAGAGTCCAATGAAAGCTGCTGAATAATGTTCCCTTGTTAACATATTGAATTCCACACCTCTATATAGAATGAACTCCCTCAGCTTCATAGAGTCCAATGAAAGCTGCTGAATAATGTTCCTTGTTAACATATTGAATTCCACACCCTCTATATAGAATGAACTCCCTCAGCTTCATAGAGTACAATGAAAGCTGCTGAATAATGTTCCCTTGTTAACATATTGAATTCCACACCCTCTATATAGAATGAACTCCCTCAGCTTCATAGAATCCAATGAAAGCTGCTGAATAATGTTCCCTTGTTAACATATTGAATTGCACACCCTCTATATAGAATGAACTCCCTCAGCTTCATAGAGTCCAATGAAAGCTGCTGAATAATGTTCCCTTGTTAACATATTGAATTGCACACCGCTTTGTAGTTTTCCATAAACGAAAAACTGACAAAAATTGAAAAATGTGACATTTCGAAATCAAGTGGCAGTTTCAGTAAAAGCTAATCCACTGTTCCACAAACTCACTTATGAGAAGAAAAAAAAAACACTTTCCATAAAACGGCAGCTTCAAACAAGATGGGTTACAAAAATCTTTTATAAAAACAAGATGAAATAGAACACTTTGACACAAGTTACAACATGAACACAAATTTGCATTATAAAGATACAACGATAGCGAACTTATGTAGCGATAGTATGTATAAATAGTGAACATGAGTCCCAGTGCTGTTTATAAATAATATAAATAGTGTGAGTCCCAGTGCTGCTTATAAATAATATAAATAGTGTGAGTCCCAGTATGTATAAATAATACAAACAGTGTGAGTCCCAGTGCTGCTTATAAATAATATAAATAGTGTGAGTCCCAGTGCTGCTTATAAATAATATAAATGAGTGTGAGTCCCTGTTTATAAATAATATAAATAGTGTGAGTCCCAGTGCTGTTTATAAATAATATAAATAGTGTGAGTCCCAGTGCTGTTTATAAATAATATAAATAGTGTGAGTCCCAGTCCCAGTGCTGTTTATAAATAATATAAATAGTGTGAGTCCCAGTGCTGTTTATAAATAATATAAATAGTGTGAGTCCCAGTGCTGTTTATAAATAATATAAATAGTGTGAGTCCCAGTGCTGTTTATAAATAATATAAATAGTGTGAGTCCCAGTCTGTTTATAAATAATATAAATAGTGTGTGTTTATAAATAATATAAATAGTGTGAGTTTATAAATAATATAAAAATAGTGTGAGTCCCAGTGCTGTTTATAAATAATATAAATAGTGTGAGTCCCAGTGCTGTTTATAAATAATATAAATAGTGTGAGTCCCAGTGCTGTTTATAAATAATATAAATAGTGAGTCCCAGTGCTGTTTATAAATAATATAAATAGTTATAAATAATATAAATAGTGTGAGTCCCAGTGCTGTTTATAAATAATATAAATAGTGTGAGTCCTGTTTATAAATAATATAAATAGTGTGAGTCCCAGTGCTGTTTATAAATAATATAAATAGTGTGAGTCCCAGTGCTGTTTATAAATAATACAAATAGTGTGAGTCCCAGTGCTGTTTATAAATAATATAAATAGTGTGAGTCCCAGTGCTGTTTATAAATAATACAAATAGTGTGAGTCCCAGTGCTGTTTATAAATTATAAATAGTGTGAGTAGTGCTGTTTATAAATAATATAAATAGTGTGAGTCCCAGTGCTGTTTATAAATTATAAATAAGTCCCAGTGCTGTTTATAAAAATAAATAGTGTGAGTCCCAGTGCTGTTTATAAATAATATAAATAGTGTGAGTCCCAGTGCTGCTGTTTATAAATAATATAAATAGTGTGAGTCCCAGTGCTGTTTATAAATAATATAAATAGTGTGAGTCCCAGTGCTGCTTATAAATAATATAAATAGTGTGAGTCCCAGTGCTGCTTATAAATAATATAAATAGTGTGAGTCCCAGTGCTGTTTATAAATAATACAAATAGTGAGTCCCAGTGCTGCTTTAAATAAAAATAAAAACATCCCAGTGCTGTTTATAAATAATATAAATAGTGTGAATTATAAAAATATAAAATTGAGTCCCAGTGCTGTTTAAAATAATATTTGTGAGTCCCAGTGCCTGCTTATAAATAATATAAAAGTCCCAGTGTTAATAAAAAAAAAGATGAGTCCCAGTGCTGCTTATAAATAATATAAATAGTGTGAGTCCCAGTGCTGCAATAAATAATATAAATGAGTCCCAGTGCTGTTTATAAATAATATTTTTTTTTTTAATATAAATAGTGTGAGTCCCACTGCTTTAAATAAATAAATAAGAGTATATATAAATAATATAAATATGTATGTATGCTTATAAATAATTTTTGTGAGTTTCATGTAAATATTTTAAATAGTGTGAGTCCCAATGATGTTTACAAATAACTTTAGTATGAGTCCCAGTGCTGTTTATAAATAATATAAATAGTGTGAGTCCCACCTCTTATAAATAATATAAATAGTGTGAGTCCCAGTGCCTGCTTATAAATAATATAAATTTGAGTCCCAGACCTTCTAAATAATATAAATAGTGTGAGTCCCAGTGCTGCTTATAAATAATATAAATAGTGTGAGTCCCAGTGCTGCTTATAAATAATATAAATAGTGTGAGTCCCAGTGCCTGCTTATAAATAATATAAATAGTGAGTCCCTCTGCTTATAAATAATATAAATAGTGTGAGTCCCAGTGCTGTTTATAAATAATATAAATAGTGTGAGTCCCAGTGCTGTTTATAAATAATATAAATAGTGTGAGTCCCAGTGCTGTTTATAAATAATACATAAATAGTGTGAGTCCCAGTGCTGTTTATAAATAATATAAATAGTGTGAGTCCCAGTGCCTGCTTATAAATAATATAAATAGTGTGAGTCCCAGTGCCTGCTTATAAATAATATAAATAGTGTGAGTCCCAGTGCTGCTTATAAATAATATAAATAGTGAACCGTTTAGATTAAAAAGAAAACATCTCTGCGGAATTAAAAAACTCAGAATTTGCCCAAAAATGTTTTGGAATCGCTATAAAAACGAGTTAATAAAACAAGATACCATTTGGATGAATTCTTCGATGAGCCAAACAATCAATTTATAAATTCATGGCATTTTTTTTTTTTTTTTAATCAATGTTAACACTGTTATAAGAATAAGAATATATATATATAATGTATATGTATGTATGTTTTTTTGTTTCATGTAAATATTTTAAATAACAATGATCACAAGTAACTTTGTATTTTACCATGTTCTTAATATGCTTTACCAGACCTCTCTGTGCTTTACAATGCTTCCCTATGCTTTACCAGACCTCTCTGCTTTACAATGCTTCCCTATGCTTTACCAGACCTCTCTGTGCTTTACAATGCGTTGTCTCTGGGATTCCTGGAGGCTATAGCAGGAGTGTGATGAGGGGAGGTCGGAGTGCAGCAAGCTGACTGAACTGCATGCTCCTCGGATGAGGAGAGGGCGGGGCAGGGACTTACTGAACCCTCCTCAGGGCTCGGACGGGGCTGCACTGAGAACCCTCCTCTCACACAGCCTGAGGACAGAGAGAGAGAGGAGACAGGAGGCGGGTTACATGAGAACCCTCCTTCTCACACAGCTCTGAGAGACAGAGAGAAAGGGGGGGTTACATGAGAACCTCACACAGCCTCACACAGCTCTGAGAGACAGAGAGAGAGAGAGAGAGAGAGAGAGAGAGAGAGAGAGGACAGGAGGCGGGGTTACATGAGAACCCTCCTCTCACACAGCTCTGAGAGACAGAGAGAGAGAGACAGGGGGCGGGGTTACATGAGAACCCTCCTCTCACACAGCTCTGAGAGACAGAGAGAGAGAGACAGGGGGCGGGGTTACATGAGAACCCTCCCTCACACACAGCTCTGAGATATATATATATATATATATAGAGAGAGACAGGAACCCTCCGGGGTTACATGAGAACCTCCTCTCACAGAGAGGAGCTCTGAGACAGAGAGAGAGACAGGGGGCGGGGTTACATGAGAACCCTCCTCTCACACAGCTCTGAGAGACAGAGAGAGAGAGACAGGGGGCACATTGAGCGGGGTTACATGAGAACCCTCCTCTCACACAGCTCTGAGAGACAGAGAGAGAGAGACAGGGGCGGGGTTACATGAGAACCCTCCCTCTCACACAGCCTGAGAGACAGAGAGAGAGAGACAGGGGTTACATGAGACCCTCCTCTCACACAACAGCTCTGAGAGACAGAGAGAGAGACAGGGGCGGGTTACATGAGAACCCTCCTCTCACACAGCTCTGAGAGACAGAGAGAGAGAGAGACAGGGGCTGGGTTACATGAGAACCCTCCTCTCACACAGCTCTGAGAGAGACAGAGAGACAGGAGCTCTGAGAGACAGAGAGGGAGACATGAGAACCCTCCTCCTCACAGCCCTGAGACACAGAGAGAGAGAGAGAGAGAGAGAGAGAGAGACAGGAGGCGGGGTTACATGAGAACCCTCCTCTCACACAGCTCTGAGAGACAGAGAGAGAGAGACAGGGGAGAGACAGGAGGGTTACATGAGACCCCTCCTCACACAGCTCTGAGAGATAGAGAGAGAGAGAGAGACAGAGAGAGAGACAGGAGGCGGGTTACATGAGAACCCTCCTCTCACACAGAGAGAGAGAGAGAGAGAGAGAGACAGGGGCGGGTTACATGAGAACCCTCCTCTCACACAGCTCTGAGACAGAGAGAGAGAGAGAGACAGGGGAGGGGTTACATGAGAACCTCCTCTCACACAGCTCTGAGAGAGACAGAGAGAGACAGGGGCGGGTTACATGAGAACCCTCCTCTCACACAGCTCTGAGAGAGAGAGAGAGAGACAGGGGGCGGGGTTACATGAGAACCCTCCTCTCACACAGCTCTGAGAGACAGAGAGAGACAGGGGCGGGTTAGAGACAGAGAGAGATGAGAACCTCCTCTCACACAGCTCTGAGAGACAGAGAGAGAGAGAGACAGGGGCGGGGTTACATGAGAACCCTCCTCCTCACACAGCTCTGAGAGAGACAGAGAGAGACAGGGGCGGGGTTACATGAGAACCTCCTCTCACACAGCTCTGAGAGACAGAGAGAGAGACAGGGGCGGGGTTACATGAGAACCTCCTCTCACACACAGCTCTGAGAGACAGAGAGAGAGACAGGGGCGGGGTTACATGAGAACCCTCCTCTCACACAGCTCTGAGAGACAGAGAGAGAGACAGGGGGCGGGGTTACATGAGAACCCTCCTCTCACACAGCTCTGAGAGACAGAGAGAGAGACAGGGGCGGGGTTACATGAGAACCCTCCTCTCACACAGCTCTGAGAGACAGAGAGAGACAGGGGGGCGGGGTTACCCAAGCCTGGGGCTCCCAAAGTCAGCTCTCCCCTTCTCTCCTGTTGCTTTCTCTCCTGTTAGTGCCCCTTTGTGTGTCAGTGCCTCTCTGTTTGTCTCAGTGCCCCAGTGTGTGTGTGTCAGTGTCTCTCTCTCTTTATGTCTCAGTGCCCCAGTACGTGTGTGTCAGTCTCTCTCTCTGACTTGTGTCAGTGTGTGTGCGTCTCTTCTCTCCCTCTACCCCCTCCCTGTCCCTCTCTCTCCCCTCTACCCCCTCCCTCTCTCACCTAGCACTCTGAAGAACAGCACAGCCGCCACTTTCCTGAGGATCCCGTGAGGCGCCAGGATATCGAAGTACGTCTCTCCGAAGCGTTCAATCTGCTCTGCGGCCAACCTGAGCAGACGACCATTTCAATAAAGCTGAGTTTAAACTGAACTACACTGAGTTTAAACTGAACTGAACTACACTGAGTTTAAACTGAACTACACTGAGTTTAAACTGAACTACACTGAGTTTAAACTGAACTACACTGAGTTTAAACTGAACTGCACTGAGTTTAAACTGAACTACCTGAGTTTAAACTGAAACTACACTGAGTTTAAACTGAACCACACTGAGTTTAAACCTGAACCACACTGAGTTTAAACTGAACTACACTGAGTTTAAACTGAACTACACTGAGTTTCTAAACTGTTTAAACTGAACTGAACTGCACTGAGTTTAAACTAAACTGAACTGCACTGAGTTTAAACTGAACTACACTGAGTTTAAACTGAACTACACTGAGTTTAAACTAAACTACACTGAGTTTAAACTGAACTACACTGAGTTTAAACTGAACTACACTGAGTTTAAACTAAACTACACTGAGTTTAAACTGAACTACACTGAGTTTAAACTGAACTACACTGAGTTTAAACTGAACTACACTGAGTTTAAACTGAACCACACTGAGTTTAAACTGAACTACACTGAGTTTAAACTGAACTACACTGAGTTTAAACTAAACTAAACTGAGTTTAAACTGAACTGAACTGCACTGAGTTTTAAACTGAACTACACTGAGTTTAAACTGAACTGAGTTTAAACTGAACTACACTGAGTTTAAAGTGAACTACACTGAGTTTAAACTGAACTACACTGAGTTTAAACTGAAAACTGAGTTTAAACTGAACTGAACTGAGTTTAAACTAAACTGAACTACACTGAGTTTTAAACTGAACTACACTGAGTTTAAACTGAACCACACTGTTTAAGTTTAAACTGAACTGAACTACACTGAGTTTAAACTGAACGAGTTTAAACCGAACTACACTGAGTTTAAACTGAACTACACTGAGTTTAAACTGAACTACACTGAGTTTTTGAGTTTAAAACTGAGTTTAAACTGAACTGAACACTGAGTTTTAAACTGAACTGCACTGAGTTTAAACTGAACTACACTGAGTTTAAACTGAACTACACTGAGTTTAAACTAAACTACACTGAGTTTAAACTGAACTACACTGAGTTTAAACTGAACTACACTGAGTTTAAACTAAACTGAACAACACTGAGTTTAAACTGAAACACTGAGTTTAAACTGAACTACACTGAGTTTAAACTGAACTACACTGAGTTTAAACTGAACCACACTGAGTTTAAACTGAACTACACTGAGTTTAAAGTTTAAACTAAACTACACTGAGTTTAAACTGAACTGAACTGCACTGAGTTTAAACTAAACTGAACTACACTGAGTTTAAACTGAACTGCACTGAGTTTAAACTGAACTACACTGAGTTTTGAACTACACTGAGTTTAAACTGAACTACACTGAGTTTTGAACTGAACACTGAGTTTTAAACTGAACTGTTTAAAACTGAACACTGAGTTTAAACTGAAACTGAGTTTAAACTGAACTACACTGAGTTTAAACTGAAACACTGAGTTTAAACTGAACCACACTGAGTTTAAACTGAACTACACTGAGTTTAAACTGAACTACACTGAGTTTAAACTGAACTACACTGAGTTTAAACTAAACTACACTGAGTTTAAACTGAACTGAACTGCACTGAGTTTAAACTAAACTGAACTGCACTGAGTTTAAACTGAACTACACTGAGTTTAAAGTGAACTACACTGAGTTTAAACTGAACTACACTGAGTTTAAACTGAACTGAACTACACTGAGTTTAAACTAAACTGAACTACACTGAGTTTAAACTGAACTACACTGAGTTTAAACTGAACTACACTGAGTTTAAACTGAACTACACTGAGTTTAAACTGAACTACACTGGTCTGCGAGTGTGAGTTTCACCTGAGCACAGACTCTGCAGTCACGGCCTCCTCTCCCCTTGGCTCCTCCAGCTCCTCCCTCTCCTCTGGAACGCCGATCTCCTCGGGAATGCCCTCCAGGATCGGACGCTCAGCCTCCACTTCCGGCTGCGCTGGTTCAACTGGGGACCTGTGGGAGCCGAAAACACCCAGCTCAGCCACAGGACACCTTTCTACCCTCGCCCTCTCTCCCCTTCCCTCCATCCCTCTCCCCTCATCCCCCCAGCTCTCTCCCTCCTCTCTGTCTTCACTCACTCCTCTCTCTCTCCCCTTATTCCCCTCTTTCTGCCTTCTCTCTCTATATCTCACTCTCCCTCACCATCTGCTCTCCAGAGTGACAAAGCTGCGGGAGCGCTCCTCGTCGGACATCTCCAAGAGCGCCTCAGAGGGAACTGGAGACAAAACCACAGAGAGGGAGGGGAGAAAAGGTCACAGAGGTGTGAAGAGGGAGGGAGGGAGGGGTAGAGAGAGAATTATTATTATTTATTTCTTAGCAGACGCCCTTATCCAGGGCAACTTACAATTGTTACAAGATATCACTTTTTTTTTTTTTTACATACAATTTCCCATTTATACAGTTGGGTTTTTACTGGAGCAATCTAGGTAAAGTACCTTGCTCAAGGGTACAGCAGCAGTGTCCCCCAGCTGGGATTGAACCCACGACCCTCCTGTCAAGAGTCCAGAGCCCTAACCACTACTCCACACTGCTGCCCGTGATTAGTTATTGAGAATGAGGGAGAGGCGATCATCTGGTGTACAGGCCATCTCATCTAAAGTTTAGCATCCCCTCCTATATAATTAACTAATTTTGCTTCAGAGTCCAATGAAAGCTGCTGAATAATGTTCCCTTGTTAACATATTGAATTGCACACCCTCTATATAGAATGAACTCCCTCAGCTTCATAGAGTCCAATGAAAGCTGCTGAATAATGTTCCCTTGTTAACATATTGAATTGCACCCCCTCTATATAGAATGAACTCCCTCAGCTTCATAGAGTCCAATGAAAGCTGCTGAATAATGTTCCCTTGTTAACATATTGAATTGCACACCCTCTATATAGAATGAACTCCCTCAGCTTCATAGAGTCCAGTGAAAGCTGCTGAATAATGTTCCCTTGTTAACATATTGAATTCCTCACTCACGGGTGAAAGTGCTCTAGACGGAATTCCTTCAAAATGGTCTCTCCCAGGTCCCTTCCTATGACTCGTGTAGAAACAAACTAATGTTTTCGCACATACTTGATCACTTGTGACCTTTTAATATATATTTTCTCCTGTTGAACTGTAGCTTGATTGAGACCATAGACACCCAACCCACAGAGCACAGGGGAGGGCAAACGATGTATTTAATCTAATGTGAAATACTGTGCTGCTGCTATGGGCTGACCAGCAGCACACTGTGTCTCAGCGTATCTGTAAGGGTTTGTGCTGTTACTGTGATGTTTTTATCTGCTCACCTGAAATCTCAATCTGAGCCATGCTGGGCTCAACAGCTTCGAGAACAACCTTGAGGGAAACATTGAGCAGGTATTACTGAAAGTGAGCTTCCCTTAAAAGATTTGTGAAGCATTGTAAAGCACAGAGAGGTGTGGTAAAGCATAGAGAAGCATTGTAAAGCTCAGAGAGGTCTGGTAAAGCATAGGGAAGCATTGTAAAGCACAGAGAGGTCTGGTAAAGCATAGAGAAGCATTGTAAAGCACAGAGAGGGATGGGAAAGCATAGGGAAGCATTGTAAAAGCACAGAGAGGTCTGGTAAAAGCATAGGGAAGCATGTAAAAGCACAGAGAGGTCATAAAGCATAGGGAAGCATTGTAAAAGCACAGAGAGGTCTGGTAAAGCATAGAGAAGCATTGTAAAAGCTCAGAGAGGTCTGGTAAAGCATAGGGAAGCATTATAAAAGCACAGAGAGGTCTGGTAAAGCACAGGGAAGCATTGTAAAAGCACAGAGAGGTGTGGTAAAGCATAGGGTAAAAGCACAGAGAGGTTGGTAAAGCATAGGGAAGCATTGTAAAGCACAGAGAGGTCTGGTAAAGCATAGGGAAGCATTGTAAAGCACAGAGAGGTCTGGTAAAGCATAGGGAAGCATTGTAAAGCACAGAGAGGTCTGGTAAAGCATAGGGAAGCATTGTAAAACAGAGAGGTCTGGTAAAGCATAGGGAAGCATTGTAAAGCACAGAGAGGTCTGGTAAAGCATAGGGAAGCATTGTAAAGCACAGAGAGGTCATACCTCCATCTCGCTCTCCTCCTCTTCCTCTCTCCTCTCCAGTCGCTCCCTCGCTCTCCTGGCAGCGTAGTCAACGGGGGAGACGACAGCACAGTGGCGCCAGAGATGCAGGAGGGGAGGGGGGAGAGGGGGGGCTGGGGAGAGAGAGAGCCAGGGAGTTAGCATTGTGAGAATAAAAAGAGAGTTTGAAAAACTTCAATTAAACGAGAAAGCCGTCGATATAAACATAACTTGCTCTTATCTGCTTGCTATTTTACTAAATAAACAAATAAAAATAATAATACTGTATTTAATCTTGTACTTTAGAGTACTGTAATCTGTCAAGTGTTATTTAATCTGTAGTATTTTGTATTTAATTATATCCTGATGCAACTATCACTGACACTGTTATCTACTCCATTATTGAATCGTATTTTGTCACACTTGTACTTGCTAGAACTGAAGTGATTGTATTTTATCTTGCTCTCAATTGTATTATTACTTGTACTGTGATTCTTGAAATGTATTTTTGTTTACAACTGTAAGTCGCCCTGGATAAGGGCGTCTGCTAAGAAATAAATAATAATAATAATAATATTATTATTATTATTATTATTATTATTCTTAATAATAATTAGGGATGCACTGAAACTCCGAATCGCCTTTAACAAATATGTATTTATCGGCAGGTATTAAATACATCAGTTCATTTAGCAAGTTGATTTCAAAACAAGAAATGCTGCCCTTCCCTCGCCTTTACAACCGAGTGCCGATCAATGGTGATTGATTTTTTTTTAAAAGCCAATTTGGAAGCGAAATGTTCCACTTATCAGGGAAGCTGGCATTTTTACTGCCTTATTGGCAATCATAATTGTAAATTACTGCAGCGTAACTGTAACTGCATTTGGGACGGAAAACAAAACTGCATTAGAATTGAAATCGCAATTTCAGCCAAGATTCCCGCCTCTGTAATCCGCAACACCGATGAAGCCCGGAGGAGAAGGAAAATTCACTTCCGGACGGCTTCTCTTGTTTTGTAATGAACACGGTATTGGTGTATAAATAAATGGTTGTTAAAGGCGAGTTTCATAGTAATAAAGGGTCAGAGCGCTCACAGCAGCAGGGCGCGTTGAAGAGATCCGCTGGAGTCCTCCTGCGTCGCCCTGGAGGGTCAACAAACATCTGCTCCTGAGAGACAGAGAGAGAGAGAGAGAGAGAAAGAGACAATGAGAAAGAGAGAAAGAGCGAGGAGGGAGAAAGAATGAGAAAGGGAGAAAGAGCGAGGAGGGAGAATGAGGGAGAAAGAGAGAAACAATGAGGGAGAAAAGGGAGAGAAAGAGAAAGAGGGAGAAAGAATGAGAGAAAGAATGAGAGGGAGAAAGAATGAGGAAGAAAATGAAGGGGAAAGAGAAAGAATGAGAGGAGAAAGAGAAACAATGAGGGAGAAAGAGCGAGGAGGGAGAAAGAAAGAATGAGGAGGGAGAGAATAAGGAAGACAGAAAGAATGAGAAACAATGAAAGAGAAAGAGTGAACGCATGAAAGAGAATGAAAGAATGAAAAAGCAAACAAGAGAAAGAGCGAGAGAAAGGAGAAAGCACGAGAAAGAGCAAGAGAGCAAGAGAAAGGACAGAAAGAGCGAAAGACGGAGAGAAAAAAAAGAAAAGGAAGGAAGGACAGGATGGAAAGATTTTTTTAAGAACTCAAAACAAATGAAAGTATAAATATGCAGTAGCTACAGTGAGTGGGTCTCTGGCACAAGTGAAGCAGGGCCTGATAGACATAGGTCTGATAGAGGTCTGATTCACCGTTCAGAGTGAAACGAGTGAAGAAACAGCTGTTTGGCTTTGTGATGATCGCTGATTTTCTTAAAGAACAGCGAGCCACACAAACCCAAGCAGCTGCTTCTACACTCCCCCCTCTCTCTCTCTGTCTCGCTCTCGTACCAGCGGGCGTGTCTCAGCCTGGGGGTTGCGTATCTGCTCCCGCAGTGCATCCTGGGATATCTGGGTGTTGAGGTCGATGAATCGGAGCTGCCTGCGTCTGCGTTGGGGGGTCACGGCAGCAGGGGGTGCTTCTGGGAGGGCAGCAAGCTGGAGCTGCACAGACAGAGAGACACAGAGAGAGAATCACACAGAGAGAGAGAGAATCACAAACAGACACAGGGAGAGAATCACAGAGAATCACACACAGAGAGAGAATCACACAGAGAGAGAATCACAGAGAATCACACACAGAGAGAGAATCACACACACAGAGAATCACACACAGAGAGAATCACAGAAAGAGAATCACACACAGAGAATCACAGAGAATCACACACAGAGAGAGAATCACAGAAAGAGAATCACAGAGAATCACACACAGAGAGAATCACACAAAGAGAATCACACACGGAGAGAATCACAGAGAATCACACACAGAGAGAATCACAGAGAATCACACACAGAGAGAGAATCACAGAAAGAGAATCAGAATCACACACGGCGAGAATCACACACAGAGAATCACAGAAAGAGAATCACACACAGAGAGAGAATCACACACAGAGAGAATCACAGAGACAGAGAATCACACACACAGAGAATCACAGAATCACAGAGAATCACACACAGAGAGAGAATCACAGAGAATTACACACAGAGAGAGAATCACAGAGAATCACATACACAGAAACATTGTTAATGCTGTAACCCAACTGTACCGCATCGGGAACTTCCACTATCTCACTTCAGGCTTTGTGTTGTGTGTAGTGTAGTGTACTGTACTGTACTGTATTTTATTGTATTGTATTGTATTTTATTGTATTGTACTGTCCTCACCTCTGGGCTCTCCTCTCTCTGGGGGGAGGTGGGGGGGGGGATGGGGATATCTCTGGGGGGGGTCACCTCCACGGACACGGTGGCTGCTGGGATAGACGGGACCTCCACTGGAAGACCAGTGACCTCGTCCAGCAGAACCATAGAGTCCAACTCCGGACCCAACTCCCCTCGGGGACTGAGAGAGAGAGATCAATACAGAGGAAGAGAGAGAGAGACAGAGATCAATACAGAGGAAGAGAGAGAGAGAGCAACACCAATACACAGCTACACACACACACACACACATATAGCATATGCATTCCTATATTTGTGGGGACTTCTCATTAGCTCTCACTATATTTTTATTTACTATTTCTAACTCCACTCAGACAAAACTTGTTGACAATAAACTAAACATTTTGGCTTTTTTTTTTTTTTTGAAGACATATTTAGTTCTTAAAAAGGTGTTTCACAAAGTGGGGACGTCCCCACAAAGTTTGACATTTTGTCAAATTCTGTCCGCACATTGATATCAATACCTGCGCGCGCGCACGCACACACGCACACTCCAAGTTTCATTTACTGTCTTATTATCAAAGCGTTTACACAGGTCTTTAATTAGCTCCCATTTTTTTGAAAGAGGTAAAAGAAAACACCCGGTAATTTCACAAATCCAAGGCCAAACGACCAAGTTCTAGTGACTGTCAAGTTCTCTTAAGCACTCTGAGGTGTTTTGTATCTCATTTTGTAACATTTACATTATTTTATTTTCCCTCACTGTAAACAGCGACATTGTCTTCTGTATATATAATTGTACATCAGTGTCTAAAACACCACAGTACAATACTTCACTTACACAATACAAAACACCACGGTATTACTGGAATGAGATTCCCCTCACAGCTCCAGTGAAGCGATGCTTCCTCCTCCCCTCCCCTCCCCCTGTAATGAGATTCCCCTCACAGCTCCAGTGAAGCGATGCTCTCTCCCTCCTCCCCCCCCTCTCCCTGTAATGAGATTCCCCTCACAGCTCCAGTGAAGCGATGCTCTCCTCCCCCTCCCTCCCCTGTAATGAGATTCCCCTCACAGCTCCAGTGAAGCGATGCTCTCTCCCTCCCCACCCCTCTCCCTGTAATGAGATTCCCCTCACAGCTCCAGTGAAGCGATGCTCTCTCCTCCCCACCCCTCTCCTGTAATGAGATTCCCCTCACAGCTCCAGTGAAGCGTGCTCTCTCCCTCCCCACCCCCTCCCTGTAATGAGATTCCCCTCACAGCTCCAGTGAAGCGATGCTCTCCCTCCCCTCCTTCCCCTCTCCCTGTAATGAGATTCCCTCACAGCTCCAGTGAAGCGATGCTCTCTCCTCCCCTCCCTCCCCTGTAATGAGATTCCCTCACAGCTCCAGTGAAGCGATGCTCTCTCCTCCCTCCCCTCCCCTGTAATGAGATTCCCTCACAGCTCCAGTGAGCGATGCTCTCTCCCTCCCCTCCCTCCCCTCCCCTGTAATGAGATTCCCCTCACAGCTCCAGTGATCCCTGATGCTGTCTCCCTCCTCCCCCTCCCTCCCCCTCTCCTGTAATGAGATTCCCCTCACAGCTCCAGTGATGCGATGCTGTCTCCTCCTCCTCCCCTCCCCCTCCCTGTAATGAGATTCCCTCACAGCTCCAGTGATGCGATGCTGTCTCCCTCCTCCCCTCCCTCCCTCCCTGTAATGAGATCCCCTCACAGCTCCAGTGATGCGATGCTGTCTCCTCCTCCCCTCCCCCCTCCCCTGTAATGAGATTCCCCTCACAGCTCCAGTGATGCGATGCTGTCTCCCTCCTCCCCTCCCCTCCCCTCTCCCTGTAATGAGATTCCCCTCACAGCTCCAGTGATGCGATGCTCTCTCCCTCCCCCCCCCCCCCCTGTAATGAGATTCCCTCACAGCTCCAGTGAGCGATGCTCTCTCCTCCTCCCTCCCCTCCCTCTCCCTGTAATGAGATTCCCTCACAGCTCCAGTGAAGCGATGCTGTCTCCCTCCCCACCCCTCTCCCTGTAATGAGATTCCCCTCACAGCTCCAGTGAAGCGATGCTCTCTCCCTCCTCCCCTCCCTTCCCCTCTCCCTGTAATGAGATTCCCCTCACAGCTCCAGTGAAGCGATGCTCTCTCCCTCCCTCCCCTCCCCCCCTGTAATGAGATTCCCCTCACAGCTCCAGTGAAGCGATGCTCTCCGCTGCCTCCCTCTCCGGCTCTCTCTCTGCTCCGCGCTCCCTCTCTCTGTCCTCCAACTCTGGAAGGGGAAAGAAAACAAAGCGAAAATCAACAAGGAGCAATGGCCTCTTTTATAAAATCTTACCACTGTATTTCTGCCAGTACTTTTGGAAACGTTTATAAGGGTTAGTTTACCATGGTTTTTTTTTTTTTTCCCCCCCCTTTACCAGACCTCTCTGTGCTTTACAATGCTTCCCTATGCCTTTACCAGACCTCTCTGTGCTTTACAATGCTTCCTGTGCTTTACCAGACCTCTCTGTGCTTTACAATGCTTCCTATGTTTTACCAGACCTCTCTGTGCTTTACAATGCTTCCCTGTTTTTTTACCAGACCTCTCTGTGCTTTTACAATGCTTCCCTATGCTTTACCAGACCTCTCTGTTTTACAATGCTTCCCTATGCTTTTTACCAGACCTCTCTGTGCTTTTACAATGCTTCCCTATGCTTTACCAGACCTCTCTGTGCTTTACAATGCTTCCCTATGCTTTTTACCACTCCTCTCTGTGCTTTACAATGCTTCCCTATGCTTTACCAGACCTCTCTGTGCTTTACAATGCTTCCTATGCTTTTACCAGACCTCTCTGTGCTTTACAATGCTTCCCTATGCTTTACCACACCTCTCTGTGCTTTACAATGCTTCCCTATGCTTTACCAGACCTCTCTGTGCTTTACAATGCTTCCCTATGCTTTACCAGACATCTCTGTGCTTTACAATGCTTCCCTATGCTTTACCAGACCTCTCCGTGCTTTACAATGCTTCCCTATGCTTTACCACACCTCTCTGTTTTTTACAATGCTTCCCTATGCTTTACCAGACCTCTCTGTGCTTTACAATGCTTCCCTATGCTTTACCAGACCTCTCTGTGCTTTACAATGCTTCCCTATGCTTTCACTGTGTTTTATTACACTGTGGCTTTGAAAACACTCGGTGCGGATGTTAATCGCCATTGATTGGCACTCGGTTATAAATGCAAGGGTAGGACAGCTTGTCGCGTGTTCTGTAAACAACACTAACAGGTTTATTGAATACCTGCCCTTTTTTTTTTTAAATAAATACTTCTTAAAGGGGATTAGGAGCATTCAAACTCTCCTTGTCTTCGATTTTACCTTCTCTGCGTCTCCTCTCCCTCTCCCTCTGTCTCTCCCTCTCTCTCTCTCCCTCCTCTGTAGGAAACATATCTTCCTGCTCCAGGAGCATTTCAATCTCTTGTGCTGTGATTTCTGGCAGGTCCATTTCGTACTGGAAGGGAACCGTAATAACACAAGCTAATAATAATACTGTGTCCTCGGCTCGCCGCACACCAGCGAGCCCTGTGGTCTGGCCGGGCGCCTGAATTCTCTGTTTTTCTTTAATCTCTCTGTCCTGTGCAGCTCTCTGACATACTTTTTTGTGTGAAAGACGCGATATATGAATAAAGTTTTGATTGTGACTGACTGACTGACATGAACGTGTCATAATGGACTCAGGTACGAACCTCGATCCTGGGAGGCAGGATGGGCTCAGTCTCCTTCAGGGTGATGCTCTCAGGAGACACTGTGAGGAAATCTGCAGGGGAGGGAGGGAGAGAGGGGGGGAGAGAGAGGGGGAGAGTGGGGAAGAGAGAGGGGGGGAGGGAGGGAAGATAGAGGGGGAGAGAGAGGTTAAACAGACAAGAGACCGACACACACATACTGAGACACACATACACACACACACACACACTCACATACACATATTAATAGACAGAAACACTGACTCAGACAGATAGACAGACACACACACACACCCACACACACAAACTCACACACACACAATCACACACAGACAGACACACTCACTGACACATACACACATTCTCTCTCTCTCTCTCTCTCTCACAGAAACACTGATACAGACAGACACCCCCCCACACACACACTGACACCCCCACACACACACACTGATACACCCCCACACACACACACTGATACACACACACACTGACACCCCCACACACACACACTGATACACACAGACACACTCTCACATACACACTGTCACAGACAGTTCTGGCACGTCCCTTTTATGCTATAAGTCATTAAATCCTTTTGCATGGAAGGCTCGGTTGCAAGGGTTCTTTGATGGACCCAGATTCAGTTAAGATGTGTTTGCCCACTGACGATGGGAACGAGAATATAGAGATGGGAGCCCAGCTAACAAGATTGAAGTTTTTGCAGGCAATCTGATTCAAGCATTCAAAATCCTAAAAGGTATTGACAAATTCGACCCAGGGGACTTTTTTCGACCTGAAAAAAGAAACAAGGACCAGGGGTCACAAATGGAGATTAGATAAAGGGGCATTCAGAACAGAAGATAGGAGGCACTTTTTTACACAGAGAATTGTGAGGGTCTGGAACCAACTCCCCAGTAATGTTGTTGAAGCTGACACCCTGGGATCCTTCAAGAAGCTGCTTGATGAGATTCTGGGATCAATAAGCTACTAACAACCAAACGAGCAAGATGGGCCGAATGGGGCCTCCTCTCGTTTGGAAACTTTCTTATGTTCTTATTATGACCCTGGGGAGGTGGCTTAGCCTTAACTATTTAGATTAGTGATTAATTATCACCTGATTGATTTTACCTATAAAACGCCAGGTCTGGCTGTATTCAGGAAAGGCTGCTTAGTTTCTTTAATCCTCTCCTCCTGTCTGCTGTGTTTTCCGATCGGAGTTCTGCGGCTTGGTAAATTGGCTGCGCCGCTTCACCCAGTGCAATTTCTTTTATTTGCTTAATGGTTTGTTTAATGTGCCTGTTTGTTTAGGACGGGCGTGTCTGTTTGTGTGCACCGTCTGGAGGTATGGTGTGTATTTTATATACATATATATATTGATTCTTGATGAACTGTGGCTGGTATTATTTTGTAATGTTTGTGTTTGTAGAATTCTGAAGTGCCAGCCACTGTTTCTCTGATTTATTTGAATACGGTTTAGTTTGACAGTGTTTTATTTATTTTGTGTTTTTTTTTATTATTTGTTTATTTAGCAGACGCCTTTATCCAAGGCAACTTACAGAGACTAGTGTGTTTGAACTATGCATCAGCTGCAGTCACTTACAACAACATCTCACCCGAAAGACAGAGCACAAGGAGGTTAAGTGACTTGCTCAGGGTCACACAAATTAAACTAAACTGAACTACACTGAGTTTAAACTAAACAGAGTTTAAACTGAACCACACAAAGTTTAAACTGAACTACACTGAGTTTAAACTGAACTACACTGAGTTTAAACTGAACTACACTGAGTTTAAACTAAACTACACTGAGTTTAAACTAAACTGAACCACACGGAGTTTAAACTAAACTGAACTACACTGAGTTTAAACTGAACTAAACTGAGTTTAAACTGAACCACACAAAGTTTAAACTGAACTACACTAAGTTTATTAGTTTATTTAGCAGACACCTTTATCCAAGGTGACTTACAGAGACTAGCGTGTGTGAACTATGCATCAGCTGCAGAGTCACTTACAACTACGTCTCACCCGAAAGACGGAGCACAAGGAGGTTAAGTGACTTGCTCAGGGTCACACAGTGAGTCAGTGGCTGAGGTGGGATTTGAACCGGGGACCTCCTGGTTACAGGACCCTTTCTTTAAGCACTGGACCACACAGCCTCCTTTTTATTTTCTTTTACTAGTGCACGCTATCAGGGTGCCTAGTTCACGGACTTAACATTACGATTAGATAATTCTCGTTGGATATCTTTATCAGAGTTGTCGAAGATTGCTTTTTTCTGGTTGTTGGAGTTTTGTTTCTCCGACTGTTATCAATCGGGATACATTGTCACTTTAAGAACATAAGAACATAAGAAAGTTTCCAAAGGAGAGGAGGCCCCATTCGGCCCATCTTGCTCGTTTGGTTGTTAGTAGCTTATCCCTTATCAAGGGTGACTTACAGTCGTAAACAAAAATACATTTCAAGAATCACAGTATAAGTATTAATACAATTAAGAGCAAGATAAATACAATGACTTCAGTTCTGGCAAGTACTAGTATGACAAAATATGATTCAATAACGGAGCAGATAACAGTGTCAGTGATAGTTACATCAGGATATGATTAAATACAAAATACTACAGATTAAATAACACTTGTGGCAGATTACAGTACTCTAAAGTACAGGATTAAATGCAGTAAAATAGGTGGCAGATAAGAGCAAGTAAAGCGCATTTAAGGAAGGGTGATAAAGTGTCCAGAGGGGGAAAAAAAATAATTTTATTATGGTTTAAAACGTTGTATTGGAGTTTGTTTTGGTTGTTTTTTTAGTTTTGCTGTGTTTTACTTTACACGTTCACTTTATTCCTGTTGTGTGTGTGTGTGTTAATTTTTTTTTCTATTTTGAAGTTTATCTTGGTGTATGATCATAAACATTTCTTTGTTAGCTAGTAAAGAAGATTCTGTCTGATACAGGGCAGCAGTGTGGAGTAGTGGTTAGGGGCTCTGGACTCTTGACCGGAGGGTCGTGGGTTCAATCCCAGGTGGGGGGGACACTGCTGCTGTACCCTTGAGCAAGGTACTTTACCTAGATTGCTCCAGTAAAAACCCATCTGTATAAATGGGGAATTATATGTAAAAAAAAAAAAAAAAAAAAAAAGTGATATTTGTATAATGTGAAATAATGTGATATCTTGTAACAATTGTAAGTCACCCTTCATTTATTTAAGAACATAAGAAAGTTTACAAACGAGAGGAGGCCATTCGGGCCATCTTGCTCGTTTGGTTGTCAGTAGCTTATTGATCCCAGAATCTCATCAAGCAGCTTCTTGAAGGATCCCAGGGTGTCAGCTTCAACAACATTACTGGGGAGTTGGTTCCAGACCCTCACAATTCTCTGTGTAAAAAAAGTGCCTCCTATTTTCTGTTCTGAATGCCCCTTTATCTAATTTGTGACCCCTGGTCCTTGTTTCTTTTTTGAGGTCAAAGAAGTCCCCTGGGTTGACATTGTCAATACCTTTTAGGATTTTGAATGCTTGAATCAGATCACCGCGTAGTCTTCTTTGTTCAAGACTGAACAGATTTAATTATTTTAGCCTGTCTGCATACAACATGCCTTTTAAACCCGGGATAATTCTGGTTGCTCTTCTTTGCGCTCTTTCTAGAGCAGCAATATCCTTTAGCAATAACTACACAGACTAGAGAGGATTTCTGAAGGATTATTTTTTGGTAAGAAAATTAAAAAAAAATAGCAAGTGGTTGACCCGGACGTTTATCGTACATAAATTTCAGTATAACTCATTTTTTGGGGGGAATTTGACGTTTAGAGCTTTATCGATTCATATCGAAATGTAGCAAGCCTAGCTGTAAGCTGTGAGGTCTCCACCCCTGGTCCTGCAGAGCTACTGGGGCTGCTGGTTTTCGTTTCGTAATGTTTCTAACTGTCTGCATTGTTGTCTGTTGTATTTATGTTGCCTCTTGACCAGGTCGGCATTTTAAATGAGAACTTGTTCTCAATGTCTTTACCTGGTTAAATAAAGGTTTGAATTGAATTGAATTGAAGAGGCTGTGTGGTCCAGTGGTTAAAGAAAAGGGCTTGTAACCAGGAGGTGCCCGGTTCAAATCCCACCTCAGCCACTGACTCACTGTGTGACCCTGAGCAAGTCACTTAACCTCCTTGTGCTCCGTCTTTCGGGTGAGACGTAGTTGTAAGTGACTCTGCAGCTGATGCATAGTTCACACACCCTAGCCTCTGTAAGTCGCCTTGGATAAAGGCGTCTGCTAAATAAATAAATAAAGATCTGTAACACCGGTTCATCTTGACTAATTAAGCCAATAACCGGTTCAATTAAGTAACTGAGAGATCGGTTGAAATGAAAACCAGAAGACCCTGTTAGCTCTCCTCTGTTAGGACCGGGGGTGCTTTTGCGTTTTGCATATCTAGCCTAAGGCCTGGAGTATGTGAGAACCACACCTGTATGACTGCTGAAGTATTAATGCTGTTAAACCTGTAAAGGCACTCGAACCGCCCAGACTGCCTATTAGCAGGGATCCAAAGTGGCTTACAACCACTCGATCCATTATTATTATTATTATTATTATTATTATTATTATTATTATTATTTTTTTCTTAGCAGGCGCCCTTATCCAGGGCAACTTACAGTAAATAAACAAAAATACATTAAGTATTTCATAAACCGAAGGAGTACCAATACTGCTCTTATTTATCAAAACTTCAAATTTAGTCTGTGTGAGATTCTTGATTATTTAGAAGTTGGGGGGCTCCCGAGTGGCGCATCCGGTAAAGGGGGGAGGGGGGGTTTAGTTCGGCCAGGGTGTCCTCGGCTCACCGCTCTCCAGCGCCCCCCTGTGGTCTGGCCGGGCGCCTGCGGGCTTGCCTGTAAGCTGCCCAGAGCTGCGTTGTCCTCCGACGCTGTAGCTCTGAGGCTGCTGCGCGGTGAGTCTGCAGCGTGTAAAGAAGCGGGCGGCTGACGGCACACGCTTCGGAGGACAGCGTGGGTTCATCTTCGCCGCTCCCGAGTCAGCGCGGGGGGTGCTAGCGGTGAGCTGAGACTAGAAAAACAATTGGACATTACTAAATTGGGGAGAAAAAAATAAAAAATAATTGGCGACCATTAAAAAAAAAAAAAAGTTGTCTGGATACGTTGCAAGCCCAGTGCACGAACAAAACCACTTACAGGAGTTTAAAACACCTCTGTCCTCCTTAAACGTCTCCCCTGAGTTCAAGAGTGTGCTCAGAGCAATAAAAGAAGTATGTGCGAATCTGACAACACACTGACACATTCTCACACACACACACACACTGACTCACTCACAAACGCGCACTGACACATTCTCACACACACACACTGACTCACAAACGCGCACACACACTGACACATTCTCACACACACTGACACACACACACTGACACACACACTGACTCACTCACAAACGCGCACTGACACATTCTCACACACACACACACTGACACTCAAACGCGCACACACACTGACACATTCTCACACACACTGACACATTCTCACACACACTGACACACACACTGACTCACTCACAAACGCGCACTGACACATTCTCACACACACACACTGACACTCAAACGCGCACACACACTGACACATTCTCACACACACTGACACATTCTCACACACACACTGACACACACTGACTCACTCACAAACGCGCACTGACACATTCTCACACACACACTGACACTCAAACGCCGCACACACACTGACACATTCTCACACACTGACACATTCTCACACACACTGACACACACACTGACTCACTCACAAACGCGCACTGACACATTCTCACACACACACACTGACACACTCACAAACGCACACACACACACACACAGACACATTCTCACACACACACTGACACACACACACTGACTCACAAACGCGCACTGACATTCTCACACACACACTGACACACTCACAAACGCGCACACACACACACACACAGACACATTCTCACACACACACTGACACATTCTCACACACACTGACACACACACACACACACACTGACACACTGTGGCGGAGTGTCCCGCCCCTATGTATTTATTTATTATTATTTGTATTATTGTTTGCGGCGCGGATAACAGCGCCGCGTATTTCTTATTGTTTATATATTTAAAACCCGTGAGGATGCGTGGCTGATCAGCTACTGATTATTTAACTAGCTGACAGTCACGCATCCTTACCAAACGCGTGCAGACTGTGGCCGAGGGCTAATAAGATAATTAACAGCTAGTTAACCCCTCGGCCAGAGTATAAGAACCTGCAGCTGCCCGTGCTGCGGGGTTGTTGAGTGTAGAGAGGAGAGTACGGGAGAGCGGAGAGAGAGAGCGAGGAGAATATAACGAACAATTGCTATATATTTAAAAATATACTTGTTTCTGTTTGTTTGGCCATCGCGCCTTTTTGTTTTGTGTTTTGTTGTTTGTTTAAATCTTTTGTTTTGTTTATTTGATTTATTAAATACGCTGACCGCCGTTGCGTTCAGCTTCACCCACCCATCCATTGTTTTGGTTTCTGTACTTTCTGGTCCGTGACGTCACCGCACCTCACCACTGCAAGCCATCCTGCCACACACACACACAATGACACACTCACAAACGCGCACACACACACACTGACACATTCTCACACACACACTGACACACACACTCACAAACGCACACACACACTGACACATTCTCACACACACACTGACACATTCTCACACACACACACACTGACACACTCACAAACGCGCACAGACACATTCTCACACACACACACTGACACACTCACAAACGCGCACACACACACACACACAGACACATTCTCACACACACACACACTGACACATTCACACACACACTGACACACACACTGACACATTCTCACACACACACACACACACACATTCTCACATACACACACACACTGACACACACACACTGACACATTCTCACACACAGACTGACCTGGTTCCTCGGCTGCTGCTCTGGGACTTTCCTCTCGGGGGCGCTCTGGAGTGGCTGCCTCTAGAATGTGCCTCATCTGAGGGAGGAGTTCAGAGTCAGAGTCGGTTTTATGTCAAGATTTTACAGCACAGATGTTGTGTTGTGCTTTGTTAGCCAGCAGAACGTAGTGTGTGTTTCATACGAGTCTCCTCCCAGACTGTTAAAAATGTAATTGCACATTTTGAAAGGCCTTACAGTTCAATAATTCTTACTTTGAGTTAAACTCGTTTTTTACTTCGAATACATTCGATGCCTTATTATTTGTGTCAGTGTGTGTGTGTGAGAATGTGTCAGTGCGCGTTTGTGAGTGAGTCAGTGTGTGTGTGCGCGTTTGTGAGTGTGTCAGTGTGCGTGTGTGAGAATGTGTCAGTGCGCGTTTGTGAGTGAGTCAGTGTGTGTGTGTGAGAATGTGTCAGTGTGTGTGTGCGCGTTTGTGAGTGTGTCAGTGTGTGTGTGTGTGTGAGAATGTGTCAGTGTGTGAGAATGTGTGCGCGTTTGTGAGTGTGTCAGTGTGTGTGTGTGTGAGAATGTGTCAGTGTGTGTGTGCGCGTTTGTGAGTGTGTCAGTGTGTGTGTGTGTGGAGAATGTGTCAGTGCGCGTTTGTGAGTGAGTCAGTGTGTGTGTGTGTGTGAGAATGTGTCAGTGTGTTGTCAGATTCGCACATACTTCTTTTATTGCTCTGAGCACACTCTTGAACTCAGGGGAGACGTTTAAGGAGGACAGAAGTGTTTTAAACTCCTGTAAGTGGTTTTGTTTGTGCACTGGGCTTGCAACGTATCCAGACAACTTTTTTTTTTTTAATGGTCGCCAATTATTTTTTATTTTTTTCTCCCCAATTTAGTAATGTCCAATTGTTTTTCTAGTCTCAGCTCACCGCTAGCACCCCCCGCGCTGACTCGGGAGCGGCGAAGATGAACCCACGCTGTCCTCCCGGCGTGTGCCGTCAGCCGCCCGCTTTTTACACGCTGCAGACTCACCGCGCAGCTGCCTCAGAGCTACAGCGTCGGAGGACAACGCAGCTCTGGGCAGCTTACAGGCAAGCCCACAGCCGCCCGGCCAGACCACAGGGGGCGCTGGAGAGCGGTGAGCCGAGGACACCCTGGCCGAACTAAACCCCCCCCCCCCTTTACCGGATGCGCCACTCGGGAGCCCCCCAACTTCTAAATAATCAAGAATCTCACACAGACTAAATTTGAAGTTTTGACAAATAAGAGCAGTATTGGTACTCCTTCGGTTTATGAAATACTTAATGTATTTTTGTTTACGACTGTAAGTCGCCCTGGATAAGGGCGTCTGCTAAGAAATAAATAATAATAATAATAATAATAATAATAATAATAATAATAATAATAATAATGGATCGAGTGGTTGTAAGCCACTTTGGATCCCTGCTAATAGGCAGTCTGGGCGGTTCGAGTGCCTTTACAGGTTTAACAGCATTAATACTTCAGCACAGTCATACAGGTGTGGTTCTCACATACTCCAGGCCTTAGGCTAGATATGCAAAACGCAAAAGCACCCCCGGTCCTAACAGAGTCTTCTGGTTTTCATTTCAACCGATCTCTCAGTTACTTAACTGAACCGGTTATTGGCTTAATTAGTCAAGATGAACCGGTGTTACAGATCTTTATTTATTTATTTAGCAGACGCCTTTATCCAAGGCAACTTACAGAGGCTAGGGTGTGTGAACTATGCATCAGCTGCAGAGTCACTTACAACTACGTCTCACCCGAAAGACGGAGCACAAGGAGGTTAAGTGACTTGCTCAGGGTCACACAGTGAGTCAGTGGCTGAGGTGGGATTTGAACCGGGCACCTCCTGGTTACAAGCCCTTTTCTTTAACCACTGGACCACACAGCCTCCTAGAGATGTTTCTTCGCTTCCTATTTTCTGTTCTGAATGCCCCTTTATCTAATCTCCATTTGTGACCCCTGGTCCTTGTTTCTTTTTTCAGGTCGAAAAAGTCCCCTGGGTCGACATTAGGACGCTAGAAAAACACTGTTATCAGTAATCAGAGGTTGAGTATTCTTGGCATACTCGAATATCTTATCATTCGAAATTCCCACCCCTACTCTGTAACCCCCCTCCCTCTCCCTCTCTCTCTCTCCGTCCCTCTCCCTGTCTCTCTCCCTCCCTCCTCCCCCTCTCCGCTCTCACCTGGGGTAGCTGCAGGGGGCTGGGTAGCTCCAGCTGCTCCTCCATCACCCCGAAGAAAGGGTCCATGGCTCCCTCATAGGTCTCCAGCAGGGACAGGTTGTCAGGCAGGCTCAAGTTAGTCCTGGAATTGGATCGGAGGACAAAATCACAATTAGCCCGTCACTGGGGGGGGGGGGTTGTCCTGTTAAAAGTGTACCCCTGTATTTTTAAGGCACAGTGAAATTATGGTAAAGCACAGGCAAGCATTGTAAAACACAGAGAGGTGTGGTAAAGCATAGGGAAGCATTGTAAAACACAGAGAGGTCTGGTAAAGCATAGGGAAGCATTGTAAAGCACAGAGAGGTCTGGAAAAGCATAGGGAAGCATTGTAAAGCACAGATAGGTCTGGTAAAGCATAGGGAAGCATTGTAAAACACAGAGAGGTCTGGTAAAGCATAGGGAAGCATTGTAAAGCACAGAGAGGTCTGGTAAAGCATAGGAAGCATTGTAAATCACAGAGAGGTCTGGTTAAAGCATAGGGGAGCATTGTAAAGCACAGAGAGGTCTGGTAAAGCATAGGGGAGCATTGCAAAGCACAGAGAGGTCTGGTAAAGCATAGGGAAGCATTGTCAAGCACAGAGAGGTCTGGTAAAGCATAGGGAAGCATTGTAAAGCTCAGAGAGGTCTGGTAAAGCATAGGGAAGCATTGTAAAGCTCAGAGAGGTCTGGTAAAGCATAGGGAAGCATTGTAAAGCACAGAGAGGTCTGGTAAAGCATAGGGAAGCATTGTCAAGCACAGAGAGGTCTGGTAAAGCACAGGGAAGCATTGTAAAGCACAGAGAGGTGTGGTAAAGCATACGGAAGCCACTCCACTCACTTCTCCAGCTCCAGCATGTTGATCTTCAGCTGTCTGTTTGCCCGGAGAAGCCTGTCCAGGGTCTGCTGGATTTCCTCTGAAGAGTTCAATAGCACAAATACAACAATAATAATAATAATAATAATAATAATAATAATAATAATAATAGGGGGAGAGAACACTAATAGTAATGAAGGTTAGTTGTACCTCACAAGCACAATAATGCAACTGAGAAGAGAGGTAGAGAGAGAGAGAGAGGGGGGAGGAGGGAAAGAGAGAGGCAGAGGCAGGGGAGGTGGACACATACCTAGCAGGTACCCGCACTGCTTGTGATAGACCAGGACCACTCCGTACTGCAACTGAGAGGAGAGAGAGAGAGAGAGAGAGAGAGAGAGGGGAGAGAGGGGAGAGAGAGGGGGAGAGGGAAAGAGAGAGAGGCAGAGGCAGGGGAGGTGGACACATACCTAGCAGGTACCCGCACTGCTTGTGATAGACCAGGACCACTCCGTACTGCAACTGCAACTGAGAGGAGAGAGAGAGGAGAGGGGAGAGAGAGAGAGGGGGGGGAGGAAAAGAGAGAGGCAGAGGCAGGGGAGGTGGACACATACCTAGCAGGTACCCGCACTGCTTGTGATAGACCAGGACCACTCCGTACTGCAACTGAGAGGAGAGGTAGAGGGAGAAGCGAGGTCTGGGCAGGTTAGGCATGGGCGCCTCAACCTGCACCAGAACGTACTGGATAATATCATCACTGCAAGAGAGAAATGACCACTCCTGTCAGAGAGACAGGCTTGGGGTGGGGGTAGGGTTAATTAATAACGCAGTGCCTTCATTCAGTTTAAAAATCCATCTACAGCTTTTGCATCCCCCTATAGAATGAACTCCCTCAGCTTCATAGAGTCCAGTGAAAGCTGCTGAATAATGTTCCCTTGTTAACATATTGAATTGCACACCCTCTATATAGAATGAACTCCCTCAGCTTCATAGAGTCCAATGAAAGCTGCTGAATAATGTTCCCTTGTTAACATATTGAATTGCACACCCTCTATATAGAATGAACTCCCTCAGCTTCATAGAGTCCAGTGAAAGCTGCTGAATAATGTTCCCTTGTTAACATATTGAATTGCACACCCTCTATATAGAATGAACTCCCTCAGCTTCACAGAGTCCAATGAAAGCTGCTGAATAATATTCCCTTGTTAACATATTGAATTCCACCCCCTCTATATAGAATGAACTCCCTCAGCTTCATAGAGTCCAATGAAAGCTGCTGAATAATGTTCCCTTGTTAACATATTGAATTCCACACCGCTTTGTAGTTTTCCAGATACTTAACATTGAAAAAAACTGACTGGAAAAATGTGACATTTTTGAAATCTAACATGAAATACTACTGGACTGCAATGATGACATTTCAGAGGGCTGGATCACATCAATATCAGGGTCTAGTGCTATATATTATAAAGACATTTCAGAGGGCTGGATCGCATCGATATCAGGGTCTAGCGCTGTATATTATAAAGACATTTCAGAGGGCTGGATCGCATCAATATCAGGGTCTAGTGCTATATATTCTAAACAAATTAATACTGTAAATATACAAATATAGTCGTACCAGGTTCTGATAATATTAACTTTGAGGAATTCTCTACGTGTAATCTTGATTCCTTTGGTAGCTGCCAGCCTGTAAAACAAATTCAAATAATAATAATCACATTTTTATATAGTACCTTTCATAGCAGCCCAACATCACGAAGCACTTTACAGAGGTGGGAACTGTACATTATATGCAGAGTCACTTGCAATAGGACATTGATTTAACATCTCATCCGCAGGACGGAGCACAAGGAGGTGAAGCGACTTGCTCGGGGTCACACACAGTGAGTGGCAGAGGTGGGATTTGAACCCAGGGACATTCTGGTGACAAGCCCTGGACTTTAACCACTGGACCGCACTGAAAGAATAACTATGCAGTAGCTACAGTGTACGTCTCTCTGGCACAAGTGAAGCAAGACCTGATTGAAACACTCTTGCACAGCTCTGGACAGAAGCTTAGCTTCCCAAGTGGCGCATCCGGTAAAAACATTCCGCGTGGAGTGCAGGATGCGCCCTGCAGCCTCGAAATCGCAGGCTACGTCATTGCAGACCGTGACCGGGATTTCCTAGGGGGCGGCGCACAATTGGCCGAGCGCTGCCCGGGTAGGGAGGGCTTAGGGTCGGCAGGGGAATCCACGGCTCACCGCTCACCAGCGACCCCTGTGGCCGACAGGGCGCCCGTGGCTCTGCAGTGGAGCCGCCAGATCTGTGTTGCCCTGCGGCTCTAGAGGTCTGTTGGCCTCGCTGTGGATCCGCGGTGCGAAAAATGACTGGCAGACACACGTTTCGGAGGGACGCGTGTGTCAACCGCCGTTTCCACGAGTCGCGGAGATGGGGTGAGCAGAGGATACAGGTAATAATAGGGAGAAAAACTGGGGGTAGAAAAATTGGCGACGACTGAATTTATTTTTTAAAAAAATTAAAAAAAAGTTTTGCATCACCCTCTATAGAGAATTAAGTCATTTTGCTTCTTAAAGTGGAGCGATACCTGCTGAATAATGTTAAGAACATAAGAAAGTTTACAAACGAGAGGAGGCCATTCGGCCCATCTTGCCCGTTTGGTTGTTAATTAAAAACGAAAAACTGACAAAAAAAATTTAAAAATGTGGCATTTCAAAATCTAACATGAAATATGTATAAGTAACAAGCTCAGTGTGTCTTATTATTAAACTCCTAGTGAAACCAGGAATGGAAAATGACGTTTTTAATATTAAAAACAATTACAATTGTAATAATAATCATAATTAATAACTTACCAAATGGTGGAAAAGCATCCGCTATGCCGTTGCAGCACGTTTGGATAATAAAACATGTTCTTCGATATTTTCTCTCAGCAAAACTGTAGTATTTTTTTTCCAGCACTGTTTTCAATTATTTAGCTGTCTAGTAGTGTATGCTGCGTTATTTTATATTCCTTATAAAAGGGTATTTCTAAAATTTATAATGTAAAAATCTAATTCATTATACGTGAGAACGACCGTTTAGTTATAGAAAGGTGCGATTAAAATTGTCTTCAAAACAAATTCGCAATACATTCAGTACTCGTTTAAAATAGCCGAATAAATAAGAAATCAAATAAAATACTTATAACTATTTAAATAAATTAATACATAAGGCAACTGGAATAAATAGAATATATAAAATATAGGCAGATCTATTAATAATATTACGCTAACCTAAATAAAATTAAACGGTTTCCTGTTTCGGTAAAATTTAGGCTCCTTATCCGTTACCTAGACTTTTAAAAATGTATTTCCTGTGATATTTAAGTTTATTTTTTAAAATAAGTAAATTCAAATTAATATGTTTTTAATTTATGATCCTGATTTCTTTTGGCGCGCTGACTGGCGACGACGTCTCCTCAGTCTCGAGCCAGCTTCTCGCCTCTTCGAATAAATGGAACACCGCCTTCGGGCTTCGGTCTTCGCCAGCCAATCGGCTTTTAGTCTCCGTTTCTTCGAAGGCAATTACCCAATCGGGTTATTGCTCCTAGGTTCCCCCTTATAAAAACAACCAATCACGTTTCAAATTGTCTTTTTTCACTCCGCCGCTAACAGGGTAAAACTAAGTCTGCCCTTATACTGTATTAATACAGAGGTGCAAAATCTACCCGGAGATAGATTGTACACGCACAGCCAATCAGAATCCAGCAGTAATTCGGTTATGTTTGATTGCGGCAAAGCGGCGGCCGTTGTTGCTAAATAGAAAAATCTAATTTTGTGTAAACTTTTTTATTTTTTTTTTTTTTTTTTTTTAAAGTAGCTGTTAATTGTATACAAAAACTAAAAATTATTACTATTTTTTTTTTATTTGTCGTAATTCGAGCTCTGGGTGGCTCGGTTAAGACCTTACGTTCTCTTAAATGGTAACTTCTATAAAATTTGTGTTTGTTTGTTTGTTTTATTAATTTTTATACCGTTTTTTGTGCAACTTGTGAGTGTCACGTGTGAATTAATCTTCCCTCCAAAATAAAATGTAATTTTCAAAAAAAAAATATATATATATATTATTTTAACTGTAAATTCAATATTATAAAAAAGACGAATTTAAGGACAACAAAAATGGTAGGAGATAGCATTAAAATCTGGTTTAGAATGAACTCCCTCAGCTTCATAGAGTCCAATGAAAGCTGCTGAATAATGTTCCCTTGTTAACATATTGAATTGCACACCCTCTATATAGAATGAACTCCCTCAGCTTCATAGAGTCCAATGAAAGCTGCTGAATAATGTTCCCTTGTTAACATATTGAATTGCACACCCTCTATATAGAATGAACCCCCTCAGCTTCATAGAGTCCAATGAAAGCTGCTGAATAATGTTCCCTTGTTAACATATTGAATTGCACCCCCTCTATATAGAATGAACTCCCTCAGCTTCATAGAGTCCAATGAAAGCTGCTGAATAATGTTCCCTTGTTAACATATTGAATTGCACCCCTCTATATAGAATGAACTCCCTCAGCTTCATAGAGTCCAATGAAAGCTGCTGAATAATGTTCCCTTGTTAACATATTGAATTCCACACCCTCTATATAGAATGAACTCCCTCAGCTTCATAGAATCCAATGAAAGCTGCTGAATAATGTTCCCTTGTTAACATATTGAATTCCACCCCCTCTATATAGAATGAACTCCCTCAGCTTCATAGAGTCCAATGAAAGCTGCTGAATAATGTTCCCTTGTTAACATATTGAATTGCACCCCCTCTATATAGAATGAACTCCCTCAGCTTCATAGAGTCCAATGAAAGCTGCTGAATAATGTTCCCTTGTTAACATATTGCCCTCAGCTTCATAGAGTCCAATGAAAGCTGCTGAATAATGTTCCCTTGTTAACATATTGAATTGCACACCCTCTATATAGAATGAACTCCCTCAGCTTCATAGAATCCAATGAAAGCTGCTGAATAATGTTCCCTTGTTAACATATTGAATTCCACCCCCTCTATATAGAATGAACTCCCTCAGCTTCACAGAGTCCAATGAAAGCTGCTGAATAATGTTCCCTTGTTAACATATTGAATTGCACACCCTCTATATAGAATGAACTCCCTCAGCTTCATAGAGTCCAATGAAAGCTGCTGAATAATGTTCCCTTGTTAACATATTGAATTCCACACCCTCTATATAGAATGAACTCCCTCAGCTTCATAGAATCCAATGAAAGCTGCTGAATAATGTTCCCTTGTTAACATATTGAATTCCACCCCCTCTATATAGAATGAACTCCCTCAGCTTCACAGAGTCCAATGAAAGCTGCTGAATAATGTTCCCTTGTTAACATATTGAATTGCACACCCTCTATATAGAATGAACTCCCTCAGCTTCATAGAGTCCAATGAAAGCTGCTGAATAATGTTCCCTTGTTAACATATTGAATTGCACACCCTCTATATAGAATGAACTCCCTCAGCTTCATAGAGTCCAATGAAAGCTGCTGAATAATGTTCCCTTGTTAACATGTTGAATTCCACACCCTCTATATAGAATGAACTCCCTCAGCTTCATAGAGTCCAATGAAAGCTGCTGAATAATGTTCCCTTGTTAACATATTGAATTGCACACCCTCTATATAGAATGAACTCCCTCAGCTTCATAGAGTCCAATGAAAGCTGCTGAATAATGTTCCTTGTTAACATATTGAATTGCACACCTCTATATAGAATGAACTCCCTCAGCTTCATAGAGTCCAAATGAAAGCTGCTGAATAATGTTCCCTTGTTAACATATTGAATTCCACACCCTCTATATAGAATGAACTCCCTCAGCTTCATAGAGTCCAATGAAAGCTGCTGAATAATGTTCCCTTGTTAACATATTGAATTGCACACCCTCTATATAGAATGAACTCCATCAGCTTCATAGAGTCCAATGAAAGCTGCTGAATAATGTTCCCCTTGTTAACATATTGAATTGCACACCCTCTATATAGAATGAACTCCCTCAGCTTCATAGAGTCCAATGAAAGCTGCTGAATAATGTTCCCTTGTTAACATATTGAATTGCACACCCTCTATATAGAATGAACTCCCTCAGCTTCATAGAGTCCAATGAAAGCTGCTGAATAATGTTCCCTTGTTAACATATTGAATTGCACACCCTCTATATAGAATGAACTCCCTCAGCTTCATAGAGTCCAATGAAAGCTGCTGAATAATGTTCCCTTGTTAACATATTGAATTGCACACCCTCTATATAGAATGAACTCCCTCAGCTTCATAGAATCCAATGAAAGCTGCTGAATAATGTTCCCTTGTTAACATATTGAATTGCACACCCTCTATATAGAATGAACTCCCTCAGCTTCACAGAGTCCAATGAAAGCTGCTGAATAATGTTCCCTTGTTAACATATTGAATTCCACACCCTCTATATAGAATGAACTCACTCAGCTTCATAGAGTCCAGTGAAAGCTGCTGAATAATGTTCCCTTGTTAACATATTGAATTGCACACCTCTATATAGAATGAACTCCCTCAGCTTCATAGAGTCCAATGAAAGCTGCTGAATAATGTTCCTTGTTAACATATTGAATTGCACCCCCTATATAGAATGAACTCCCTCAGCTTCATAGTCCAATGAAAGCTGCTGATAATAATAATGTTCCTTGTTAACATATTGAATTCCACACCCTCTATATAGAATGAACTCCCTCAGCTTCATAGAGTCCAATGAAAGCTGCTGAATAATGTTCCCTTGTTAACATATTGAATTGCACACCCTCTATATAGAATGAACTCACTCAGCTTCATAGAGTCCAATGAAAGCTGCTGAATAATGTTCCCTTGTTAACATATTGAATTGCACACCCTCTATATAGAATGAACTCCCTCAGCTTCATAGAGTCCAATGAAAGCTGCTGAATAATGTTCCCTTGTTAACATATTGAATTGCACACCCTCTATATAGAATGAACTCACTCAGCTTCATAGAGTCCAATGAAAGCTGCTGAATAATGTTCCCTTGTTAACATATTGAATTGCACACCCTCTATATAGAATGAACTCACTCAGCTTCATAGAGTCCAATGAAAGCTGCTGAATAATGTTCCTTGTTAACATATTGAATTGCACACCCTCTATATAGAATGAACTCACTCAGCTTCATAGAGTCCAATGAAAGCTGCTGAATAATGTTCCCTTGTTAACATATTGAATTGCACACCCTCTATATAGAATGAACTCCCTCAGCTTCATAGAGTCCAATGAAAGCTGCTGAATAATGTTCCCTTGTTAACATATTGAATTGCACACCCTCTATATAGAATGAACTCCCTCAGCTTCATAGAGTCCAATGAAAGCTGCTGAATAATGTTCCCTTGTTAACATATTGAATTGCACACCCTCTATATAGAATGAACTCCCTCAGCTTCATAGAGTCCAATGAAAGCTGCTGAATAATGTTCCCTTGTTAACATATTGAATTCCACACCCTCTATATAGAATGAACTCACTCAGCTTCATAGAGTCCAGTGAAAGCTGCTGAATAATGTTCCCTTGTTAACATATTGAATTGCACACCCTCTATATAGAATGAACTCCCTCAGCTTCATAGAGTCCAATGAAAGCTGCTGAATAATGTTCCCTTGTTAACATATTGAATTGCACCCCCTCTATATAGAATGAACTCCCTCAGCTTCATAGTCCAATGAAAGCTGCTGAATAATGTTCCCTTGTTAACATATTGAATTCCACACCCTCTATATAGAATGAACTCCCTCAGCTTCATAGAGTCCAATGAAGCTGCTGAATAATGTTCCCTTGTTAACATATTGAATTGCACACCTCTATATAGAATGAACTCCCTCAGCTTCATAGAGTCCAATGAAAGCTGCTGAATAATGTTCCCTTGTTAACATATTGAATTGCACACCCTCTATATAGAATGAACTCCCTCAGCTTCATAGAGTCCAATGAAAGCTGCTGAATAATGTTCCCTTGTTAACATATTGAATTGCACACCCTCTATATAGAATGAACTCACTCAGCTTCATAGAGTCCAATGAAAGCTGCTGAATAATGTTCCCTTGTTAACATATTGAATTGCACACCCTCTATATAGAATAAACTCACTCAGCTTCATAGAGTCCAATGAAAGCTGCTGAATAATGTTCCTTGTTAACATATTGAATTGCACACCCTCTATATAGAATGAACTCACTCAGCTTCATAGAGTCCAATGAAAGCTGCTGAATAATGTTCTCTTGTTAACATATTGAATTGCACACCCTCTATATAGAATGAACTCCCTCAGCTTCATAGAGTCCAATGAAAGCTGCTGAATAATGTTCCCTTGTTAACATATTGAATTGCACACCCTCTATATAGAATGAACTCCCTCAGCTTCATAGAGTCCAATGAAAGCTGCTGAATAATGTTCCCTTGTTAACATATTGAATTGCACACCCTCTATATAGAATGAACCCCCTCAGCTTCATAGAGTCCAATGAAAGCTGCTGAATAATGTTCCCTTGTTAACATATTGAATTGCACACCCTCTATAGAATGAACTCCCTCAGCTTCATAGAGTCCAATGAAAGCTGCTGAATAATGTTCCCTTGTTAACATATTGAATTGCACCCCTCTATATAGAATGAACTCCCTCAGCTTCATAGAGTCCAATGAAAGCTGCTGAATAATGTTCCCTTGTTAACATATTGAATTGCACTCCGCTTTATAGTCTTCCCAGATACTTAACGAAAAATGTGACATCTTGTGACAGGATGAATGATGTGGTGCAAAAGACTGCAAATGTCCAAACGTATTCTCCCAAAACAAGTAATTTAATAATCCACACAAGAACAGAAATATCCACAAAAATAATTCAAACAGGAAAATAATACACCCTGATACCAGCGATGGTAATCAGAGCAAAACAAAACAAGGTCCACGTTCCAAAAATAACAAACAAAAAGACACTCCTTAACCACAATCCTACATGCACGAAACTGTGCTCCTTCCAAAGGGGACTGTGGTGCGTGCGCTGTGCTGTGTTGTGCTATGCGATGAGGGGAGTGCTCTGGGGTTAGTGCTGGCTTGGTAGCGACAGCCTCCGTCCTCCTGCTCCTCTAACAAAAATAAAACACACAAACACGTGAACAAAACAAACAAACATACACCAGCTCCGGCCGGTCAATTATTGTCTCAGCGCAAGGGGAGATACTGACGTAGTTGCTTCCCCTTTGTACCCAGAAAACGCCTCCCTGCAATCAACGCGTCACCATGGTTTCTCCAATAGAGAGCTGCCCCACAGCTGACTGCAATGGAATCGTCCTGCGACTTGCATATTGAACACCCCTCCTAATATGGTTACCTTCCGGTTTCCACCTACCACCGAGGCAGATCTAGGAGGCAGCTTACCTTCCCTCTTACACAGCGCCCTTTCTAATCGGGAGGGAGATTTACAGCATCGATCCTTTCTCTCTCTATCACACATCTCAGAATAAATACTACTATTATGGCTTCCGGTAGACTTTTTTTTGTGATATCATTTTGTAGTTTCTTTGATTACATGTTAAATAAAATATCTAAATTATGTTCATAAAGTATTACTTTTATTTATTTTAATTACAACTTTTAAATTCTTGGTGATGCTAAAGTTGGGCCCGTCAATCCACAGGCACTGAATTATATAATACAGGCTGCTGTTCCTCAATTCACCACCAGGTGTCTCCCTTTCCCACTAAACATTTTAACGTTCCTCAACATGTGTGGCCCCATTTATATAAAAAATTATATACAGGTAAAATAAATTCAGACTCATGCATATTTTTTTGTAAATTTTATTTTTGATATTTTTAAACAGGACACCTTAAATGACGGCAGACTACAGTCCTCCACACACCTAGAGATTTCAAATCTAAAAACTAGCAGAAATGCAAGATGTGTGTGTGCTGTCACTTTGTGATGAGTTTTGAAGACCATCAGTTTTCTATTAAAACTTGTGAAGTTGGTAGCAAAGTGAAAAAATAAACAACTAAACATTGCCCATCCCTCTCTCTCTCTCTCTCAGTACATCGATGGCTTCTCTTCTCCCTTCGGATTGGTCACTTTGTCTTCGTTCTTGCTGATGATGTCATAAAGCTCCGCCTAGTAAAAAAAAGTGGGTGGAGTTTAGTTTTTTTTTTTTTCATGCTGAAGCCTCAATGCCATTGGCCAGTCCTATCGATGATGTCAAATCTGACAAAAACTGCACAGTGAAAACCTGCTGTTAAGATATGAAGTACCAAATACATGTCTTATAATAATAATAATAATAATAATAATAATAATAATAATAAATCAAAACAGAAACTGTATATATGTATTTTATACCTTACATTTAAAATTGGCTTTTGCGGTTACACAAAATCTCAGAGCGAGTTCTGAGAACGACAGAATTAAAAGACAACATATTGAATTGCACCCCCTCTATATAGAATGAACTCCCTCAGCTTCATAGAGTCCAATGAAAGCTGCTGAATAATGTTCCCTTGTTAACATATTGAATTGCACACCCTCTATATAGAATGAACTCCCTCAGCTTCATAGAGTCCAATGAAAGCTGCTGAATAATGTTCCCTTGTTAACATATTGAATTGCACCCCTCTATATAGAATGAACTCCCTCAGCTTCATAGAGTCCAATGAAAGCTGCTGAATAATGTTCCCTTGTTAACATATTGAATTGCACACCCTCTATATAGAATGAACTCCCTCAGCTTCATAGAGTCCAATGAAAGCTGCTGAATAATGTTCCCTTGTTAACATATTGAATTCCACACCCTCTATATAGAATGAACTCCTCAGCTTCATAGAGTCCAATGAAAGCTGCTGAATAATGTTCCCTTGTTAACATATTGAATTCCACCCCCTCTATATAGAATGAACTCCCTCAGCTTCATAGAGTCCAATGAAAGCTGCTGAATAATGTTCCCTTGTTAACATATTGAATTGCACACCCTCTATATAGAATGAACTCCCTCAGCTTCATAGAGTCCAATGAAAGCTGCTGAATAATGTTCCCTTGTTAACATATTGAATTGCACACCCTCTATATAGAATGAACTCCTCAGCTTCATAGAGTCCAATGAAAGCTGCTGAATAATGTTCCCTTGTTAACATATTGAATTGCACACCCTCTATATAGAATGAACTCCCTCAGCTTCATAGAGTCCAATGAAAGCTGCTGAATAATGTTCCCTTGTTAACATATTGAATTCCACCCCCTCTATATGAATGAACTCCCTCAGCTTCATAGAGTCCAATGAAAGCTGCTGAATAATGTTCCCTTGTTAACATATTGAATTCCACCCCCTCTATATAGAATGAACTCCCTCAGCTTCATAGAGTCCAATGAAAGCTGCTGAATAATGTTCCCTTGTTAACATATTGAATTCCACCCCTCTATATAGAATGAACTCCCTCAGCTTCATAGAGTCCAATGAAAGCTGCTGAATAATGTTCCCTTGTTAACATATTGAATTGCACACCCTCTATATAGAATGAACTCCCTCAGCTTCATAGAGTCCAATGAAAGCTGCTGAATAATGTTCCCTTGTTAACATATTGAATTGCACACCCTCTATATAGAATGAACTCCCTCAGCTTCATAGAGTCCAATGAAAGCTGCTGAATAATGTTCCCTTGTTAACATATTGAATTCCCACCCTCTATATGAATGAACTCCCTCAGCTTCATAGAGTCCAATGAAAGCTGCTGAATAATGTTCCCTTGTTAACATATTGAATTCCACCCCTCTATATAGAATGAACTCCCTCAGCTTCATAGAGTCCAATGAAAGCTGCTGAATAATGTTCCTTGTTAACATATTGAATTGCACACCTCTATATAGAATGAACTCCCTCAGCTTCATAGAGTCCAATGAAAGCTGCTGAATAATGTTCCCTTGTTAACATATTGAATTCCACACCCTCTATATAGAATGAACTCCCTCAGCTTCATAGAGTCCAATGAAAGCTGCTGAATAATGTTCCCTTGTTAACATATTGAATTGCACACCTCTATATAGAATGAACTCCCTCAGCTTCATAGAGTCCAATGAAAGCTGCTGAATAATGTTCCCTTGTTAACATATTGAATTGCACACCCTCTATATAGAATGAACTCCCTCAGCTTCATAGAGTCCAATGAAAGCTGCTGAATAATGTTCCTTGTTAACATATTGAATTGCACACCCTCTATATAGAATGAACTCCCTCAGCTTCATAGAGTCCAATGAAAGCTGCTGAATAATGTTCCTTGTTAACATATTGAATTGCACACCCTCTATATAGAATGAACTCCCTCAGCTTCATAGAGTCCAATGAAAGCTGCTGAATAATGTTCCCTTGTTAACATATTGAATTGCACACCCTCTATATAGAATGAACTCCCTCAGCTTCATAGAGTCCAATGAAAGCTGCTGAATAATGTTCCCTTGTTAACATATTGAATTGCACACCCTCTATATAGAATGAACTCCCTCAGCTTCATAGAGTCCAATGAAAGCTGCTGAATAATGTTCCCTTGTTAACATATTGAATTGCACACCCTCTATATAGAATGAACTCCCTCAGCTTCATAGAGTCCAATGAAAGCTGCTGAATAATGTTCCCTTGTTAACATATTGAATTGCACCCCCTCTATATAGAATGAACTCCCTCAGCTTCATAGAGTCCAATGAAAGCTGCTGAATAATGTTCCCTTGTTAACATATTGAATTGCACCCCTCTATATAGAATGAACTCCCTCAGCTTCATAGAGTCCAATGAAAGCTGCTGAATAATGTTCCCTTGTTAACATATTGAATTGCACACCCTCTATATAGAATGAACTCACCAGCTTCATAGAGTCCAATGAAAGCTGCTGAATAATGTTCCCTTGTTAACATATTGAATTGCATCCCCTCTATATAGAATGAACTCCCTCAGCTTCATAGAGTCCAATGAAAGCTGCTGAATAATGTTCCTTGTTAACATATTGAATTGCACACCCTCTATATAGAATGAACTCCCTCAGCTTCATAGAGTCCAATGAAAGCTGCTGAATAATGTTCCTTGTTAACATATTGAATTGCACACCCTCTATATAGAATGAACTCCCTCAGCTTCATAGAGTCCAATGAAAGCTGCTGAATAATGTTCCCTTGTTAACATATTGCTCAGCTTCATAGAGTCCAATGAAAGCTGCTGAATAATGTTCCCTTGTTAACATATTGAATTGCACCCCCTCTATATAGAATGAACTCCCTCAGCTTCAGAGTCCAATGAAAGCTGCTGAATAATGTTCCCTTGTTAACATATTGAATTGCACACCCTCTATATAGAATGAACTCCCTCAGCTTCATAGAGTCCAATGAAAGCTGCTGAATAATGTTCCCTTGTTAACATATTGAATTGCACACCCTCTATATAGAATGAACTCCCTCAGCTTCATAGAGTCCAATGAAAGCTGCTGAATAATGTTCCCTTGTTAACATATTGAATTGCACACCCTCTATATAGAATGAACTCCTCGGCTTCATAGAGTCCAATGAAAGCTGCTGAATAATGTTCCTTGTTAACATATTGAATTGCACCCCTCTATATAGAATGAACTCCCTCAGCTTCATAGAGTCCAATGAAAGCTGCTGAATAATGTTCCCTTGTTAACATATTGAATTGCACACCCTCTATATAGAATGAACTCCCTCAGCTTCATAGAGTCCAATGAAAGCTGCTGAATAATTCAATCCTAAAATTCTAGGTGATGCAAAACTGTAGATGCTGCCGGTTAAAAATGTTTCAAAATAAATTACAAAAGCAGCCTGTCCTCAAATGAGGTCAGTCCAGGGAGCCTGGTCACGCTGGAGACCGAAGCGAGAAAGAAAACGTGGAAACTCACGTAGAAGCCTCTGATATCCATAAGAATGACTCGGATCTCAGAGTACACTGCCTCGTCTTTCTCATGAACCAGGGAGCGATAATCCATCTACCGGAGAGAGGGGGAGAGAGTGAGGGAGAGAGAGAGAGGGGGGAGAGGGGGGAGAGAGAGGGAGGAGGAGAGTGAGGGAGAGATGGGAGAGAGAGGGGGGAGAGAGGGGGGAGAGAGTGATAGAGAGAGAGGGGAGGAGAGTGAGGGAGAGAGAGAGAGGGGAGAGAGGGGAGAGAGGAGGAGGAGGAGGGAGAGATGGGAGAGAGGGGGGGAGAGAGGGGGAGAGAGGGGAGAGAGAGAAGAAGTGAGGGAGAGAGAGAGAGGGGAGAGAGGGAGAGAGAGGGAGAGAGAGGGGAGAGGGGGAGAGAGTGTGAGGAGTAGGTAAAAGAGAAAAAAACAGACAGACACACACACACAGACACACACACACAGAGACACACACACACACACAAACACACAAAGACACACACACACAAACACAGAGACACACACACACACACAGAGACACACCCACAAACACACAAAGACAGACAGACAGACACACACACAAACACAGAGACAGACACACACACAGAGACACACCCACAAACACACAGACAGACAGACACACACACACACACACACACACACACAGACTCTCACCACATGAGTATCCTTTGAAGCCTTGGCAACAGCGTCTCCTCTTTCTGAATAATACCTGCGAAAAAATGCAAGAAACAAAGAGTGTGAGAGAGAGAGAGAGAGAGAGAGAGAGAGAGTGGGGAGAGCGCCCCCTGACTGTACCCAGGCACAGCGAGGAACTGCAGCTCAAAAAAACAATTATAACATTCATAAATGGCAATTAATGACAATTATACCGATAACAACAGGAGAACCAGTAATGAAATATAATGAAATAGAGAGAGAAAGAGCGCCCCCTCATTGTACACAGGCACAGCGAGGAACTGCATCTCACTAATAATAATAATAATAATAATAATAATAATAATAATACAGTAATAATGGAACACCTCCTAAGAGAACACCGTGGTGGTGAAACAGATTCCCCCCCATTGTAAATGCTCAGGCTAAAGAAATAGGAAGTTCCTTCAAAAGAACAGCGACATCACTAGCGATCGTTTAAAACCCGATCACTCGTCATCGGGCAGCAGTACAGTAGTGGTTGGGCTCTGGACTCTTGACCGAGGGCCTTGGGTTCAATCCCAGGTGGGGACACTGCTGCTGTACCCTTGAGCAAGGTCTTTACCTAGGATTGCTAAAAAACCCAACTGTATAAATGGGTAATTGTATGTAAAAATAATGTGATATCTTGTAACAATTGTAAGTCGCCCTGGATAATTAGTCAAAATAAATAATAATAATAATCTTAATAATTTAATAATAATGGATCCAAGTGGACTTAAGCCACTTTGGATCCTATAATAGGCAGTCAGAGTCGGTTCAACTACGTGCCTTTACAGGTTTAACAGCATTAATAAGCAGTCATACAGGTGTGGTTCTCACATACCCAGGCCTTAGGCTAGATATGGCTGAGGTGGGATTTGACCCCCGGGTCCTAACAGAGGAGAGCTAATAGGGTCTTTTGGTTTTCATTTCAACTGGATCTCTCACAGCCTTAATTGAACCAGTTATTTCTTAATTAGTCAAGGTTCTCTTAGCTTCCAAATCTTTATTTGTTTATTTGAAACGCCTTTAAAAAGGCGACTTACAGAGCGCCCCGTGTGTGAACTATGCATCAGCTGCAGAGTCAAGGAACTGTCTCAGCTCAAAACGGAACACAAGGATAATAATGACTTTAGGGTAATAAGATGATCTGTGGCTGAGGTGGGAACCGGGGAGGTCCTGGTTCCAAGCTTTTTTTTTAAACACTGGACCACACAGCCTCCAAAAGTTCCTTCCCAAAAAGAGAAATTACAAAACTGTAAAATGTGAGAGAAAAAAAGAGCGCCATCATTGCCACAGGCACAGCAAGGAACTGTCTGTCACAATAATTGCAATTGAATAATAATTATAATAATAAGATGATCTGTTCCTACTTGGAGATATAGGTTTGAAATCCTTCCACTTTAGTTTTCACTGCGCCGATATGTTCCAAAATCTTCTCATAAAAATGAAATTACAAAAGAAAATGTGTTTTAAAAAATTGCCATTATTGCCATTGCAGTGTCGCTGTCTGTCTGCATTGCCATTGAAGATCATGTAGGGTATAGTCAGCACACTGTGGTCCCATTCTACCAGCCTCACCCCATTGCAGCTGCCCTATACTTATGCTACCATCGCCCCTCAGTGTAATACAGAACCATTATTGCCATTGCAGTGCCACTGTCTGTCTGCATTGCCATTGAAGATCATGTAGGGTATAGTCAGCACACTGTGGTCCCATTCTACCAGCCTCACCCCATTGCAGCTGCCCTATACTTGTGCTACCATCGCCCCTCAGTGTAATACAGAACCATTATTGCCATTGCAGTGTCACTGTCTGTCTGCATTGCCATTGAAGATCATGTAGGGTATAGTCAGCACACTGTGGTCCCATTCTACCAGCCTCACCCCATTGCAGCTGCCCTATACTTGTGCTACCATCGCCCCTCAGTGTAATACAGAACCATTATTGCCATTGCAGTGCCACTGTCTGTCTGCATTGCCATTGAAGATCATGTAGGGTATAGTCAGCACACTGTGGTCCCATTCTACCAGCCTCACCCCATTGCAGCTGCCCTATACTTGTGCTACCATCGCCCCTCAGTGTAATACAGAACCATTATTGCCATTGCAGTGCCACTGTCTGTCTGCATTGCCATTGAAGATCATGTAGGGTATAGTCAGCACACTGTGGTCCCATTCTACCAGCCTCACCCCATTGCAGCTGCCCTATACTTGTGCTACCATCGCCCCTCAGTGTAATACAGAACCATTATTGCCATTGCAGTGTCGCTGTCTGTCTGCATTGCCATTGAAGATCATTTAGGGTATAGTCAGCACACTGTGGTCCCATTCTACCAGCCTCACCCCATTGCAGCTGCCCTATACTTGTGCTACCATCGCCCCTCAGTGTAATACAGAACCATTATTGCCATTGCAGTGCCACTGTCTGTCTGCATTGCCATTGAAGATCATGCAGGGTATAGTCAGCACACTGTGGTCCCATTCTACCAGCCTCACCCCATTGCAGCTGCCCTATACTTGTGCTACCATCGCCCCTCAGTGTAATACAGAACCATTATTGCCATTGCATTGAAAGATATTTCTGTTCTACTAACCTGAATCGCAACTCCAAAATCATTGCCATCTTCAATCTTAGGAATCATGTGCTGAATCCAAGTTGCAACCTTTGAAACAAAATCAGATATTATTATTATTATTATTATTATTATTATTATTATTATTTATTTCTTAGCAGACGCCCTTATCCAGGGCGACTTACAATTGTTACAAGATATCACATTATTTTTTACATACAATTCCCCATTTATACAGTTGGGTTTTTACTGGAGCAATCTAGGTAAAGTACCTTGCTCAAGGGTACAGCAGCAGTGTCCCCCCCCACCTGGGATTGAACCCACGACCCTCCGGTCAAGAGTCCAGAACCCTAACCACTACTCCACACTGCTGCCCCTTAATATTAATATTTGAAGTCGATGATTAACTGGATCCATAACTCCAAATCCTAAACTAAAAGAAACCGAGAAAGTCGAGCAGCAGGCCAGTGATTCAATGTCTTCGAATCGCAGGGCTGGTAATCAGACTCCTGTTGCATTTCAGTGTGATCCATTCCAGGTTTTACTACCAGCTTGATCAGCCCCCAGTGTGTCTAGGTAACAAGCTCAGGTGTGTCTGATTATTAAACTCCTAGTGAAACCAGGACTGGATCAAACTGCTGTGCAGCGGGAGTCTGATTCCCATCCCTGTGATGATAACGCTGGTTAACATCACAGAGATGGGAATAAGCATTCTAATTGTTATTAATTACAAATTGGGGCCCGTTTTTCCCCCACATTTCCAATTCCTTCTTAAAATCTACTCCCTCGAAGGAACTGGAATCGCTGTTTTTTTTTGAGATGTAATAATAATCGCTGCGGTCGTTCGTTTGAAGCCCATGTAATTGACCGACAAACAAACCAAAAAACGCGTCTTCTTCAGTGGAAGTCATTTCCTGTCGCTTTGAGAAGCTCATTTTAACAGAACGCTGCCCGGCACAATTTTATCATCAGCGGTGATGTAGGGACTGATGAAAAACGAACGGGAATTGGAAAATAAAGGAATTGGGAATGTGGAGTAGTGGTTAGGGCTCTGGACTCTTGACCGGAGGGTCGTGGGTTCAATCCCAGGTGGGGGACACTGCTGCTGCACCCTTGAGCAAGGTACTTTACCTAGATTGCTCCAGTAAAAACCCAACTGTATAAATGGGGAATTGTATGTAAAAATAATGTGATATCTTGTAACAATTGTGAGTCGCCCTGGATGAGGGCATCTCCTAAGAAATAAATAATAATCAGGGACTGGGTCTCACACACAGTCTCTTTGCTGTCAGGGGTAAAATGGGTGTGTTTATGGAGGTATTTTAGCTGCCCAGGTTCTCACCAGAATGCAGGTCTCTCTGAGGGTCTTGATCTCTGGCTTCACGCGATCCAGCAGCGCTAGCATCTTCTCATTGCCTTTGATGAAGCCACACTTAGGAGCTGGATAGAAAACACAGGGAGACACAGAGAGGGGAGAGAGAGGGAGAGGAGAGGGGAGGGGAGGGAGGGAGAGAGGGAGAGATAGTGAGAGGGTGAGGGAGATAGAGAGAGGGGAGAGGGGAGCGAGAGGGATTGAGAGAGAGAGGGGGGTTCAGAAATGATTTAAAAAATTTGATTGAAAAAAAGGAAATAAAACAGATCTAATGCCACCCCTGTTTTAAAAAAAAAACAGAGTAAGATTTATAATGAATTAAAGGAAAGAAAAGAAAAAGACCAATATTGAAAAAAAAGCTGAATTTCAGAAACACAGACAGTGAGAGAGAGAGACTAAGAGACACAGACACAGAGAGACAGAGACAGAGAGAGAGAGAGAGAGAGAGAGAGAGACACAGAGAGAGACACACAGAGAGAGAGACACACAGAGAGAGACACAGAGAGAGAGACAGACACAGACAGACACAGAGAGAGAGAGACACAGAGAGACAGAGACCCAGAGAGACACACAGATTGAGACACATAGAGAGAGACACACACAGAGAGAGACACACACACACACACACACACACACAGACAGAGAGAGAGAGAGACACACACACACACACACACACACACACACACACACAGAGACAGACACAGACACACAGATTATACACAGATTGATACACACACACACACACACACACACACACACACACACACACACACACACACACCGACAGACACACACACATGCACACACACACAGTGTAATGCAGGGCCATGGCTGCACTCGTTCATTTCCTGCTCTGTTACCTTCTTTCTTCTTCTCGTCCTCCTTGTCAGTTTCCATCTGAAAACAAAAACAAACAAACAAACATTAATATAATATAATATATATATATATATCATGTACACACACAAGTGTGGTAAATCGATCAAACAGAGAACCGGCAAGATTCAAAACGTCTGAGGTGGGAGATGCACCCCCTCCTCTCTCACCTCGTCCTCCTGCTTTGGGGGATCCGGGATGGGGATTTCGAGGGGGGCGTGAATCAGACTGAGGTCCGAAACGTTCACAACATCCTCCTAAAAAAAGAAAAAAAGAAATTTGGACAAGAAACATACTGAAACACGCATTTCAATTACTGTATTATTTTCTCCCAATTTGATTTTTTAGGCTCAGCTCACCGCTACCACCCCTGCGCTGACTGTACAGACAGCAGCATTATTATTATTATTATTATTATTATTTATTTCCTAGCAGACACCCTTATCCAGAGTGACTTACAATTGTTACAAGATATCACATTATTTTTTACATACAATTCCCCATTTATACAGTTGGGTTTTTACTGGAGCAATCTAGGTAAAGTACCTTGCTCAAGGGTACAGCAGCAGTGTCCCCCCACCTGGGATTGAACCCACGACCCTCCGGTCAAGAGTCCAGAGCCCTAACCAATACTCCACACTGCTGGCCTATCATATGTTATCATATGCTTAGCCCTCAGGCTAGCCATGCAAAAAACGAGAGAGAGAGAGAGAGAGAGCGAGAAAGAGAGAGAGAGAGAGAGAAAGAGAGAGAGCGAGAGAGCGAGAAAGAGAGAGAGAGAGATTCTAATTGCAGTAATTACTCATTTTTCATTTCCAGTATCTGTAAACCTCACAACTCTACACTATACTGGACTAGATAGCATCCTATTTCTCCAGGATATGCATCAGCTTGTACTGAACCAAACTGCTCCCCAGCTGCTCCTAATTGTAACTATTTCCTGTTTCTTGTATTTGATTTTCCTCTTCTAGATATCCGTATTCAGGTTTTTTTTGTAATGGCTCGTATTTGAAATCATTCTGACCCATTTTTATCGGACTCACTACCTGCTTTTACTGGACTTTACTCATAAGCAGATCGTTTTTTACTATCAGCTCTTAAAATATAATTATTTACTGTCTTCTATATTTTGCCCTTATTTGAATTTGATTTTATATTCTCCTGATTTAACCCTAGATTAAAACTGCTCTTATCTGTAATGCGATATTCTGTAATGTGATACTTTGTATTGTGATATTCTGGATAAGGGAGTCTGCTAAGAAATAAATAATAATAATAATAATAATAATAATAATAATACTATTTGCCACCATTCCGGGTGCTTCTCATTATTGCAATTATTCAAAAAAAACTGTGGATTTATTTCTTTATCTATTTATTTTATTCATCAGTCTGTGTTGCTTTTTTCCAGGATTCTTCAGTTCTAGCTGCGCTGCCATAGTTATTGTATTTTGAATGTGAGTTCAGGCTCCCAGCTGCAATGGTGATGGATCTGTAGTTCTTTAACTGCAATGCGCTGGGCTGGGCCATTGTTTTGTTTGCTTTGACTGTGAGTTCAGGAGCTGCTCTTCAAGCTGCGCTGCCATAGTTATTGTACAGCCCTGGCTGGGACTACAGCTCCCAGCATGCCTCTGCACCCGCTGCAATGGCGAGGGATGCTGGGAGCTGTAGTTCTTTAACTGCAATGCGCTGGTCTGGGCTGTATTACATTGTTTTGCTCAGTCTGTGTTGCTTTGACTGTGAGTTCAGGAGCTGCTCTTCAGGAGCCATAGTTATTGTATTGTGAATCGGTACAGCCCTGGCTAGGACTACAGCTCCCAGCATGCCTCTGCACCCGCGGCAATGGCGAGGGATGCTGGGAGCTGTAGTTCTTTAACTGCAATGCGCTGGTCTGGGCTGTGTTACATTGTTTTGCTCAGTCTGTGTTGCTTTGACTGTGAGTTCAGGAGCTGCTCTTCAGTTCTAGCTGCACTGCCATAGACACGCGTGACACAGGCTAGATCAGCCAGTGTCTCTATAGAACAGCCAGCAGCGCCATCTAGTGCACAGCTAGAGTATTGCCAGCAAAACACACTTGATCCACAGTGGCAGACCACTAGATGGCGCTGCTGGCTCTTATACATAGATAGACAGATAGATAGATAGATAGACAGACAGACAGACAGACAGACAGACAGATAGATAGAGATAGATAGATAGATAGATAGATAGATAGATAAACACAGACAGACAGACAGGTAGAAAGAGACAGACAGATTGAGACAGACAGACAGACAGACAGGTAGATAGATAGATAGACAGACAGACAGACAGACAGATCCATAGGCAGGCTTACCTTAAGGAACAAATCCAGCTGCAAGATCTTTTTAGGTATGAAATATGAGAAGAGATTGTCAGCCTAAAAAAAAAAAAAAAAGGAGACTTTTAAAAAGCAAGCTGGCTGTCAGAGAGACTGCCTTCATTAGAATGGAATGATATTTGAGACAGCAGTACTAGTCTGTTTGAAGTTATTCAGAAATCCCCATCCCCATATTTAGAAACAGGGGTACATTTTGGGGAGACTACCATGGGATGCCCCGCTCTTACTGAGGGGTCTGCAATACAAACCTTTAGGAAGTTGAGAACTTCTGGCCCTGATCATCAATATAATAATAATAAAAACTTCATTCCCTGAACCCCAGGATGCAGCAGCAGCAGCAGCAGGGCTAGTGTGAGTTTGTAACCCTGCTCAAACTCCTGGCTCCTGATCATTTCAATATAATAATACTAGACTTCATTGAGGGGAGCTCTGAACCCCAGGACTGGGTGCAGCAGCAGCAGCAGCAGGGCTAGTGTGAGTTTGTAACCCTGCTCAAACTCCTGGCTCCTGATCATTTCAATATTAATAATACTAGACTTCATTGAGGGGGGCTCTGAACCCCAGGACTGGGTGCAGCAGCAGCAGCAGCAGCAGCAGGGCTAGTGTGAGTTTGTAACCCTGCTCAAACTCCTGGCTCCTGATCATTTCAATATTAATAATACTAGACTTCATTGAGGGGAGCTCTGAACCCCAGGACTGGGTGCAGCAGCAGCAGCAGCAGCAGGGCTAGTGTGAGTTTCTAACCCTGCTCAAACTCCTGGCTCCTGATCATTTCAATATTAATAATAATAATACTAGACTTCATTGAGGGGAGCTCTGAACCCCAGGACTGGGTGCAGCAGCAGCAGCAGCAGCAGGGCTAGTGTGAGTTTGTAACCCTGCTCAAACACAAACTGCTCAATGGTCTGGTATTTATTTTAAACCTCTTACCTCTGTGAACAGGGACTGACGATAGGTCTCTACCTGCAAATAAAATAAAAACGGAAATCGATTAATACTTTTGAATAAATATCTTCAAATTACATTTTTTTTGCAAGCCTCCTTACCTTTTTAGAATGTTTTTTTTATGATGTGTCTCAGTGTGTATGTGTCTGTGTGTGTGTCTCAGAGTGTGTGTGTCTCAGAGTGTGTGTGTGTGTGTGTGTGTGTTTCAGTGTGTCTCAGTGTGTGTCAGAGTGTGTGTGTGTTTCAGTGTGTCTCAGAGTGTGTGTGTGTTTCAGTGTGTCTGAGTGTGTGTGTGTGTGTGTGTCTCAGAGTGTGTGTGTGTGTGTGTGTGTGTTTCAGTGTGTCTCAGAGTGTGTGTGTGTGTTTCAGTGTGTCTCAGAGTGTGTGTGTGTTTCAGTGTGTCTCAGAGTGTGTGTGTGTGTTTCAGTGTGTCTCAGAGTGTGTGTGTGTGTTTCAGTGTGTCTCAGAGTGTGTGTGTGTTTCAGTGTGTCTCAGAGTGTGTGTGTGTGTTTCAGTGTGTCTCAGAGTGTGTGTGTGTGTGTGTGTTTCAGTGTGTCTCAGTGTGTGTGTGTGTGTGTTTCAGTGTGTCTCAGAGTGTGTGTGTGTGTTTCAGTGTGTCTCAGAGTGTGTGTGTGTTTCAGTGTGTCTCAGAGTGTGTGTGTGTTTCAGTGTGTCTCAGAGTGTGTGTGTGTTTCAGTGTGTCTCAGAGTGTGTGTGTGTGTTTCAGTGTGTCTCAGAGTGTGTGTGTGTGTTTCAGTGTGTCTCAGAGTGTGTGTGTGTGTTTCAGTGTGTCTCAGTGTGTGTGTGTCAGAGTGTGTGTGTGTGTCTCAAAGTGTGTGTGTGTGCCTCAGTGTGTCTGTGTGTGTGTCTCAGTGTGTGTGTGCCTCAGTGTGTCTGTGTCTTAGAGTGTGTGTCTCTCAGTGTGTGTGTGTGTGTCTCAGAGTGTGTGTGTGTTTTCAGTGTGTCTCAGAGTGTGTGTGTGTGTCTCAGAGTGTGTCTGTCTCAGAGTGTGTGCGTCTCAGTGTGTGCGTCTCAGTGTGTGCGTGTCTCTGCGTGCGTGTCTCTGCGTGCGTGTCTCTCAGTGAGCGTGCCTGCGTGTATCTCCTGTTTGTCTGCGAGGGGAATACCAAGCTCCTGCCCGCGACAGTTGCCTTGTTTCAGGTTTTAAAACGCTTTCGATTTCAACATGGCTTCGATCCAAGAGAATGACTCGAACATTTCAGAAGTAAAACCACGCGAAAATCTTCGAAATGTGTTTGAAATTTGCCGACCGTGCAAGAATTACCAGCAGTTTAAGATCACTTGACTGCTAAAGTTACTCTATACATATATAACTGCACAGTCGACTGCATTAGAATTGCGGTTTTTGGACCGGCAATGAATTAATTTTAGAAAATAAAACCATTCATTAATATATACATATATATAGTTTTAAATGAATGCATTTAGATTTTATACTCGCCTTTTGACGATTCTCATTTCCCACTTTAAGTACAGATTTTTTAGACATTATTGTATTTTTGACTCTAAAAAAAAAAAAAAGTTAGGTCAAATTAAACACAACTCGGTTTTTCAAAAACAAACGCAGTTTTTAAAACACCGTGTTTTTTTTTTTAATAACTCGTCTTATTCTGCAGAGAGCGCGGTGTCGTGACTCGCTAATTTCTTCCTCGACGATGCATTTAACTGTTTCGCTTTTGCTTTTCGTTGATAATACAGAGAGCTCCGTATTCATGTATAATTTCCGCTCTGTTACTCTCCAAAAAGACGCGTTCTGATTGCAGGAACTGGCCCGGGGAGCGTCCGCAAATTCGCCGTCGTTTCTAAAAAGCGTTTAGCGTTACTTGCAACTCAGAACTGACGTGTTTTTTTTCCATTTCTCATTTAATATCTCGAGATCCCCAAATTGATAATCGACTCCCCCTCAGGAACTTTTATTAAAAAAAACAACTACTACAGTCATGAAGACAAAATAAATAAATACATGATAAATACAGAGTGTCTTCGGATAATGAAAACATCAATACTTGTACAATACTAATTACTGCAGCGTTAGGGCTCTGGACTCTTGACCGGAGGGTTGTGGGTTCAATCCCAGGTGGGGGACACTGCTGCTGTACCCTTGAGCAAGGTACTTTACCTAGATTGCTCCAGTAAAAAACCCAACTGTATAAATGGGGAATTGTATGTAAAAATAATGTGATATCTTGTAACAGGCGCGGACTGGCCATCGGGAAGTGCGGGAGAATCCCCGGTGGGCCGGTCTGTTTGGACCTGCGTGGGCCGCTAGTCTACGTTTGATTTATAATTATTATTAATATTTTTTTCCCCTATCACCACACCAAGGTAGATCCACACATCACCACACCAGGGTAGATCCAGTATCGCAATATCTAAGGGGGGGCGAGGAGTGGCCGCTCCCTGATTGGACTTGCCCGGATTTTCTTAGAACGGGATTGGTCAGCCAGATTTCGTCTTTGGTTTGAACCTCTTGTATTGATGGTGGATGAGTGTCAGTGTAAAAAATGGAGAGAAAAAGAAAAGGTGGGGCAGAAAAGATTAGAGACAAACGGCAACGGTCTCTCGAGACAGATGCCGCAAAATGCACAAAAATAACTGACATGTTCTGTCGGCCGGCTGGTAGCAGACGTCAGGATGACAGTGTTAACACTGTGTAACAAATTTTTTTTTTTTTTGGTTCCTGGGTAGTAAGTGTTATTTCCTAATTGCTTATGCCTCAAAAGTATAGAAAATGGCTATTATTCCCCACAAACTTTGCTTTTGTGACCAGGACAGTGATATTTTGAAATTTACCTATTTTCCAGAACATTCCAGATAGATTCAGTGCTGAGTAAACTTGGAGTAACTTCTAGAACTTTCTAGAACTTTCCAGTAATATAAATAGTATTATAAATACAGGGGCCTTAAGCCCACCAGTTCAGTTTAGTTCCAGCTGCCTAAGTGGATACATATCTGCATTTTTCTGAGATGGCATCAAGAGGCTGCAAGCATCCGGCAGACGCATTTTGCTATGTCTGCGGCCAATTTATCAAGACAAGAGCGAAAAAGTACTCAGTGGAAGCATCTGCTAAGATGTGTGAGGCCTACAAGGCATATTTCGGCATGCCTGTTGGGGATCAAGACAAACCCTGGGCACCTCATTTCACCTGCGAGCACTGCAAAAGAAACTCTGGAAGGTAAGATGGACAATTGTTGCTCGGAATTTTATGTTATAAAATTTTTAAAATTGTAAAAGTTTTTAATTTTAAAATGTTTTACAATTTTCAATGTTATTGAAAAAATATATCATATATGAAAAATGTTGCGAGAATCTCTTACACATTAGTCATGGGTGAAATAAATGTATTTTTGAAGGATGGTACAGAGGGGAAAAGAGAGCCATGAAGTTCGCTATCCCAAGAATTTGGCGGGAACCCACTGACCACTCAAGCAACTGCTACTTCTGCATGGTGGACCCTTCCAAGCGGACCGAGTTCTCTGTGGGGAGGAACGTCAAGTGGGAGCCACTGATGGACCCCCGGAAGGTGCTGATGCCACCACTGCACATCAAATTGGGCCTTATGAAACAATTTGTCAGAGCTCTAGATAAGGAGTCGGCAGCCTTCAAGTACCTTCAAGACTTCTTCCCTAAGCTGTCTGAGGCAAAGGTCAAAGCCGGTGTCTTCGTCGGACCACAGATAAAGAAGATCCTGGAGTGCAATGAATTCCCCAAGAAGCTCACTAGTAAGGAGAAAGCGGCTTGGAACAGCTTTTGTCGCAGTGGTTCGGGGCTTCCTGGGCAATCACAAGGCCGAAAACTATGTGGAGCTGGTTGAGACTGTGGTGAAGAACTACGGCACAATGGGCTGTAGGATGTCCCTCAAAGTCCATATCCTTGATGCTCATCTTGATAAATTCAAGGAGAACATGGGAGCGCATCGGGAGGAACAAGGCGAGCGCTTCCACCAGGATATACTGGACTTTGAACGCCGCTACCAAGGACAGTATAACGAGAACATGATGGAGACTACATTTGGGGGCTGATTTGTGAAAGTGATTTACAGTATAATCGTAAATCTCGAAAAACGACTCATTTCTAAATCTTTTGTAGTCATTTTTGTATTACTTTAGTATAAATACATGTTAATTTGGATTCATATGTTGTTTTTTTCTGACTTTATGTGAACGAAAAGACACAAATTCGCCCGTTTTCTCATTGGAAATAGGTAAATTTCAAAATATCACTGTCCTGGTCACAAAAGCAAAGTTTGTGGGGAATAATAGCCATTTTCTATACTTTTGAGGCATAAGCAATTAGGAAATAACACTTACTACCCAGGAACAAAAATTGTGTTACATAGTGTAATCAGCCAACTCAGCCTAGGGAGCCCACTGAAGAAGATGACGCTGTGGCAGGGTCGAGCACAGCAGGTACAAGCAGTAGAGTTTATGGTTGCATTAAAATATATTAAAGACTCGGCTGCGCCTCGTACCTAATAACACCTTGGCTGTGATTATATACACGATATATCACAGCCTCTCCTACCTTATTACTTTTATAAAATGGCTATCATTATTATTATTTATTTCTTAGCAGACGCGTTTATCCAGGGCGACTTACAATTGTTACAAGATTTCACATTATACAGATATCACATTATTTTTACATACAATTACCCATTTATACAGTTGGGTTTTTACTGGAGCAATCTAGGTAAAGTACCTTGCTCAAGGGTACAACAGCAGTGTCCCCCACTGGGGATTGAACCCACAACCCTCCGGTCAAGAGGCCAGCGCCCTAACCACTACTCCACACTGCTACACCAATAGTTGTAACGTTAGTCACTTTTTGAGATCTAGTCAGCCATGTATAGTTATGCTAAACTCCGCTAGCCATCCTATGCTAGCTAGCTAGCTAGCTGGGTTACTAAAAAAAACATTAGCTCAGACATTTCCCAGGTCGCGTCTCTCTCTCTCGCTCCACCATTTAGCTGGCTACCCCTGATATAAACTGAAACAAAATCATGGCAAGCCGAGCTGATGGTGGCATTAGCCAATTTTTATTTGTAAAACTATAGCATGACATGTCATTTGGCTATAGTATTGCCCCCTACTGGACACTCGCAGCGTAGATTTCACATTGCATGTATTGTATCACACTAACAAAATCCCAAATTTTAAAGCAATCGTTCACATGAATTTGATTGGGTTTGATGCTTCGGTCGAGGTTGATGAGGTTGTTGTGCAAAGATATAATTTATGGAACGATGAGAAGGCCTAACAGCGGCCTATGGTTGAATATAGCATGGCTGGATCGCTGACCAATCAGAGAGGAGGACCGGAACTATCTGTTTTATAAATTAAACAAGCTATGTTCTTATGAGTATTCTTCCAAATTATAATAAATTTTGCTAAAGGTGTTAATTAAATGGATTGCTGTTGTTCTTTTTTGCATATTAAATCAGATGCAGCTGAGCTTGAGGAGCGAGAGAGGGACAGAATGGATGCTGTTGCAGAGTCCAGTGCAGAGAGAACAACAGCTGAGGAAAGAGAAGGAGAGAGAGACAAGATGCAGGCATTTGAAGTGAATGCAGGGGGGGTCAGCTGGTAGCTTTGATTACTTCACACGCCTTCAGTCCAAAGAACTGGACACATTTTTGTTATCACCCTAACACAGTGGGACAGACTGAAGATGTCAGCTTTGGATGGATACAGGGTCAACACAACAAGTGAGGTGCCTGAGGAGGATGGAAACAGTGGACCATGTGAAGAAGAGCTGGAACTAAAGAACAAAACGTGCACTTCATGCAAAAACTGAGCAATGTGTTGCTATTTGATTCTGTCCCGATACAATTTATTGACTGATGCCTTTCATGTAATTGGTTTGGGCTACAAATTCCTCCTGACTTTGTCAGTAACCGCTTGGAAGGGTTCATGCCAATGTCTACAGAGAAAGAGATACGGATGGTCCTAGACAGTGATGGAGTTATTGACAGGATTGCAGAGAAGTGTGCACTGCTGCGACATCTGCTGGCGACGTAAGGTAGGACAGTCTCGTTTAATTGTATTTGGGTGAAGTAGTTGACTGTATTTTGAGATATAATTAGGGGTTCTGAACCCCTATTGTAATTTTGGGTTGCTATTGGCGCTGAGTGCTGCTAATGGTTTCTAGAATTGCTAAATATGAGCCGGTGTGTTCAGAATTTATTTATTTATTTTTTAATTAGGCCTGTTGAGAGACCGCAATCTGTGTGAGGTCGGTGATGGTTTCTAGAATTGATAAATAAGATATGTGTTTATACTTTACAGATTATTATTAGGCCTACTGAGGTTGGTTTTGGTGTGCAGAGAATGGTTTCTTTCTACGTGTTGCATTCACTGAACACAAAGCGGTGGCAGACAGAGACGTGCGGAGACAAACAATAATGAATAGAAACATATTTCGTAGACGAGAAAATCTATGATATTTTCAATAGGATAGCCTATTATTTGTGACTTCTAGATCATGAAGCCATGGTATGGCAACTGCCATAGCCTATACTTTGCCATACCTAAATCGCCCCTAATATGTTTGAAAACCTGGTAGTAGCTATAGCCTACAATGTACAAAGAAGTTTTACCCGAACAATTTAAAAAACTGTTTTTTTTTTACCGATGCTTCATCATGACGGCGCGCTGCGTGCGCTGACTTCATTATTATTTCAGTATGTTGATTTTGACATAAGTGTGGGCCGGTGGACCCGAACTTCCCGGGCCGATTTTTGGTCCCAGTCCGCCCCTGAGCCGTGTGCGTGTGCGTGTCTCTGTGTGCGTGTGCGTGTCTGTGTGTGTGTGTGCGTGTGTGTGTGTGTGTATCTCTGTGTGCCTGTGCGTGTCTATGTGTGCGTGTGCGTGTCTGTGTGTGTGTGTGTGTGTGTGTGTACGCGTGTGCGTGTGCGTGTCGTGTGCGTGTGTGTCGTGTGCGTGTGCGTGTCTCTGTGTGTGTGCGTGCGTGCGTGCGTGTGTGCGTGAGTGTGTCTCTGTGTGCGTGTCTCTGTGTGCGTGTGTGTGCGTGAGTGTGTCTCTGTGCGTGTGCGTGTCTCTGTGTGTGCGTGTGCGTGTGTGTGCGTGAGTGTGTCTCTGTGTGCGTGTGCGTGTCTGTGTGTGTGCGTGTGTGTGTCTCTGTGCGTGTGCGTGTCTCTGTGTGCGTGTGTGCATGTGTGTGCGTGTGCGTGCGTGTGTGTGTGTGTGTTCGGATTTACTTTTTCCATAATACTTGTTGTATTTATTTTTAGCAATATGGACCTCTTAATATGGGGCATAACACATTATTTTTTTGCTTCAGCAATTCCTAAAGCCTATTATAATTATTATTGTTATTGTTTTTCCCAATACTAAAAGGGCTTGTAACCAGGAGGTCCCCGGTTCAAATCCCACCTCAGCCACTGACTCATTGTGTGATCCTGAGCAAGTCACTTAACCTCCTTGTGCTCCGTCTTTCGGGTGAGACGTAGTTGTAAGTGACTTTGCAGCTGATGCATAGTTCACACACCCGAGTCTCTGTAAGTCGCCTAAGATAAAGGTGTCTGCGAAATAAACTAATAATAATAACAATTTGATTTATGAGATGAGAACACTCTTCTGTGCGTTGGATTATAGACGTGATTTATGAGATGAGAACACTCTTCTGTGCGTTGGATTGCAGACATGATTTATGAGATGAGAACACTCTTCTGTGTGTTGGATTACAGATGAGAACACTCTTGATTTATGAGAGATGAGAACACTCTTCTGTGCGTTGGATTATAGACGTGATTTATGAGATGAGAACACTCTTCTGTGCGTTGGATTATAGACGTGATTTATGAGATGAGAACACTCTTCTGTGCGTTGGATTACAGACGTGATTTATGAGATGAGAACACTCTTCTGTGCGTTGGATTGCAGACATGATTTATGAGATGAGAACACTCTTCTGTGTGTTGGATTGCAGACGTGATTTATGAGATGAGAACACTCTTCTGTGCGTTGGATTATAGACGTGATTATCAGATGAGAACACTCTTCTGTGCGTTGGATTGCAGACGTGATTTATGAGATGAGAACACTCTTCTGTGCGTTGGATTGTAGACGTGATTTATGAGATGAGAACACTCTTCGTGCGTTGGATTTACGTGATTATCAGATGAGAACACTCTTCTGTGCGTTGGATTATAGACGTGATTTATGAGATGAGAACACTCTTCTGTGCGTTGGATTATAGACGTGATTTATGAGATGAGAACACTCTTCTGTGCGTTGGATTGTAGGCGTGATTTATGAGATGAGAACACTCTGGATTCAGACGTGATTTATGAGATGAGAACACTCTTCTGTGCGTTGGATTACAGACGTGATTTATGAGATGAGAACACTCTTCTGTGCGTTGGATTATAGACGTGATTTATGAGATGAGAACACTCTTCTGTGCGTTGGATTGCAGACGTGATTTATGAGATGAGAACACTCTTCTGTGCGTTGGATTATAGACGTGATTTACGCCGAGGTGTTGCATCTTCTTACTGTTGTTACAAGGTTATATGAATGAATACAACATACAGCAGGTTTGGTCGAATTGAAAGGTTGTCCCGTCTGCAGTTAAAGTGAGGACAGTAAAGTAACCTTTGGCCCAGCCTGGTTTCTAAATGTTGATCTTGTACTCGTTGGAGCAGGCTGTATTGATCCTGCACACAGACTGCCATGAAAGGGTTGAATTGAGGTTGTGCTGCAGCTTGCAGTCCCACAGAATGGCTGCTGTGTGAAGGAGGGAATATTGACTAGAGCATCTATGAGCTTGAAAACCTGTCTTCTAGGATTGATAATACCTCGTAAACTCTTTAGCTGGCATTTTTCAGTGTTATGGAAAATCCTCAGGCATTAATGACCAGCACCCTTCACTTTGACCTGTGACCTAAGATGGCTGCCACATTGAGGTGACTTTCTGGTCTCTAAAGACCAAATGCTTCATGATATTGGCTTCATGCTTACAACTGTATTCTGTGATTCACTTTGTCAAGTTAAAAACAAGCCCCTTTGTGCCATTTATTTTAAAAAGCTACCACCACAAACCATTGTAGCTCGTGACTTGATATTGGCACGGCTGTGTGAACCGTGTGAATGCCCTGCGGCAGAGTATCGCAGCCTCCTTGCCAGTTTCTCCTGTATAGTGAGAACGGCTCCATTAGCACACGGCTCCGTTAACTGGGTGGTCCAGTCAAAACGAACCCTTCACTGCTGCATTGTTTGACTAAAAGGGTTCACAAAAGCACCCATTTCTATTTTTTGCTTCAGCAATTCCTAAAGCCACTTATAATTATTATTGTTATTGAGGTAACCAGGAGGTCCCGGTTCAAATCCCACCTCAGCCACTGACTCATTGTGTGACCCTGAGCAAGTCACTTAACCTCCTTGTGCTCCGTCTTTCGGGTGAGACGTAGTTGTAAGTGACTCTGCAGCTGATGCATAGTTCACACACCCTAGCCTCTGTAAGTCGCCTTGGATAAAGGCGTCTGCTCAATAAAAATGTCGTGTGCGTACTATATATAAAAGAAATTTATAAACAAATATCTGTAAAACAATAACGTTATATGCAATACATTATGCATTTTTAATATCATTTACACGACTCGTGCAAGCCGCAGAGAAACACCATTCCTAAAAACTTTCGTGAGCATTTACCTTCAACTTTCAAGTTTTGAAATCCAAAAAAAATATATAAAAAATTATCTACTTGGAAATCGGCACAATTGTTTATAAACAGGCAGGTCGCATCGTTAAAGTTACTTAAATATTATTTTAATACGTCCTGAAATAAATGTTTTTTAAACTTTCTGTGTACATTATATGGTAACCTATATGGTAACAATATCCTGGGAGACAGTCAGCATGGTTTTAGGAAAGGGAGATCGTGTCTAACTAACCTGCTTGACTTTTTTGAGGATGCAACATTGAAAATGGATAATTGCAAAGCATACGACATGGTTTATTTAGATTTCCAGAAAGCTTTTGACAAAGTCCTGCATAAAAGATTAATTCTCAAACTGAACGCAGTAGGGATTCAAGGAAATGCATGCACATGGATTAGGGAGTGGTTAACATGTAGAAAACAGAAAGTATTGATTAGAGGAGAAACCTCAAAATGGAGTGAGGTAACCAGTGGTGTACCACAGGGATCAGTATTAGGTCCTCTGCTATTCCTAATCTACATTAATGATTTAGATTCTGGTATAGTAAGCAAACTTGATAAATTTGCAGACAACACAAAAATAGGAGGAGTGGCAAACACTGTTGAAGCAGCAAAGGTCATTCAAAATGATCTAGACAGCATTCAGAACTGGGCAGACACATGGCAAATGACATTTAATAGAGAAAAGTGTAAAGTATTGCATGCAGGCAATAAAATGTGCATTATAAATATCATATGGGAGATAGTGAAATTGAAGAAGGGAACTATGAAAAAGACCTAGGAGTTTATGTTGACTCAGAAATGTCTTCATCTAGACAATGTGGGAAGCTATAAAAAAAGGCTAACAAGATGCTCGGATATATTGTGAGAAGTGTTGAATTTAAATCAAGGGAAGTAATGTTAAAACTGTACAATGCATTAGTAAGACCTCACCTAGAATATTGTGTTCAGTTCTGGTCACCTCGTTACAAAAAGGATATTGCTGCTCTAGAAAGAGTGCAAAGAAGAGCAACCTGAATTATCCCGGGTTTAAAAGGTATGTCGTATGCAGACAGGCTAAAAGAATTGAATCTATTCAGTCTTGAACAAAGAAGACTACGCGGCGATCTGATTCAAGCATTCAAAATCCTCAAAGGTATTGACAATGTCGACCCAGGGGACCTGAAAAAAGAAACAAGGACCAGGGGTCACAAATGGAGATTAGATATAGGGGCATTCAGAACAGAAAATAGGAGGCATTTTTTTACACAGAGAATCATGAGGGTCTGGAACCAACTCCCCAGTAATGTTGTTGAAGCTGACACCCTGGGATCCTTCAAGAAGCTGCTTGATGAGATTCTGGGATCAATAAGCTACTAACAACCAAACGAGCAAGATGGGCTGAATGGCCTCCTATCGTTTGGAAACTTTCTTATGTTCTTATGTTCTTATTAATTGTATTTATTTTTTAAAATATTATATATATATATAATTTTCCATATGAGAATATTACATTGGTATAGTTGTAAACAGTTTTATGCAATATTAATGTAGACTATGTTTGTAATACCACAGACCGGCCAGGAGATGGCGGTATAAAACCATTTTTTATTTAACGTTGAAAGTACCTTGGTTAAAAATAGGCAAGTAGGTCAATATTTAACTATGGATTTAATTTACTATTTTTTTTCTTTTTAAGAGAAAACGTTTTTTTAAGCTAGCTTGAAACACACCTAAGGTTTTAGTGTATTAAAAAATAACAACAATAAAAAATAATGTAATTCAGCCGACAAAATGAATGCCGCGGATTATGCCGAGTTAGGAAACCGACGCCATTTTGGCTCTTACAGGGAGAGCCTCGTCTATTATACTATAGGACGGTAGATCCAAAATGGCGAACACAGGGCTACAGTGTCTTCGTAACATTACCCTTTCCATTTTAAATGTAAACTTCACGCACTGTACAGTTTCGTCTACGCAAAACGAAACTTATCCAGGGTTTCCTTGAATGATCAAGTTTAGATTACTTTTAGTCAACCAAAGAAACGACACAGAGAAAACGGCTTGGGTAATATAAAATAAATACGAAAAGAAAATATAATTTATTTTTTATTTATTTTGTTATGTACGTTAATTACGTTCTTTAGTTTTTTTTTTTTTTTGGTGTGTGTGTTTGTTTTGCTTCGAGTTAATTCGCTTCGTTTTCATTTTTGACTCCCTTCTAGAAAAGGTAAGTAAAAAATACAAAGATATACGTTTAAAATAAATAAATAAATAAAAATAAAAATACGTGACACTTAATTCTTAATACGGACGGTAGCTCGCTAAACACAGGATTTTGTAGTAATTATATTTCGTGTAGCTTCACTGGGACTTTGTAAACAACATATCGTGTTTGCTTCTGTTTTTTTTTTTTTTTGAAGGCCGTTTCCTTATTGAACCGGTCTTTCTCTTACAAAAATATCACAACGCGAGAAAGACAACAAAATAAACGACCCTGTGTTACTCTTTCCTCTCGAGTTACACAGCACGATAATCACGTTTCTCTTCTCTCATCTTTTCTCATTTCCTCTCGAGTTCGACTCCTTTCTAGACTATTCGACAAAAGTTTCGCATCGCCTCGAATTTTAGGATTTTATTTTAGGTCGTGTATTAAAAAACTACAAAATGATATCGCAAAATAAAGAGTCTACCGGAAGCCATCATAGCAGTCCAGTAGTATTTCATGTTAGATTTCAGAAATGGCGCATTTTTCCAGTCAGTTTTTTCAATGTTAAGTATCTGGAAAACTACAAAGCGCTGGGTGTGCAATTCAATATGTTAACAAGGGAACATTATTCAGCAGCTTTCATTGGACTCTATGAAGCTGAGGGAGTTCATTCTATATAGAGGGGTGCAATTCAATATGTTAACAAGGGAACATTATTCAGCAGCTTTCATTGGACTCTATGAAGCTGAGGGAGTTCATTCTATATAGAGGGTGTGCAATTCAATATGTTAACAAGGGAACATTATTCAGCAGCTTTCATTGGACTCTATGAAGCTGAGGGAGTTCATTCTATATAGAGGGTGTGCAATTCAATATGTTAACAGGGAACATTATTCAGCAGCTTTCATTGGATGAAGCTGAGGGAGTTCATTCATATAGAGGGGTGGAATTCAATATGTTAACAAGGGAGTTCATTGGACTCTATAGCTGAGGGAGTTCATTCTATATTCAGGGTGTGCAATTCAATATGTTAACAAGGGAACATTATTCAGCAGCTTTCACTGGACTCTATGAAGCTGAGGGAGTTCATTCTATATAGAGGGGGGTGGAATTCAATATGTTAACAAGGGAACATTATTCAGCAGCTTTCATTGGACTCTATGAAGCTGAGGGAGTTCATTCTATATAGAGGGTGTGCAATTCAATATGTTAACAAGGGAACATTATTCAGCAGCTTTCATTGGACTCTTTGAAGCTGAGGGAGTTCATTCATATAGAGGGTGTGCAATTCAATATGTTAACAAGGAACATTATTCAGCAGCTTTCATTGGACTCTATGAAGCTGAGGAGTTCTTTCTATATAGAGGGTGTGAATTCAATATGTTAACAAGGAACATTATTCAGCAGCTTTCATTGGACTCTATGAAGCTGAGGGAGTTCATTCTATATAGAGGGGTGGAATTCAATATGTTAACAAGGGAACATTATTCAGCAGCTTTCATTGGACTCTTTGAAGCTGAGGGAGTTCATTCTATATAGAGGGTGTGCAATTCAATATGTTAACAAGGGAACATTATTCAGCAGCTTTCATTGGACTCTTTGAAGCTGAGGGAGTTCATTCTATATAGAGGGTGTGGAATTCAATATGTTAACAAGGGAACATTATTCAGCAGCTTTCATTGGACTCTATGAAGCTGAGGGAGTTCATTCTATATAGAGGGGGATGATGCTAAACTGGGAATACCATATCCCACAATCCAACTGGATTGCTCCAGAGTTTATCCTGCTGCGGCTTTCATCAGAATCGCTGCAGGCACCGTTGACCCCCCAGTTTGTTTACATTATCCCAGTCTTAGCTGCAGGTAAACACGCGTCCTCTCTATGTGTCTTTTACTTACTGACCAGACAGAGAGACAGCAGACGAGAGAGAGAGAGAGAGAGAGACAGACAAACACAGAAACAGACAGACAGACCTCTCTGTGCTTTACAATGCTTCCCTATGCTTTACCACACCTCTCTGTGCTTTACAATGCTTCCCTATGCTTTACCAGACCACTCTGTGCTTTACAATGCTTCCCTATGCTTTACCAGACCTCTCTGTACTTTACAATGCTTCCCTATGCTTTACCACACCTCTCTGTGCTTTGCAATGCTTCCCTATGCTTTACCAGACCTCTCTGTGCTTTACAATGCTCCCTATGCTTTACCAGACCTCTCTGTGCTTTACAATGCTTCCCTGTGCTTTTTACCACACCTCTGTGCTTTACAATGCTTCCCTATGCTTTACCAGACCCTCTGTGCTTTTTTACAATGCTTCCGTGATGCTTTACCAGACCTCTCTGTGCTTTACAATGCTTCCCTATGCTTTACCAGACCTCTCTGTGCTTTACAATGCTTCCCTATGCTTTACCAGACCTCTCTGTGCTTTACAATGCTTCCCTATGCTTTACCAGACCTCTCTGTGCTTTACAATGCTTCCCTATGCGTCCCACTGTATTTTTCTGAACCTCGCTAGTTACTCTTCAGGCCTGCGTTTTGTTGAACCCTGGTCTTGCTGGAGGTTTCTTTCCCTGTAGTAGTAAAACCCTTTAAATGACTGTCCCTCTGCATGTCGTCGCAGGGTGATGAGCTCATCACAGAGAGCCCGGCTTGCCCAGCTGCGGCAGGAGGCGGTGCTGTCACTCATTTCCGGCTCCGCCCCCGATATAAGGCCGACCGTGGAGGAAATGGTCGCCATGCCCCTCCCTCTTTCGGAAAAATACCAGGAAATTGACGCAGAAAGTATCGTCCGGGAAAACACTGTCAACAAACCGCAGGTAAACATGATCAAGATCTCTGTGGAGGAGGCTCGCTGGTCCAGCGGTTAGAGAAAAGGGGGTCTTGATACCAGGAGGTTCAAATCCCGGCTCAGCCGCTGACTCCCTGTGTGTGTGTGTGTGTGTGTGTGTATGTGCGTGCGTGTGTGTGTGTGTGTGTGACCCTGAGCGAGTCACTGAACCTCCTTGTGCTCCGTCCTTCGGATGAGACGTCAAACAAACGAGCTCCTATTGGAAGTGACTCTGCAGCAGCAGCAGTTGTTGATGATGCAGAGTTCACCCCCCCTAGTCTCTGCAAGTCACTTTGCATAAAAGCGTCTGCTAAATGACTAAATATTATTATTATTATTATTATTATTATTATTATTATTATTATTATTATTATTAGTATTATTATTATTATACCCAGGCAGCTGTTTCTGAATTCACTCTGAACGGTGAATCAGCCCCCCTGATCCACACCAGCGACCCTCAGAGAGCTCCCTCGCTGTAATCAGTTCTCTTTCTCTCTCTCCCCTCCCTCTCCCTCTCTCCTCTCCCCTCTCCTCTCTCCTCTCTCCCCTCCCTCTCTCCTCTGTCCTCTCTCTTCTCTCTCCCCTCTCCCCTCTCCCCTCTCCTCTCCTCTCCCCTCTCCCCCTCTCCCCTCTCCTCTCCCTTTCCCCTCTCCCTCTCCCCCCTCCCTCTCTCCTCTCTCCTCCCTCCCTCTCCCTCTCCTCTCCTCCTCTCCTCTCCTCTCCTCTTTCCCCTCTCCCTCCCCTCTCCCCCTCTCTCCTCTCCCCCCTCTCTCCTCTCCCCTCTCCTCTCTCCTCTCTCCTCTCCCCCTCTCCTCTCTCCCTCTCCCCTCTCCTCTCTCTCTCTCTCTCAGCCGATGGATGTCCTCCCCGCGGTCTCCACTGCACTCAACATCCTGGAGAAGTACGGGCGCAACCTGGTGAACCCGAGCAAGCCCAAATACTGGAGAACCGTCAAGTTCAACAACCCGGTCTTCAAGACCACTGTCGACCCGATACAGGTGAGCCTGTGTGTGTGTGTGTGTGTGTGTGAGAGTGTGTGTGTGTGTGTGTGTGTGTGAGCCTGTGTGTGTGTGTGTGTGTCTGTTTGTGTGAGAGCCTGTGTGTGTGAGCCTGTGTGCGTGTGTGTGTGTGTGAGAGAGCCTATGTCTGTGCATGTGTCTGTGTGTGTGTGGGGGTCTGTGTGTGTGTGTGTGTGTCTGTGTGTGTGTGTGTGTGTGTGTCTGTGTGTGTGTGTGTGTGTCTGTGTGTGTGTGTGTGTGTGTGTGTGTGTGTGTGTGTGTGTGTGTGTGTCTGTGTGTATGTGTCTGTGTGTGAGTGTGTCTGTCTGTGTGTGTGTGTGTGTGTGTGTGTGTGTGTCTGTGTGTGTGTGTGTGTGTGTGTGTGTGTCTGTGTGTGTGTGTGGGGGGTCTCTGTGTGTGTCTGTGTGTGTGTGTCTGTGTGTGTGTGTGTGTGTGTGTGTGTGTGTGTGTGTGTGTCTGTCTGTGTGTGTGTGTGTGTGTGTGTGTGTGTGTGTGTCTGTGTGTTGTGTGTGTGTGTGTGTGTGTGTGTGTGTGTGAGTGTGTGTCTGTGTCATCTGTGTGTTTGTGTGTGTGTGTTACTGTGTGTGTGTGTGAGTGTCCTGTGTGTCTGTGTGTGTGTGTGTCTGTGTGTCTGTGTGTTTGTGTGTGTGTGTTTGTGTGTGTCTGTGTGTGAATGTGTGTCCGTCTATCTATCGACCACTCTGTGTGTTACTGTATCTGCTGCTGATCTCCCTGTGTGTCTGTGTGTGTGTGTGTGTATGTGTGTGCGTGCGTGTGCGTGCGTGTGTGTGCGTGTGCGTGTGTGCATGTGTGTTTCCTGGCAGGGCGGTCGGAGTGTGCTCCTGTTGTACGGATACTCGGAGCAGCAGAAGGACGGGCTCAGTTTTCCGGACGCGGTGCAGAGCCCCGAGGCTGACAAGGTGGCAGGAGTGACTCTGGAGGTGATGATGCTGAGAGTGGAGCTGGAGATGCTGAGCAAGGTGAGCACAGACTCCGCCGGCCACGGGTTCAAACACTGACAGGGCTGCTCTGAGACTCCTGCTTCTACCCTAGAACCAGCTAGCGCAGAACGTCAGGACCGTTAGAGAAAAGGGGGTCTTGAAACCAGGAGGTTCAAATCCTGGCTCAGCCACTGACTCCCTGTGCGTGTGTGTGTGTGTGTGTGCGCGTGTGTGTGACCCTGAGCGAGTCACTTCACCTCCTTGTGCTCCGTCCTTCGGATGAGACGTCAAACAAACGAGCTCCTATTGGAAGTGACTCTGCAGCAGCAGCAGCAGCAGCAGTTGTTGATGATGCAGAGTTCACCCCACTAGTCTCTGCAAGTCGCTTTGGATAAAAGCATCTGCTTAATGACTCATTCATAATAATAATAATAATAATAATTGATTTATCGGCAGGTATTCGGTAGATCTGTTCCTTGAGATGCAGATTTCAAAACGAAAAAGGTTGTCCTCCCCTCACCTTTACAACCGAGTATCGACCAATAGACTGAACAGATTCAATTCTTTTAGCCTGTCTGCATACGACATGCCTTTTAAACCCGGGATAATTCTGGTCGCTCTTCTTTGCGCTCTTTCTAGAGCAGCAATATCCTTTTTGTAACGAGGTGACCAGAACGGAACACAATATTCTAGGTGAGGACTTACTAATGCATTGTAGAGTTTTAACATTACTTCCCTTGATTTAAATTCAACACTTCTCACAATATATCCGAGCATCTTGTTAGCCTTTTTTATAGCTTCCCCACATTGTCTAGATGAAGACATTTCTGAGTCAACATAAACTCCTAGGTCTTTTTCATAGTTCCCTTCTTCAATTTCACTATCTCCCATATGATATTTATAATGCACATTTTTATTGCCTGCATGCAATACTTTACACTTTTCTCTATTAAATGTCATTTGCCATGTGTCTGCCCAGTTCTGAATGTTGTCTAGATCATTTTGAATGACCTTTGCTGCTGCAACAGTGTTTGCCACTCCTCCTATTTTTGTGTCGTCTGCAAATTTAACAAGTTTGCTTACTATACCAGAATCTAAATCATTAATGTAGATTAGGAGAGGACCTAATACTGATCCCTGTGGTACACCACTGGTTACCTCGCTCCATTTCGAGGTTTCTCCTCTAATCAGTACTTTCTGTTTTCTACATGTTAACCACTCCCTAATCCATGTGCATGCATTTCCTTGAATCCCTACTGCGTTCAGTTTGAGAATTAATCTTTTATGCAGGACTTTGTCAAAAGCTTTCTGGAAATCTAAATAAACCATGTCATATGCTTTGCAATTATCCATTTTTTATATTTTAATTATCCTTTTTGTAACGAGGTGACCAGAACGGAACACAATATTCTAGGTGAGGTCTGACTAATGATCGGTTAATTGCTTAATTGAGAGCTCTGTTGGAATGTCACGTTGCCCTGTAATCACAAGTCCGCTTGGGGGTTCCTCTGTCATCGCTTCCTCGGCAGTCTCTCAGAGATGAAAAGTGACCGCTTCTGTTCTCTCGGGTCAGCGCAGTCGTGGTCAGCTCTTGTTTAATTCAACGTGTTGTATTTCTTTCAGAACACACACCCCCATCCAGAGGTTTTCAGCCATGTAATTCTAGCTGGAGTCCAGCAGGGGGCAGGAGAGGGGTCTAGAGAGGTGAGACGCGCACACAGAGCATGACAGAAGAAACTCTTGCAATATCTCACACACACACATTACACTGATGAAGGCATTAGCAGAAACGCGAATAATGTTCCCTTGTTAACATGTTGAATTCCACCCCCTCTATATAGAATGAACTCCCTCAGCTTCATAGAGTCCAATGAAAGCTGCTGAATAATGTTCCCTTGTTAACATATTGAATTCCACCTCTATATAGAATGAACTCACTCAGCTTCATAGAGTCCAATGAAAGCTGCTGAATAATGTTCCCTTGTTAACTATATAGAATGAACTCCCTCAGCTTCATAGAGTCCAATGAAAGCTGCTGAATAATGTTCCCTTGTTAACATGTTGAATTCCACACCTCTATATAGAATGAACTCCCTCAGCTTCATAGAGTCCAATGAAAGCTGCTGAATATTGTTCCTTGTTAACATATTGAATTGCACCCCTCTATATAGAATGAACTCCCTCAGCTTCATAGAGTCCAATGAAAGTCTGCTGAATAATGTTCCTTGTTAACATATTGAATTGAATCTATAGAATGAACTCCCTTGTTAACAATGAAAGCTGCTGAATAATGTTCCCTTGTTAACATATTGAATTGCCCCTCTATATAGAATGAACTCCTCAGCTTCATAGAGAGTCCAATGAAAGCTGCTGAATAATGTTCCCTTGTTATAGAATGAACTCCCTCTATATAGAATGAACTCCCTCATAGAGTCCAATGAAAGCTGCTGAATAATGTTCCCTTGTTAACATATTGAATTGCACACCCTCTATATAGAATGAACTCCCTCAGCTTCATAGAGTCCAATGAAAGCTGCTGAATAATGTTCCCTTGTTAACATATTGAATTGCACACCCTCTATATAGAATGAACTCCCTCAGCTTCATAGAGTCCAATGAAAGCTGCTGAATAATGTTCCCTTGTTAACATATTGAATTGCACCCCCTCTATATAGAATGAACTCCCTCAGCTTCACAGAGTCCAATGAAAGCTGCTGAATAATGTTCTCTTGTTAACATATTGAATTCCACACCCAGCGCTTTGTAGTTTTTCAGATACTTAACATTGAAAAAACTGACTGGAAAAATGCGCCATTTCTGAAATCTAACATGAAATAGTACTGGACTGCTATGATGGCTTCCGGTATCATTTTGTAGTTTATTTTGATCACACGATGTTAAATAAAAGATCTAAATTATGTTCATAGAGTTTTTTTTATGGTGTCTCAGTCCTAAAATTCTAGGTGATGCTAAACTTTTGACCAGAGCTGTATGTGTGTACATATATATAAAAATATATATTTATTTTTAGGATTTCGGGGGACTGATTTCCGATTACGTCCCGTTCGTTGGAGAAAAGGGGGGCGCAGGGATCCCCCAGCCCGTCACCCCAAATCCTGTTGCCACTGTGAGCGCCTCGCCAGGTCTGTCAGTGACAACTTTGACAGGGCCAGTCAGTGCAGGTAAAAAATACATCATACGAACCATATATATATATATATGTGTGTGTGTGAGTTTGTAACCCTGCTCAAACTCCTGGCTCCTGATCATTTCAATATTAATAATACTAGACTTCATTGAGGGGAGCTCTGAACCCCAGGACTGGGTGCAGCAGCAGCAGCAGCAGGGCTAGTGTGAGTTTGTAACCCTGCTCAAACTCCTGGCTCCTGATCATTTCAATATTAATAATACTAGACTTCATTTGAACCCCAGGACTGGGTGCAGCAGCAGCAGCAGCAGCAGCAGGGCTAGTGTGAGTTTGGCTCAAACTCCTGGCTCTGAATTTCCTAGACTTCATTGAGGGGAGCTGGGTGAACCCCAGGACTGGGTGCAGCAGCAGCAGCAGGGGCTAGTGTGAGTTTGTAACCCTGCTCAAACTCCTGGCTCCTGATCATTTCAATATTAATAATAATAATACTAGACTTCATTGAGGGGAGCTCTGAACCCCAGGACTGGGTGCAGCAGCAGCAGCAGCAGCAGCAGGGCTAGTGTGAGTTTGTAACCCTGCTCAAACTCCTGGCTCCTGATCATTTCAATATTAATAATACTAGACTTCATTGGGGGGCTCTGAACCCCAGGACTGAAGCCCCTAGTGTGAGGCTCAAACTCCTGGCTCCTGATCATTTCAATATAATAATACTAGACTTCATTGAGGGGAGCTTTGAACCCCAGGACTGGGTGCAGGGCAGCAGGGCTGAGTGTTTGTAACCCTGCTCAAACTCCTGGCTCCTGATCATTTCAATATTAATAATACTAGACTTCATTGAGGCTAGCTCTGAACCCCAGGACTGGGTGCAGCAGCAGCAGGGCCAGTGTGAGTTTGTAACCCTGCTCAAACTCCTGGCTCCTGATCATTTCAATATTAATAATAATAATACTAGACTTCATTGAGGGAGCTCTGAACCCCAGGACTGGGTGCAGCAGCAGCAGCAGCAGGGCTAGTGTGAGTTTGTAACCCTGCTCAAACTCCTGGCTCCTGATCATTTCAATTTAATAATAATAATAATAATAATACTAGACTTCATTGAGGGGGGAGGACTCTGAACCCCAGGACTGGGTGCAGCAGCAGCAGCAGCAAGGCTAGTGTGAGTTGAACCCCAGGACAACCCTGCTCAAACTCCTGGCTAACCCTGATCATTTCAATATTTAATAATAATAATACTAGACTTCAGGATTGAGGGAGCTCTGAACCCCAGGACTGGGACCCCAGCAGCAGCAGCAGCAGGGCTAGTGTGAGTTTGTAACCCTGCTCAAACTCCTGGCTCCTGATCATTTCAATATTAATAATACTAGACTTCATTGAGGGAGGAACCCCAGGACTCTGAACCCCAGGGAGTGTGGGTAACCCTGCAAACTCCTGGCTCCTGAGCAGCAGACTTCAGGGGGCTAGGTGTGCAGCAGCAGCAGCAGGGCTAGTTTGAGTCTGTAACCCTGCTCAAACTCCTGGCTCCTGATCATTTCAATATTAATAATAATAATACTAGACTTCATTGAGGCTAGCTCTGAACCCCAGGACTGGGTACAGCAGCAGCAGGGCCAGTGTGAGTTTTTCTATGAGTGTGTGTATATAGACTGACCCCCCCCTCTTTCTCTCGTTCCCCTGACAGCTGCCCCCACCTCTCAGGACTGCAGCGTGTGCGGAGACCCCCCTCCCTCTCCTGCCCCCCCTGCGACGGGAAACTCTTCTGCGAGACATGTGACCAAGTCTTCCACGGACACCCTGCCCGAGCCAACCACAAGAGAGGAGCCATCAAACAAGGTGCAGAACCTTAAAAAGTGGTCAGCCCAGTTCTGATTACAGTTGCCTTTATTAATTATTATTATTATTATTATTATTATTATTATTATTATTATTATTATTTAAGAACATAAGAACATAAGAAAGTTTACAAACGAGAGGAGGCCCCATTCAGCCCATCTTGCTCGTTTGGTTGTTAGTTGCTTATTGATCCCAGAATCTCATCAAGCAGCTTCTTGAAGGATCCCAGGGTGTCAGCTTCAACAACATTACTGGGGAGTTGGTTCCAGACCCTCACAATTCTCTGTGTAAAAAAAGTGCCTCCTATTTTCTGTTCTGCCCCTTTATCTAATCTCCATTTGTGACCCCTGGTCCTTGTTTCTTTTTTCAGGTCAAAAAAGTCCCCTGGGTTGACATTGTCAATACCTTTTAGGATTTTGAATGCTTGAATCAGATCACCGCGTAGTCTTCTTTTTGATTTCTTAGCAGACGCCCTTATCCAGGGCGACTTACAATTGTTACAAGATATCACATTATTATTATTAGCGTTTCAAGATATTTCACGGTTTTAAACATCATGTTTATTGAAGCAGAAAAAAATAGCATTGTCATGTTTTAAATATAAATAAATAAATAAATAAATAAAATAAAATAATAATAATAATAATAATTGTTCAGTTATTGAACAACAAACCTCAATATTGAAATGCTTACCTGAAATACAGTAAGAGACAGCCAGCGCCATCTACTGCCCGGTTAGTGTATTGCCAGCAAAAACGCACTTGATCCACAGTGTCAGACCACTAGATGGCGCTGCTGGCTGTTCTATAAGGGCACTTTTTGGCTGATCTTTTGGTGATGTCACAATGCTGCCTTGTCTCCCAATCAGAAACCTGCACTATGTGTGGCATCAGCGCAGTCTCCGCCCACTGCCCCAGCTGTGTCCAATCGCTGTGCTCGGAATGCGACGGGCGGTTCCACATGCACCCTGGGAGGGCGTGGCATAAGCGCACGCCTGTGGCGCTGCCTCGCAATCCCAGAATCCCTGGCTCTCCTAGGTAAGATCTTTTTAAATGATTTATTTTTCGAACGCTCTCCGATGCCAGTCACAGTGCGGCCTCGCTTCCTAAATGGACATCGAGTCTCTAGTAGCAGATTCATGTGGATTGCCATGGCACTTGGTACTGACATTCTTTAGCACATGGGATATTGAGAGTTCTGTGTCATTCCTCTCTCTCTCTCTCTCTCTCTCTCTCTCTCTCTCTCTCTCCCCTCCCCCCTCACCTCCCCCTCTCCCCCTCTCCCCCTCATCTCCCTCCCTCTCCCCTCTCCCCACCTCTCTCCCCTCTCCCCCTCCTCCCTCCTCCCCACCCTCCCATCCTCTCTCCTCTCCTCTCCCCTCTCCTCTCCTCCCCCCTCCTCTCTCCTCTCCTATCCTCCTCTCCTCTCTCCTCTCCTCCCCTCTCCCCTCTCCTCCCCTCCTCTCTCTCCTCTCCTCCCCACTCTCCCCTTTCCTCTCTCAGTCTCTTCTCCCTTCTCTCTTCCTCCAGCCCTCCTAAAGTTCTGAGGCTGAGATCTCTGGAGGAAGTCGGGACCCCCTCCTCTCTCCTGCCCCCCTCCCAGTCCCCCTCCCTCTCCCAGTCTCTCTCCCAGCGTTCCCACTGGCAGTGCGTGGCCTGTCCCACGCTCAACGAGGCCCGGGCAGTGCTGTGTGTGGGCTGCGAGCGCCCCAGAGCCTGCAAGACAGCGCCCCCTAGCACCCCGGAGGACAAACTGCAGCAGATCTCAGGTGAGGTCACCGTGCCTAGAGGGCTGCTTGCGGCAGCCATCTTGAGAAGGTCTGAAGTGTTCCAATACGTTCAAGCAAGATCATTCATGGACTCTTACCCAGTGTGTGTTTCCATTGGCCAGGCAGGGCCCACATTTGCAGTTTTAAAAGAACTCTTCTGCCAGTAAGCACCAGTGCCATCTAGTGCACAGTTAGTGTATTGCCAGCAATACAAACTCGATCCACAGTGGCAGACCACTAGATGGCGCTGCTGGCTGTTCTATAGAGACACTGGCTGATCTAGCCTGTGTCGTGCGTGTCTATGGCAGTGCAGCTAGAACTGAAGAGCAGCTCCTGAACTCACAGTCAAAGCAACACAGACTGAGCAAAACAATGTAATACAGCCCAGCCCAGCGCATTGCAGTTAAAGAACTACAGCTCCCAGCATCCCTCACCATTGCCGCGGGTGCAGAGGCATGCTGGGAGCTGTAGTCCTAGCCAGGGCTGTACCGATTCACAATACAATAACTATGGCAGGGCAGCTAGAACTGAAGAGCAGCTCCTGAACTCACAGTCAAAGCAACGCAGACTGATGAATAAAATATAAAACACAGTAATTACTACAATTAGAATCTCTCTCTCTCGCTCTCTCTCCCTCTCGCTCTCTCTCGCTCTCCCTCTCGCTCTCTCTCTTCCTCTCTCCCTCTCTCCCTCTCTCTCTCCCTCTCGCTCTCCCTCTCGCTCTCTCTCCCTCTCTCCTTCTCCCTCTCGCTCTCTCTCTTGCTCTCTCGCTCT
>CM072708.1:7280615-7288115 GCA_036884735.1 Huso huso | reverse complement strand
GTGTGTGTCTAATATTAGGTGTGTGTGAAATTAATATTAGGTGTGTGTGTGAAGTGGTGTGTGTGAGTGGGTGTGTGTGTAGGTGTGTGTGTGGTAGGTGTGTGTGTGAAGTGTGTGTGTGGGTGTGTGTCTGTGTGGGTGTGTGAGTGGGTGTGTGTGTGAGGTGTGTGTGTGTGGTGTGTGTGTCTGTGTGTGGGTGTGTGAGTGTGTGTGTCTGTGGGTGTGTGTGTGTGTGAGAGTGTGTGTGTGTGTGTGAGGTGTGTGTGTGTGAGTGTGTGTGTGTGGGTGTGTGTGTCTGGGTGTGTGTGTGTGTGAGTGTGTGTGTGTGTGTGTGTGTGTGTGAGAGTGTGTGTGTGATGTGTGTGTCTGTGTGTGTGTGTGTGTGGTGTGTGTGTGGGTGTGTGTGAGGGGTGTGTGAGAGTGTGTGTGTGTGTGTGTGTGTGTGTGTGTGTGTGTGTGGGTGTGTGTGAGAGTGTGTCTGTGTGTGTGTGAGAGTGTGTGTCTGTGTGGGTGTGTGTGAGAGTGTGTGTGTGTGTGTGTGAGGTTGAGAGTTAATATATATAACGGCAGCAGTGTGGTGTAGTGGTTAGGGCTCTGGACTCTTGACCGGAGGGTCGTGGGTTCAATCCCAGGTGGGGGGGGCACTGCTGCTGTACCCTTGAGCAAGGTACTTTACCTAGATTGCTCCAGTAAAAACCCAACTGTATAAATAATGTAATTGTATGTAAACAATAATGTGATATCTTGTAACAGTTGTAAGTCGCCCTGGATAAGGACGTCGGCTAAGAAATAAATAATAATAATTAGATCGATCACTTGAGTGAGTAAAATATCAGTTAATATATCATGATGTCAGACTGAACAATTTCTCCCTCCCTCCACTCTCTCCCCCTCCCCTCCCCTCCCCCTCAGAAGGTGCTCCGTCGTCTGCTTGCAGTTTACGAGCTGGCCAGCTGGGGGCGAGCGGAGCTGGTGCTGAGCCTGATGCTGGAGCAGGGTGGTGCCACCTACTGCCTGGAGGACGTAGTGCAGGCGGTGAGGGAGTCTGCGGACCGAGACTTCATCAAGAGGATGCTGAGCACAGAGTGTGCTGTCTGCTATGCAGAGTTCCCACAAAACAGGGTCAGTGTGTACCCCTAACACTAACCCCTCTCCTCTCCTCTCCTCTCTCTCTCTTTCTCTCTGTGTCCCACAGAACAGGGTCAGTGTGTACCCCTGATAAACATCACCCCACAGCAAAGTCTAATAAAGCACAGAGAGGTCTGGTAAAGCATAGGAAGCATTGTAAAGCACAGAGAGGTCTGGTAAAGCATAGGGAAGCATTGTAAAGCACAGAGAGGTCTGGTAAAGCATAGGGAAGCAATGTAAAGCACAGAGAGGTGTGGTAAAGTATAGGGAAGCAATGTAAAGCACAGAGGTGTGGTAAAGGGAAGCAAAAAGCACAGGTGTGGTAAAGCAGGAAGCATTGTAAAGCACAGAGAGGTCTGGTAAAGCATAGGAAGCATTGTAAAGCACAGAGGTATGGTAAAGTATAGGGAAGCATTGTAAAAGCACAGAGAGGTCTGGTAAAGCATAGGGAAGCATTGTAAAGCACAGAGAGGTCTGGTAAAAGCATAGGGAAGCATTGTAAAGCACAGAGAGGTCTGGTAAAGCATAGGGAAGCATTGTAAAGCACAGAGAGGTATAGTAAAGCATGGGGAAGCATTGTAAAGCACAGAGAGGTCTGGTAAAGCATAGGGAAGCATTGTAAAGCACTCTCTCTCCTCTCCTCTCAGCTGTGCTCCCTCACGTCCTGTCAGTGCACGGTCTCTCTCTGTCTCTCTCTTCTCCTGTTTCTCACTCTCTCTCTCTCTCTCTCTGTCTCTCTCCTCTCAGCTGCGCTCCCTCACGTCCTGTCAGTGCACAGTTTGCTCGGATTGTTTTCAGCAGCACTTCACCATCGCGGTGAAGGAGAAGCACATCAGAGACATGGTGTGCCCGAGCTGCTCCGCGCCGGACATCAGCGACGAAGCAGAGCTCAACAGCTACTTCTCAACACTGGACATACAGGTACAGAGACACTGGACACACAGGTACAGAGACACTGGACACACCGACACTGGACAGACAGAGAGACTGGACACACAGGTACAGAGACAGAGAGACTGGACACACCGACACTGGACACACAGAGAGACTGGACACACAGGTACAGAGAGACTGGACACACAGGTACAGAGAGACTGGACACACAGACACTGGACATACAGAGAGACTGGACACACAGGTACAGAGAGACTGGACACACAGGTACAGAGAGACTGGACACACCGACAGTGGACATACAGAGACACTGGACATACAGACACTGGACATACAGAGACACTGGACATAGTCTCACACACACAGTCACAGATAGAGAGGTACAACGAGAGACTGGACATACAGACACACACACACATAACACACAGTCACAGATAGAGAGGTACAACGAGAGACTGGACATACAGACACACACACACATAACCACAGAGACAGAGAGAGAAACGCACAGAGACACAGAGAGGGACAGACCCAGACGCAGAGACAGAGACTCAACACACAGACATAAAGGGAGAGAGATTAGTATTTCTAACTTGGCACTACTTAAAAACACTGAAAAAAGACGTTCATCCGGGGACGTATGTGGTCCCTCTTGCTGAGTCCTGTCCCCCTGCTGTCTCTTCCCTGCAGCTGCGGGAGTGTCTGGACGATGAGGTCTACCAGCTGTTCCACAAGAAGCTCACAGAGATCGCTCTCATGAAGGACCCCAAATTCCTCTGGTGTTCTCACGTAGGTTCAGATCCCCCCCCCCCCCGCTGGCTCCTGAGAGCTCTGTGAATCATGACATGGGCAGAGCTCTCTGAATCAGAGCTCTCTGAATCATGGCATGGGCAGAGCTCTGTGAATCATGACATGGGCAGAGCTCTGTGAATCATGGCATGGGCAGAGCTCTGTGAATCATGGCATGGGCAGAGCTCTCTGAATCAGAGATCTCTGAATCATGGCATGGGCAGAGCTCTCTGAATCATGGCATGGGCAGAGCTCTGTGAATCATGACATGGGCAGAGCTCTGTGAATCATGGCATGGGCAGAGCTCTCTGAATCATGGCATGGGCAGAGCTCTCTGAATCATGGCATGGGCAGAGCTCTGTGAATCATGACATGGGCAGAGCTCTGTGAATCATGGCATGGGCAGAGCTCTGTGAATCATGACATGGGCAGAGCTCTCTGAATCATGGCATGGGCAGAGCTCTGTGAATCATGGCATGGGCAGAGCTCTGTGAATCATGACATGGGCAGAGCTCTCTGAATCAGAGCTCTCTGAATCATGGCATGGGCAGAGCTCTGTGAATCATGGCATGGGCAGAGCTCTCTGAATCATGGCATGGGCAGAGCTCTGTGAATCATGGCATGGGCAGAGCTCTGTGAATCATGACATGGGCAGAGCTCTCTGAATCATGACATGGGCAGAGCTCTCTGAATCAGAGCCCTCTGAATCATGGCATGGGCAGAGCTCTCTGAATCATGGCATGGACAGAGCTCTGTGAATCATGGCATGGGCAGAGCTCTGTGAATCATGACATGGGCAGAGCTCTCTGAATCATGGCATGGGCAGAGCTATGTGAATCAGAGCTCCCCAAATCATGGCATGGGCAGAGCTCTCTGAATCAGAGCTCTCTGAATCATAGCATGGGCAGAGCTCTCTGAATCAGAGCTCTCTGAATCATGGCATGGGCAGAGCTCTCTGAATCAGAGCTCTGTGAATCATGGCATGGGCAGAGCTCTGTGAATCATGGCATGGGCAGAGCTCTCTGAATCAGAGCTCTGTGAATCATGGCATGGGCAGAGCTCTCTGAATCATGGCATGGGCAGAGCTCTCTGAATCAGAGCTCTGTGAATCATGGCATGGGCAGAGCTCTGTGAATCATGGCATGGGCAGAGCTCTCTGAATCATGGCATGGGCAGAGCTCTCTGAATCAGAGCTCTCTGAATCATGGCATGGGCAGAGCTCTCTGAATCAGAGCTCTGAATCATGGCATGGGCAGAGCTCTGTGAATCATGAGCATGGGCAGAGCTCTCTGAATCAGAGCTCTCTGAATCATGGCATGGGCAGAGCTCTCTGAATCAGAGCTCTGTGAATCATGGCATGGGCAGAGCTCTGAATCATGGCATGGGCAGAGCTCTGTGAATCATGGCATGGGCAGAGCTCTCTGAATCAGAGCTCTGTGAATCATGGCATGGGCAGAGCTCTCTGAATCAGAGCTCTCTGAATCATGGCATGGGCAGAGCTCTGTGAATCATGGCATGGGCAGAGCTCTGTGAATCATGGCATGGGCAGAGCTCTCTGAATCAGAGCTCTCTGAATCATGGCATGGGCAGAGCTCTCTGAATCAGAGCTCTCTGAATCATGGCATGGGCAGAGCTCTCTGAATCAGAGCTCTCTGAATCATGGCATGGGCAGAGCTCTGTGAATCATGGCATGGGCAGAGCTCTCTGAATCAGCTCTGTGAATCATGGCATGGGCAGAGCTCTCTGAATCAGAGCTCTGTGAATCATGGCATGGGCAGAGCTCTGTGAATCATGGCATGGGCAGAGCTCTCTGAATCAGAGCTCTGTGAATCATGGCATGGGCAGAGCTCTGTGAATCATGACATGGGCAGAGCTCTCTCAATCAGAGCTCTCTGAATCATGGCATGGGCAGAGCTTTCTGAATCAGAGCTCTGTGAATCATGGCATGGGCAGAGCTCTCTGAATCAGAGCTCTGTGAATCATGGCATGGGCAGAGCTCTGTGAATCATGACATGGGCAGAGCTCTGTGAATCATGACATGGGCAGAGCTCTCTGAATCAGAGCTCTCTGAATCATGGCATGGGCAGAGCTTTCTGAATCAGCTCTGTGAATCATGGCATGGGCAGAGCTCTCTGAATCAGAGCTCTCTGAATCATGGCATGGGCAGAGCTCTCTGAATCAGAGCTCTCTGCATCATGACATGGGCAGAGCTCTGTGAATCATGGCATGGGCAGAGCTCTGTGAATCAGAGCTCTCTGAATCATGGCATGGGCAGAGCTCTCTGAATCATGGCATGGGCAGAGCTCTCTGAATCATGGCACGGGCAGAGCTCTCTAAATCAGAGCTCTCTGAATCATGGCATGGGCAGAGCTCTGAATCATGGCATGGGTAGAGCTCTGTGAATCAGAGCAGAGCTCTGAATCATGGCATGGGCAGAGCTCTCTCAATCAGAGCTCTCTGAATCATGGCATGGGCAGAGCTCTGAATCAGAGCTCTCTGAATCATGGCATGGGTAGAGCTCTGTGAATCAGAGCTCTCTGAATCATGGCATGGGCAGAGCTCTCTCAATCAGAGCTCTCTGAATCATGGCATGGGCAGAGCTCTCTGAATCAGAGCTCTCTGAATCATGGCATGGGCAGAGCTCTGTGAATCATGCCATGGGCAGAGCTCTCTGAATCAGAGCTCTCTGAATCATGGCATGGGCAGAGCTCTCTGAATCAGAGCTCTCTGAATCATGGCATGGGCAGAGCTCTGTGAATCAGAGCTCTCTGAATCATGGCATGGGCAGAGCTCTCTGAATCAGAGCTCTCTGAATCATGGCATGGGCAAAGATTCACTTTGTAAATAGTTGTCTGTTTCAGGACTTTTTAAAAGTCTCTCTCCCCCCTCTTCCCTCATCTCTCACCTCTCTCTCTCCCCTCTCTCCCCTCCCTCTCCCCCTCTCTCTCCCCCCCTCTCTCTCTCCCCCTCTCTCTCTCTCTCTCTCTCTCTTCCCCCCTCACTCCCTCTCTCTCTCTCTTCCCCCCCCTCTCTCAGTGCTCGTATGGTTTTATCTACGAGGGGGATCAGTTGAAGGTGACGTGTGTCCAGTGCAGGAAGAGCTTCTGCTGCAAGTGCAAGAAACCGGTGAGTCCATCCCATAATAATACAGCCCATCCCATAATAATACAGTCCATCCCATAACAATACTGTACATCCCATAATAATACAGTCCATCCCATAACAATACTGTACATCCCATAATAATACAGCCCATCCCATAACAATACAGCCCATCCCATAGTAATACAGCCCATCCCATAACAATACAGCCCATCCCATAACAATACAGCCCATCCCATAATAATACAGCCCATCCCATAATAATGCTGTGTCCATCCCATAATAATACAGTCCATCCCTCTCCTCTCCCCTCCCCACTCCTCTCTCCCTTCTCTCCCTCTCCCCTACCCTCCCCTCTCTCCCACTCCACTCTCCCTCTTCCCTCTCCTCTCCCTCTCCCCCTCCCTCCCCTCTCCTCTCCCCCCTCTCCTTTCCCCTCCCCACTCCTCTCTCCCTTCTCTCCTCTCCCCCCTACCCTCCCCTCTCCCCCTCCTCCCCCCTCCCCTCCTCCCCTCTCCTCTCCCCTCCCTCCCCTCCCTCTCCCCCTCACCCCTCTCCTCTCCCCCCTCCCTCCTCTCCTCCCCTCCCCTCTTCTCCTCCCCCCCTCCTCTCCCCTCCCTCCCCTCCCTCTCCTCTGTCTCAGTGGGAGGACCAGCACCAGGGTTTGAGCTGCGAGGATTTCCAGAGCTGGAAGAGGGAGAATGACCCCCAGTACCAGAGGGAGGGGCTGGCCGGGTACCTGAAAGACAATGGCATCAGTGAGTCTGCAGTACCGCCCTGTGCCTGTACACAGTGAGGGGGCGCTCTCTCACTCTCGCTCTCTCTCTCTTACCTTATTTAGATTGTAATCTGTTGTTGTTGTTGTTAATATTCTGAGCTGCAGTACCACGCTGTGCCTGTGTACAGTGAGAGGGCGCTCTCAAATTCTAATTCAAAAGAGGCATGACAAAATAAATTAAGTTTTACCAAAGCATATTATTATTATTATTATTATTATTATTATTATTATTATTATTATTCCTAGTATTAGTAGTAGTATGGATCTTGCTTGTTTTTGTGTTTCTATCATATTGCAGGGCTGGTAATAAGACTCCTATTGCACAGCAGTGTGATCCATTCCAGGTTTTACTACCAGCTTGATCAGCCCCCAGTGTGTCTAGGTAACAAGCTCATGTGTGTCTGATTATTAAACTCCTAGTGAAACCAGGACTGGATCAAACTGCCCCCCTGTACTGAGTGGCTGTGTCCTCACTGTGTTCTCTCTCTGTCCTCGCTGTGTCCTCGCTGTGTCCTCACTGTGTCCTCTCTGTGTTCTCTCTGTGTCCTCTCTCTGTCCTCGCTGTGTCCTCACTGTGTCCTCACTGTGTCCTCTCTGTGTTGCAGAATGCCCCGAGTGCCGCTACATGTACTCTCTCTCCAAGGGGGGCTGCATGCACTTCAAGTGCTCTCAGTGTCACCACGAGTTCTGCAGTGGCTGCAACAACCGGTTCCACCCAGCCAATGTGAGTCCAACCCTGCACCCTGCACCCTACACCATGCACCCTACACACTGCACCCTGCACCTTTACACCTTACACCCTACACCCT
>CM072708.1:7225615-7275615 GCA_036884735.1 Huso huso | reverse complement strand
ACAGCCTGGCTTTAATATTGGGGTCTATGGGATGAGAAACAGCCTGGCTTTAACATTGGGGTCTATGGGATGAGAAACAGCCTGGCTTTAACATTGGGGTCTATGAGGAGAAACAGCCTGGCTTTAACATTGGGGTCTATGAGGAGAAACAGCCTGGCTTTTAACAGGGGTCTATGAGGAGAAACAGCCTGGCTTTAACATTGGGGTCTATGGGATGAGAAACAGCCTGGCTTTAACATTGGGGTCTATGAGGAGAAACAGCCTGGCTTTAACATTGGGGTCTATGGGATGAGAAACAGCCTGGCTTTAACATTGGGGTCTATGAGGAGAAACAGCCTGGCTTTAACATTGGGGTCTATGGGAGGGGGAGTGTCTGATTCTTGACTGTTGTATTAAATACAGGGGTGGTTTAATATTGAAGATGACCTTTCATTGCTTTCTAATGTCTAATAAATCAGGGCTGTACAAATAAATCAATAAATCTATAAAGACATGCCCTTTGCACTGAGGTGAGGCTTTCACTGTATCCCTGCCTGACACTGTGTGTGAATTCAGCCACATTCTTCAGACTGACGTCAAGAGGCTGTATAAATATAAATATCTTCAAACACTCCCTTATCTTCCAGGAGCAACACCTGTGCTGTAAATAGCTGTGTCACCGGGTACCTGTTTGTACGTCTCTTAGCAGAGTTCATGACACTGTGAAATAGTGCTGCAGGGTAGCGTCAAGCTGAACAGGATTGTGGGATACGCTGTCTGTCTCTGTCTGTCTGTCTGTCTGTCTGTCTGCAGCTTTAATGAAACTAAACTCTTTTCAGAATGTAGTAAACTAACACAGACCCCAAGAAGAAGGGATTATATTGTAGCGTCAAACTGAACAGGATTGTGGGGCTCTGTCTGTCTGTCTGTCTGTCTGTCTGCAGCTTTAATGAAACTAAACTCTTTTCAGAATGTAGTACACTAACACAGACCCCAAGAAGAAGGGATTATATTGTAGCGTCAAACTGAACAGGATTGTGGGGCTCTGTCTGTCTGTCTCTGTCTGTCTGTCTGTCTGTCTGTCTGCAGCTTTAATGAAACTAAACTCTTTTCAGAATGTAGTAAACTAACACAGACCCCAAGAAGAAGGGATTATATTGTATCAGACTGAACAGGATTGTTTTTTATTTTGTCATTTCAGAAAAACCTGGTGGCATTCAATACCGACCCTCCTCCAGGGTCACAAGCAGGTACGAGATCCACAGAACAAACCCACAGGAGAAGAAACAGACTTCTCTCACACACACACACACACACACACACACACACACACACACACACACACACAGACACACACACGTTACACTGATGAAGGCATTCACAGAAACGCTGGGCTGCTGCTTGACTTTATTTTGGTTTGTGAGTGGTTGCTTTCTAATTGATTGGCTTGTGAGTGGTTGGTTTCTGATTGGTTGGTTTGTGACTGGTTGGTTTCTGATTGGTTGCTTTCTAATTGATTGGCTTGTGAGTGGTTGGTTTCTGATTGATTGGTTTGTGAGGGGTTGGTTTCTGATTGGTTGGTTTCTGAGGGGTTGCTTTCTAATTGGTTGGCTTGTGAGTGGTTGGTTTGTGATGGTTGGTTTCTGATTGGTTTCTGAGGGGTTGGTTTCTGATTGGTTGGTTTGTGACTGGTTGGTTTCTGATTGGTTGCTTTCTAATTGGTTGGCTTGTGAGTGGTTGGTTTCTGATTGATTGGCTTGTGAGTGGTTGGTTTTGATTGGTTTGTGAGGGGTTGGTTTCTGATTGGTTTATGAGTGGTTGGTTTCTGATTGGTTGGTTTCTGACTGGTTGGTTTCTGATTGGTTGGTTTGTGACTGGTTGGTTTTGATTGGTTTGTGAGGGGTTGGTTTCTGATTGATTGGTTTGTGAGGGGTTGGTTTCTGATTGGTTTGTGAGTGGTTGGTTTCTGATTGGTTTGTGAGTGGTTGGTTTCTGATTAGTTGGTTTCTGATTGATTGGTTTGTGAGGGGTTGGTTTCTGATTGGTTTGTGAGGGGTTGGTTTCTGATTGGTTGGTTTCTGAGGGGTTGGTTTCTGATTGATTGGTTTGTGAGGGGTTGGTTTCTGATTTGGTTGGTTTGTGACTGGTTGGTTTCTGATTGGTTTGTGAGGGGTTGGTTTCTGATTGGTTGGTTTGTGACTGGTTGGTTTCTGATTGGTTGCTTTCTAATTGATTGGCTTGTGAGGGGTTGGTTTCTGATTGGTTGGTTTCTGAGGGGTTGGTTTCTGATTGGTTGGCTTGTGAGTGGTTGGTTTCTGATTGGTTGGTTTGTGAGGGGTTGGTTTCTGATTGGCTCGCTCACATGTGTTTTTGCAGGTAGTTGTCGTGTAATGATGCAGAAGGAGACGGCAGACCGCTTGGTTGATGAACCCTGTGAAAAGGAGACCCCTGCTGGCCATGCTGGCCTCTGCGGGTGAGTTCAAAACACAGCGCCACCTAGCCCTCTGGAGGAAGAATTGAACACAATGAAAATAAGACTTCTATTGCACAGCAGTGTGATCCAGGTTTTACTACCAGCTTGATTAGCCCCCAGTGTGTCTAGCTAACAAGCTCAGGTGGGTCTTTTTCTGGTTGCTGTTTCTTTAAATTCTCTCTCTCTCTCTCTCTCTCTCTCTCTCTCTCTCTCTCTCTGTCTCTTACAGAAGTCACTATAAGGAATACCTGGTCAGTCTGATCAATGGCCACTCCCTCGACCCCGCCCCCCTCTATGACCTCAAAGATCTGGAGACAGCCTGCAGGAGATACCAAGTGGAATATGCTAGAATACAGGGGGAGGCCGATGAAACGTACCAAGCTCGAATTTTAAAGGTGAGTGCGGACTGAGGCTTCTTTTAAAATCCATTCTCTCACCTCTTATTAGCTTTATTAACATGATCGCCGGCCTCTCCCTTTAAAAGGAGCGCTGACCATCTTTAAAGTCCATTCTCTCACCTCTTATTAGCTTTATTAACATGATCACTGGCCCTCCCTTTACCACACCTCTCTCTGCTTTACAATGCTTCCCTATGCTTTACCAGACCTCTCTGTGCTTTACAATGCTTCCCTATGCTTTACCATACCTCTCTGTGCTTTACAATGCTTCCCTATGCTTTACCAGACCTCTCTGTGCTTTACAATGCTTCCCTATGCTTTACCACACCTCTCTGTGCTTTTACAATGCTTCCTATGCTTTACCAGACCTCTGTGCTTTTACCATGCTTCCCTCTCTGTGCTTTGCTTTACAATGCTTCCCTATGCTTTACCATACCTCTGTGCTTTTACAATGCTTCCCTATGCTTTACCACACCTCTGTGCTTTACAATGCTTCCCTATGCTTTACCTGACCTCTCTGCTTTTACAATGCTTCCCTATGCTTTACCAGACCTCTGTGCTTTACAATGCTTTACCAGACCTCTCTGTGTTTTACAATGCTTTTACCACCAGACCTCTCTGTGCTTTTTACAATGCTTCCCTATGCTTTACCAGACCACTCTGTGCTTTTCTGTGCTTTACAATGCTTCCCTATGCTTTACCAGACCTCTTTGTGCTTTACAATGCGTGCCTATGCTTTACCACACCTCTCTGTGCTTTATTACACTTTGCTGTTCGTATGTATGATCAGTAATTTCACCTTTTTTTTTTTTTCTTCTTTTGACAGAAACTGATGGATAGCGTGCCTCTGGGAGATAAAGTTCCTCGCAAAATATAATCTGCAAAAATAAAAATAATAATAATAGATATATTTTAACGCTGCACAAAATGGATTTATTGGATTATTGGGGTTAGGTTAGGTTCGTTTTTTTCACTTAATACAGAGAGAGAGACCCAAATAGACCAGACTCAATACGAAATGATACAGTAGTACAATTATTACACAGAAATCAGGTGTGAGGGTCCCTCAGTGTAATACAGAACCATTATTGCCATTGCAGTGCCACTGTCTGTCTGCATTGCCATTGAAGATCATGTAGGGTATAGTCAGCACACTGTGGTCCCATTCTACCAGCCTCACCCCATTGCAGCTGCCCTATACTTGTGCTACCATCGCCCCTCAGTGTAATACAGAACCATTATTGCCATTGCAGTGCCACTGTCTGTCTGCATTGCCATTGAAGATCATGCAGGGTATAGTCAGCACACTGTGGTCCCATTCTACCAGCCTCACCCCATTGCAGCTGCCCTATACTTGTGCTACCATCGCCCCTCAGTGTAATACAGAACCATTATTGCCATTGCAGTGCCACTGTCTGCATTGCCATTGAAGATCATGTAGGGTATAGTCAGCACACTGTGGTCCCATTCTACCAGCCTCACCCCATTGAAGATCATGTAGGGTATAGTCAGCACACTGTGGTCCCATTCTACCAGCCTCACCCCATTGCAGCTGCCCTATACTTGTGCTACCATCGCCCCTCAGTGTAATACAGAACCATTATTGCCATTGCAGTGCCACTGTCTGTCTGCATTGCCATTGAAGATCATGCAGGGTATAGTCAGCACACTGTGGTCCCATTCTACCAGCCTCACCCCATTGCAGCTGCCCTATACTTGTGCTACCATCGCCCCTCAGTGTAATACAGAACCATTATTGCCATTGCAGTGCCACTGTCTGTCTGCATTGCCATTGAAGATCATGTAGGGTATAGTCAGCACACTGTGGTCCCATTCTACCAGCCTCACCCCACTGCAGCTGCCCTATACTTGTGCTACCATCGCCCCTCAGTGTAATACAGAACCATTATTGCCATTGCAGTGCCACTGTCTGTCTGCATTGCCATTGAAGATCATGTAGGGTATAGTCAGCACACTGTGGTCCCATTCTACCAGCCTCCCATTGAAGATCATGTGGGGTATAGTCAGCACACTGTGGTCCCATTCTACCAGCCTCACCCCATTACAGCTGCCCTATACTTGTGCTACCATCGCCCCTCAGTGTAATACAGAACCATTATTGCCAAGTGCCGCTGTCTGTCTGCATTGCCATTGAAGATCATGTAGGGTATTGCACACTGTGGTCCCATTCTACCAGCCTCACCCCATTGCAGCTGCCCTATACTTGTGCTACCATAGCCCCTCAGTGTAATACAGAACCATTATTGCCATTGCAGTGCCACTGTCTGAAGATGCCATTGAAGGCTACAGTTACAGAGTTTGATTCATATGCCTGGATCAGGGCTGATTGCTCTGTTCAGAGTGAATTCAGAAACAGCTGCTTGGGTTCGTGTGGGTCGCTGTTCTCCGCAGAGTCTGAAGAAAAGCGAGCGATCGATCATCACAAACCCCAAGCAGCTGTTTCTGAATTCACTCTGAGCGGTGACTCAGCCCCCCCGATCCACACCAGCGACCCTCAGAGAGCTCCCTCACAGTAATCCAGGAATCGGTTCATGCAGCTCTGAGTTTATATACACACACTCGCATTTAGTTAAATTTTAAAAAGTCTCTACGTTCCGTTTGCTACACGGCTCTCGAGTGTGGAGTTTTGAAAGAAACACGTGCTTAAAACATACACTGGGTTAAAGAAATTTCTCAGCTTGCACGCCTTGCTGAGTTTCAGAACGTTTTGTGCTTCCCCTGTTCCGCTTATCTAGAGAAGAGCTTGTCTGATTTGTGATGAAACTGTCCCAGGACCTTTTTTAGTACCAGTTATTGAGAGACTCAGAATCTGGGGAGTCTGTCTGTCTGTCTGTCTGTCTGTCACTCGTTAGCGTTTGAAAAATCTCACTCTTTTCCACTCTCAATAGTCTGATCAGCTTGCCCAGCCTTACGTTAGCTAAATCTAATGTCTTTGCAAAATTTTTTTTAATCTAAAGGGGTGTGAAATCATCAAAAAAAATAAAATATAATAATGGAAGAAAAAAAAAAACTGTTTTCTGTTTCTTTATTACAACAAGAGGACCAAACCAAGGGATTCTTTATTCTTTGTAACAAAAAAAAAAAGTTATTTCTGCAAATTATATATACTGGACATCAAAAGAAACTTCTCACTTACATTTGGATAAAATTCACTAGATGTGATCAAAAAACGACAAACTCTGTTTCAGAGCAGGTGCAGTGACTTTGTATCGTGCTGATTCACCATTGACATCACGAAGATGCTGCTGAATGGTCTGTGGATCTCGGGCAGGTGTTGTGACTCTTGGTCTCCCAGTTGGTGGCGCTGTCATTGACAGAGTGTGTCTGGTTATACCGTCTCGCCAGGTTTGAAATCGCTGGCTGTGTGAGCACCCAAGACGGCGAGCCACAGCACGCTGCCCTACTCCAGCCTCCAACCTATGTATATTAATCACTTCATATTTTGATAAGTTGACAATATTCTTTTTAACAGTTCAATACTGAGGACGGGGAGTTTGTTGTCGGATAACTTCACTCTGAATACGTTGCTAACTTAATATCTTAAGAAATCTACAAAGAGGTGTGGAATTCAGTGTGTTAACAAGGGAACATTATTCAGCAGCTTTCATTGGACTCTATGAAGCTGAGGGAGTTCATTCTATATTGGACTCATTATTCAGCAAGCTGAGGGAGTTCATTCTATATAGAGAGGTGCAATTCAATATGTTGCAATTCAATATGTTAACAAGGAACATTATTCAGCAAGCTTTCATTGGACTCTATGAAGCTGAGGGAGTTCATTCTATATAGAGGGGGTGCAATTCAATATGTTAACAAGGGAACATTATTCAGCAGCTTTCATTGGACTCTATGAAGCTGAGGGAGTTCATTCTATATAGAGGGTGTGCAATTCAATATGTTAACAAGGGAACATTATTCAGCAGCTTTCATTGGACTCTGAAGCTGAGGGAGTTCATTCTATATAGAGGGGTGCAATTCAATATGTTAACAAGGGAACATTATTCAGCAGCTTTCATTGGATTCTGAAGCTGAGGGAGTTCATTCTATATAGAGGTGTGGAATTCAATATATTAACAAGGAACATTATTCAGCAGCTTTCATTGGACTCTATGAAGCTGAGGGAGTTCATTCTATATAGAGGTGTGGAATTCAATATGTTAACAAGGGAACATTATTCAGCAGCTTTCATTGGACTCTATGAAGCTGAGTGAGTTCATTCTATATAGAGGGTGTGCAATTCAATATGTTAACAAGGGAACATTATTCAGCAGCTTTCATTGGACTCTATGAAGCTGAGGGAGTTCATTCTATATAGAGGTGTGGAATTCAATATGTTAACAAGGGAACATTATTCAGCAGCTTTCATTGGACTCTATGAAGCTGAGGGAGTTCATTCTATAGAGGGTGTGCAATTCAATATGTTAACAAGGGAACATTATTCAGCAGCTTTCATTGGACTCTATGAAGCTGAGGGAGTTCATTCTATATAGAGGGTGTGCAATTCAATATGTTAACAAGGGAACATTATTCAGCAGCTTTCATTGGACTCTATGAAGCTGAGGGAGTTCATTCTATATAGAGGGTGTGCAATTCAATATGTTAACAAGGGAACATTATTCAGCAGCTTTCATTGAGGGGACTCTATGAAGCTGAGGGAGTTCATTCTATATAGAAGGGGGTGCAATTCAATATGTTAACAAGGAACATTATTCAGCAGCTTTCATTGGACTCTATGAAGCTGAGGGAGTTCATTCTATATAGAGGGTGTGCAATTCAATATGTTAACAAGGGAACATTATTCAGCAGCTTTCATTGGACTCTATGAAGCTGAGGGAGTTCATTCTATATAGAGGGTGTGCAATTCAATATGTTAACAAGGGAACATTATTCAGCAGCTTTCATTGGACTCTATGAAGCTGAGGGAGTTCATTCTATATAGAGGGTGTGCAATTCAATATGTTAACAAGGGAACATTATTCAGCAGCGACTTACAGTCATAAACAAAAAAAATACATTTATAGTGCAATTAATTTTATGTTATAATGCTTAATTTATAACATAAAAAGCAGAGTAATAACAAAGTCACAAAAGTCTGACTACAAACGTTCAGTCGTGTTTTGTGCTGAACTAAAAACTAAACTAGGAGGCTGTGTGGTCCAGTGGTTAAAGAAAAGGTCTTGTAACCAGGAGGTCCCCGGTTCCAATCCCACCTCAGCCACTGACTCATTGTGTGACCCTGAGCAAGTCACTTAACCTCCTTGTGCTCCGTCTTTCGGTGAGACGTAGTTGTAAGTGACTCTGCAGCTGATGCATAGTTCACACACCCGAGTCTCTGTAAGTCGCCTTGGATAAAGGAGTAGTGGTTAGGGCTCTGGACTCTTGACCGGAGGGTCGTGGGTTCAATCCCAGGTGGGGGGACACTGCTGCTGTACCCTTGAGCAAAGTACTTTACCTAGATTGCTCCAGTAAAAACCCAACTGTATAAATGGGGAATTGTATGTAAAAAATAATGTTGTAACAATTCTAAGTCGCCCTGGATAAGGGCGTCTGCTAAGAAATAAATAATAATAATAATAATAATAATAATAATAATAATAATAATAATAATAATAATAATAATAATAATAATAATAATAACTATCGAGACCTCAATCGCGACGCGCCCCCTCTGCCGGCCGCAGCTCGACACTGCAGTCGCATTCATTGTCAAGCAGGGCAGGCGCTTCTAGGAAGTCACGTGATTTCTCAGAAAAGGAGCGACTTGAATAAACAGAGAGAGAGAGAGAGAGAGAGAGAGAGAGAGAGGAAGAGAGGGATAGACTTAAAGGTTAGTTAGCGCTGTGCCATTGAGAGACGAGCGGTACCGTAAAAACAACAGACAATGGCTTTATTTTGAAGGAAAGGAAAACTTTATTAGTTTCGTTTTTGGTGCATTTTAAAATAAATACCTCAATTATCGTGCGAATTAATTTCTTCAGAACTTTTTTTGGAACTTTTTAATGTTTTTTTTAATTTATTTATTTTAAAGAACCAGTTACGGGTATTATTATTATTATTATTATTATTATTATATTATTATTATTATTATACTGGTCCTATGACAAACAAACAGACGGAAGATACAACGATTTAATACTTCGATTCTGCTTCGATACTGTAAGGTAAGGTGAATTAACGTTGAATCTATAAAAATTTTTAAAAAAATATGCAAACATAACATGCTGTCATAACAACGGTAGTGCATATTATATATGAATTCGTGTGTATTAATTAATTTATTTTTGATTTTTGATTTTATGTTCTTATGTATTAACTGTGTGTTTGCATATCCGAGTTTTAATTTAGTATATGCGGAAGTCCAATTGTGAACACAGCTGTTTTGTAGGTTGTTATGGTTGTGTTTAGTTTTAGCGATCTCTGTCTGTTAAATAATTGTGTTTATGGCGTGTGACTGGCTCTGTCTGAAGTATCTGTTTGTCTGCCTTATTGTCTGTCGCTTTATTTTCTCTGACCTTTGTGACGGATTATTTTAGCTCGTGTACTTTATACCCTGTGCCAAGCGCTGTGGATGCTGGGATGAATTTGTTTTTAGGACCCGCTCAAACTTTATAAAACCAGCAGCAATATCGGTCGGTGGCAATCAGACTCCTATTGCACAGCAGTGTGATCCATTCCAGGTTTTACTACCAGCTTGATCAGCCCCCAGTGTGTCTAGCTAACAGGTGTGTCTGATTTATTAAACTCCCAGTGAAACCAGGACTGGATCAAACTGCTCAATTGAGGAGGTGTAGTTTTAGAAATGACCACTAGTGGCTCTCCTCTCTCTCTCTCTCGCTCCTTCTCTCTCCTGCTCTCCCTCTCGCTCCATCTCTCTCCCTCCCTTTCTCTCTCCATCTCAAATTCAAAAATTCAAAAATGGCATGACAATATGTATAGTATTGTCAATGATTTTACATATAAACAAAACAGACAAAGATTAAAAATATCTCTCGCCTGCATAGAATGAGGTCTCTATCTCTCCCTCTCTTTATCTCCATCTCTGTCTCCCTGAGAAAGCTGCTGAATAATGTTCCCTTGTTAACATATTGAATTCCACACCCTCTATATAGAACAAACTCCCTCAGCTTCATAGAGTCCAATGAAAGCTGCTGAATAATGTTCCCTTGTTAACATATTGAATTGCACACCTCTATATAGAATGAACTCCCTCAGCTTCATAGAGTCCAATGAAAGCTGCTGAATAATGTTCCTTGTTAACATATTGAATTCCACCCCCTCTATATAGAACAAACTCCCTCAGCTTCATAGAGTCCAATGAAAGCTGCTGAATAATGTTCCCTTGTTAACATATTGAATTGCACACCCTCTATATAGAATGAACTCCCTCAGCTTCATAGAGTCCAATGAAAGCTGCTGAATAATGTTCCCTTGTTAACATATTGAATTGCACACCCCTCTATATAGAATGAAGATACTTAACATTCATAAAAAACTGCTGAAAATGTTCCCTTGTTAACATATTGAATTGCAAATACTATAGAATGAACTATGATGGCTTCAGTAGAGTTTTTTGAAAGCTTTTTTGAATAATGTTCATTTTGTTAACATTTTGAATTGCACACCTCTATATAGAATGAACTCCCTTTCAGCTTCACCCAGAGTCCAATGAAAGCGGGCTGAATAATGTTCCCTTGTTAACATATTGAATTGAGCACACCCCGGCTTTGTAGATTTTAACAGATATGTTTAACATTGAAAAACAGGACTGGAAAAAATGTGACATTTCTGAAATCTAACATGAAATACTACTGGACTGCTATGATAGCTTCACTGAACTTTTTTTTTTTTTTTTTGATATCATTTTGAAGTTTATTTTGATTATGTGACGTTGGGGTTAAATTGATGTCCCTGATAATGTCTCTTTTAGGCACCCGTGTGTTGCCATGGCACGGATAATGTTGACGGTTGGGAGCTGTGTTGATGATGTGGATTGTGGATCAGGTGAGCAGCTAGCAGTACCCGGGCTGGTCTGGGCGACGAACAGAACCATGTTCAGAATGATGTCACTGCGGAAAACAGGACTTCAGATCCGACGAGGATGCGGCCATCTTCAGGGTGAGACAGTGATGTCACTGATAATGTGTGACGGTTGGGAGCTATGTTGATGATGTCACTGATAATGTGTGACGGTTGGGAGCTGTGTTGATGATGTCACTGATAATGTGTGACGGTTGGGAGCTGTGTTGAGTGAATGGTCACTGATAATGTGTGACGGTTGGGAGCTATGTTGATGTCACTGATAATGTGTGACAGTTGGGAGCTGTGTTGATGATGTCACTGATAATGTGTGACGGTTGGGAGCTGTGTTGATGATGTCACTGATAATGTGTGACGGTTGGGAGCTGTGTTGATGATGTCACTGATAATGTGTGACGGTTGGGAGCTATGTTGATGATGTCACTGATAATGTGTGACGGTTGGGAGCTGTGTTGATGATGTCACTGATAATGTGTGACGGTTGGGAGCTATGTTGATGTCACTGATAATGTGTGACAGTTGGGAGCTATGTTGATGATGTCACTGATAATGTGTGACGGTTGGGAGCTGTGTTGAGTGAATGGTCACTGATAATGTGTGACCGTTGGGATGTATTCATTTCAATGTAGTGAGGCATGTTTAACCCTTCGTTGGCAGGCCTGGGCAGTGTACAAGGGGAAGCTGAAGCCTGGGGAGAAGGAACAGCCTGCCACTTGGAAAACCCGGCTGCGCTGCGCCCTGAACAAGAGCTCCGAATTTGAGGAGGTCCCGGGACGGTCCCAGCTGGACATCTCAGAACCGTACAAGGTGTACCGGATAGTGCCAGTATCAGAACAAGGCAAAACCCCGGCACAGGGTAAAGAATATTATATATATATATATATATAGATCAGATTTTTTTCCAGTTTTTTTTTTTGATAAATCAAAGTTTCTTTAACCAAATGCAAATGCCCCTCAACCTTCAGCCAGCCGCTGTGCCCGCTGGCACACGGAAGAAATGACGATGCCAGGTTGTGAAATGCAATAAAAACCTGAACTTTTGATGCCCGCGTTGCGAAAAGGCAAGTCTGTGTGACTTGCGTTTTTTTTGCCTAGATTTCGAAAGCTGTTGCAGAACTCTGAAGAGGCAGGCAGAGCCTCGGCTTCACTCCAAGCGAGTTCACGTTGCGAAAGTTAGGGTATATTTTTAATTTTATGCTGTTTTTTATAAGTAGTTATTTTTTTGTTTTGTAACTGTATATTAATTATTTATTTCTTAGCAGATGCCCTTATCCAGGGCGACTTACAATTGTTACAAGATATCACATTATTTTTACATACAATTCCCCATTTATACAGTTGGGTTTTTACTGGAGCAATCTAGGTAAAGTACCTTGCTCAAGGGTACAGCAGCAGTGTCCCCCCCCACCTGGGATTGAACCCACAACCCTCCGGTCAAGAGTCCAGAGCCCCTAACCACTACTCCACACTGCTATAGTACAGCTTTCGACTCCTGTTTGCACAGACGTTTGTTTGTGTTAAGTTTATTTTATCAAAATTTTTCGTGTTTATGTGTCTGATTTTTTTTTTAAAAAAATAAGAGTTTCATTTTCAGTGTAAGTAAGACGGTGTTTTTCTGGTCGGAAACGAGGTTAAAAAATATTAAGCTGTATCAGATTGTTGTTCATTTTCATGTCGAAGCCGTTGCAGTGTTAAAACAATGAATGCGTTTTTAGTATTATTTTTGTGTGAGTGTGTGTGTGCGTTTATTTATCATTTTAATGCACAAGCAGCACAGAGGCGCGTTGGTGTAGGGATAGAAATACGATATCGAAAAATAAAACACACACACACACAGAAACACAGGCTTCACAAGCCAGAACAGACCCCCTGGATGTCGCTTTACTGACCCCTTTACCTTTCTCTGAGGTCTGCAACCAATCAGAGCGCTTCTCTCTGCTGCAGCGACTCAAACACTGTGTTTTATATTTTATTCCTCAGTCTGTGTTGCTTTGACTGTGAGTTCAGGAGCTGCTCTTCAGTTCTAGCTGCACTGCCATAGTTATTGTATTGTGAATCGGTACAGCCCTGGCTAGGACTACAGCTCCCAGCATGCCTCTGCACCCGCGGCAATGGTCAGGGATGCTGGGAGCTGTAGTTCTTTAACTGCAATGCGCTGGTCTGGTTTGTGTTACATTGTTTTGCTCAGTCTGTGTTGCTTTGACTGTGAGTTCAGGAGCTGCTCTTCAGTTCTAGCTGCACTGCCATAGACACGTGCAACACAGGCTAGATCACCCAGTGTCTCTATAGAACAGCCAGCAGACTAGTCAGTCATTAGGCTAGGCGGCAGGTGTGCTGTGAGGCCACTGGGACCCTTTGTGACGTTTGTGTGTCGTCACGGTTACCGGCAGACTCCGTTTTTAATTTTTTAAAATTTTTTATACAGGGCGCCGGGACTCGGGGCTGAAGAGGAGGAGAGTGAAGAGCGAGCCACACAGTGGAAGGGAGGAGGAAGAGGAAGAGGAGGAGGAGGAGGAGGAGGAGGAGGAGGAGGGGGGAGGAGGAGGAGGAGAGGAGAAGAGGAGACAAATCCTGCAGTCGTGGTGCAGCCTATTCTACTGGTAAACAAGACTGTGTGTGTGTGTCAGTGTGTGCGTGTGTGTGTGTGTGTGTGTGTGTGTGTGTGTGTGTGTGTCTGTATCAGTGTGTGTGTCTCAGTGTGTGTGTCTCAGTGTGTGTGTCAGTGTGCCAGTGTGTGTGTGTGTGTGTGTGTGTGTGTGTGTGTGTGTGTGTGTGTGTCATTGTGCCAGTGTGTGTGTGTGTGTGTGTGTGTGTGTGTGTGTGTGTGTGTGTGTCTGTATCAGTGTGTGTGTGTGTCTCAGTGTGTGTCTCCGTGTGTGTGTGTGTCAGTGTGTGTGTGTGTGTGTGTGTGTGTGTGTGTCTCAGTGTGTGTCTCAGTGTGTGTGTGTGTGTGTGTGTGTGTGTGTGTGTGTGTGTCTCAGCATGTCAGAAATGATTTCACACGTGTTATTCCCCCTCCCTCCAGCAGGTGGAGTCAGTCAGGGATGTCAGCAACTTTGAGAAGCAGACGAGCCTATCAGTAGCAGCGCCCTACAAAACACAACAGCACTCGCGTGAGTTCATACCCTTGTGTGTCTCTCCCTGTCTCTCTGTCTCCCTGTCTGTCTCACTGTCTGTCTCCCTGTCTCCCTGTCTGTCTCTCTGTCTCCCTGTCTCCCTGTCTCTCTGTCTCACAGTCTGTCTGTCTCCCTGTCTCCGTCTGTCTCTCTGTCTCCCTGTCTGTCTCTCTGTCTCCCTGTCTCCCTGTCTCTCTGTCTCACAGTCTGTCTGTCTCCCTGTCTCCGTCTGTCTCTCTGTCTGTCTTTCTCCCTGTATGTCTGTCTCTGTCTCCCTGTCTTTCTCTCTGTCTCCCTGTCTCTCTGTCTCCCTGTCTGTCTCTCTGTCTCACTGTCTGTCTCCCTGTCTGTCTCGCTGTCTCCCTGTCTGTCTCCCTCCCTCTCTGTCTCTCTGTCTCTGTCTGTCTCCCTGTCTGTCTCCCTGTCTGTCTGTCTGTCTGTCTGTCTCCCTGTCTGTCTCCCTGTCTGTCTCCCAGTCTCTCTGCCTCTCTTTCTCTCTGTCTCCCTGTCTGTCTGTCTCCCTGTCTCTCTGTCTCCCTGTCTGTCTCTCTGTCTCCCTGTCTCTCTGTCTCCCTGTCTGTCTCTCTGTCTTCCTGTCTCTCTGTCTCCCTGTCCGTCTCTCCCTGCCTCTCTGTCTCCCTGTCTCTCTGTCTCCAGTCTCTCTCTCTCTCTCTCTCTCTGTGTTTCGCTCCTCAGCACTCAATGAGATTCAGCTGAACTTCACCATTGAGACGACCCCCCCCAGCACAGGTGAGGAGACACAGACAGAGACACAGCGCCCCCACGCTCACTGCAGGCACGGCGGGGAACTGCAGTGTAGAATAGTAATAACCCTGATTCACTTGCACTGCTGAGAACTGCATTAACTAATGATCACTCGAAATGTGTGACAGTTGGGAATTTTACTAAACACCCCTCTCCTCTCTCTCCCCATCCCTCTCCCTCCTCTCTTCCCTCCCTCTCTCCCCTCTCCCCCTCTCCCTCCTCTCCTCTCTCCTCCCCTTCCCTCTCCCCCTCTCCCCCCTCTCTCCCTCCTCTCCTCTCCTCCCCTCCCCTCTCCCCCTCTCCCTCTCACCTCCACTCTATTTGTCTCTCTCTGTCCCTCTCTCTCCTCTCCTCCCCTCTCTCCCCCCCCTCTCCTCTCTTCCTCTCCTCCTCCTCCTCCCTCCCTCCTCTCTCTCCCCTCCCTCTCCCCTCTCCTCTCCCCCCCCCCTCTCCTCTCCTCTCCCCCCCCCCTCCTCCCTCCTCTCCCCTCTCCTCTCCTCTCCCCTCTTTCCCCCTCCCTCCTCCTCTCCCTCTCTCTCCTCTCCCTCCTCCTCTCCCCCCTCTCCCCCCTCTCCCCTCTCCTTTCTCCTCTCCTCTCCCTCCTCTCTCCCCTCTTCCCCTCTTCCCCCCTCTCCCCTCTCTCCCTCCTCTCCTCTCCCCCTCTCCCCCCCTCTCCCCTCTCTCCTCTCTCTCTCTCCCCCTCTCCCCCCTCTCCCCTCTCCCCTCTCCCCTCTCTCCTCCTCTCCTCTCTCCCCTCTCTCTCCCCTCCCTCATCTCTCTCTCCCCTCCATGCTGATCACCATATTCTATGCGGGTCTGGAGGTGTCCCAGCGGAGGATCATGGGCAGGGATGTGAAGATCTCGTCCCGGCCCCAGGGGCCCCCGGACCCCTCCTCCATGGAGAGGGTGTGGCTCCCCCCAGCGGACAGCCTGTCCAACCCCATCCAGAGCGAGGCCCTGGCCAGCCTCCTGCCTTTCCTGGAGAGGGGCGTCATGCTGGCCTGCACCCCCAGCGGGCTCTTCATCCAAAGGCTGTGCCAGGGCAGGGTCTTCTGGAGCGGCCCCGGAGCCCCCCACCACGACCGGCCAAACAAACTGGACCGGCAAGAGGACCTGGTGCAGCTGTTCGACAGGAAGCACTTCAGCCAGGGTGAGTCGGAGAGCGAGGGGTTAACTGCTTACGGGCTGACACTGATAATGTGTGACGGTTGGGAGCTGTGTTGAGTGAATGGTCACTGATAATGTGTGACGGTTGGGAGCTTTGTTGAGTGAATGGTCACTGATAATGTGTGACGGTTGGGAGCTGTGTTGAGTGAATGGTCACTGATAATGTGTGACGTTGGGAGCTGTGTTGAGTGAATGGTCACTGATAATGTGTGACGGTTGGGAGCTGTGTTGAGTGAATGGTCACTGACGGTTGGGTGTTGAGTGAATGGTCACTGATAATGTGTGATGGTTGGGAGCTGATGATGATGTCACTGATTGTGGACGTTGGGAATATGTGTTGTCACTGTGAATGGTCACTGATAATGTGTTGTGAATGGTTGGGAGCTGTGTTGATGATGTCACTGATAATGTGACGGTTGGGCTGTGTTGATGATGTCACTGATAATGTGTGACAGTTGGGAGCTGTGTTGATGATATCACTGATAATGTGTGACGGTTGGGAGCTGTGCTGAGTGAATGGTCACTGATAATGTGTGACGGTTGGGAGCTGTGTTGAGTGCATGGTCACTGATAATGTGTGTTGGGAGCTGTGTTGGTGAATGGTCACTGATAATGTGTGACGGTTGGGAGCTGTGCTGAGTGAATGGTCACTGATAATGTGTGACGGTTGGGAGCTGTGTTGAGTGCATGGTCACTGATAATGTGTGACGGTTGGGAGCTGTGTTGAGTGAATGGTCACTGATAATGTGTGACGGTTGGGAGCTGTGCTGAGTGAATGGTCACTGATAATGTGTGACGGTTGGGAGCTGTGTTGAGTGAATGGTCACTGATAATGTGTGACGGTTGGGAGCTGTGTTGAGTGAATGGTCACTGATAATGTGTGACGGTTGGGAGCTATGTTGAGTGAATGGTCACTTATTATTCTAATGGTTCCCATTGCTCTTGCAGAGCTGGTGGTGTACCGGGAGATGGGGGGGCAGCCTCCTCAGTTCAAAGTGATTCTGTGTTTTGGAGAGGAATTCCCCGACAACGACCCTGTGACTGACAAACTCATCACAGTACAGGTGAGTGAGAGAGTAAATGTGAGTGTGTCAGTCTGGTGGCACTGCCATTGCAGATCATGTAGGGTATAGTCAGCACACTGTGGTCCCATTCTACCAGCCTCACCCCATTGCAGCTGCCCTATACTTGTGCTACCATCGCCCCTCAGTGTAATACAGAACCATTATTGCCATTGCAGTGCCACTGTCTGTCTGCATTGCCATTGAAGATCATGTAGGGTATAGTCAGCACACTGTGGTCCCATTCTACCAGCCTCACCTCATTGCAGCTGCCCTATACTTTGTGCTACCATCGCCCCTCAGTGTAATACAGAACCATTATTGCCATTGCAGTGCCACTGTCTGTCTGCATTGCCATTGAAGATCATGTAGGGTATAGTCAGCACACTGTGGTCCCATTCTACCAGCCTCACCTCATTGCAGCTGCCCTATACTTGTGCTACCATCGCCCCTCAGTGTAATACAGAACCATTATTGCTGTCTTTCTGCATTAAACTACATTCAATTTTCACGTGTTTAAAATGTGCCGTGATGTCATTTCCTGTAGGTGGAGCTGCCGTGGGCTCGCCAGCAGCTGGAGGAAGTGACGTCATTCCGCGAATCCATGGCCCTCTTCCAAGACCTGGCCAGCGAATCGCCGTTGAGAGTAGCTGCCCTTGACTTCTACGGAATCTCCTAAACAGCCAATCACAGCCTGGGAGCATCCTCTCTCTCATCTCATTGCTTCTCATTCTCTTGAATGGAAAAAAATGATGCGTAGATCATCTCATCTCAAATAGGATGTGCTTTTTCAATTTAGCGATTTTTTTCTCGGTCCGAGTTTGCATGGCTTGCTAGCTCGCTTATTTACAGGTTAGTCTCTCTCTCTCTGTGTGTCGGGCAAGTTTGGGAATTCTGGGACAGAATTTAGGGAAGGAAATGTCCCTTGTGTCGCTGTATTTACGGCATTGTATTAGAAAATGCAACTCTGTCTCTCTCGCTCTCTCTCTGTCTCTGTCTCTCTCTCGCTCACTGTCTTTCTCTATCTCTCTCTGTCGCTCTCTCTCTTTCTCTGTCTCTCTGTCTGTCTCTCTCTCTCTCTCTCTCTCTCTCTCCTGTCTCTCTCTCTCTCTCTCTCTCTCTGTCTCTGTCTCTCTCTGTCTCTCTCGCTCTCTCTCTGTCTCTCTCGCTCTGTCTCTCTCTCTCTCTCTCTCTCTCTCTCTCTGTCTCTCTCTCCTCTCTCTCTCTGTCTGTCTCTCTCCCTCTCGCTCTCTCTGTCTCTCCCTCTCTCTCTCTCTCTCTCTCTCTCTCTCGCTCACTGTCTTTCTCTATCTCTCTCTGTCGCTCTCTCTGTCTCTCTCTCTCTCTCTCTCTCTCTCTCTCTCTCTCTCTCTGTCTCTCTCACTCGCTCTGTCTCTCTCGCTCTCTCGCTCTGTCTCTCTCTCTCGCTCTGTCTCTCTCTCTCTCTCTCTCTCTCTCTCTCTCTCTCTCTCTCTCCTCTCTCTCTCTCTCTGTCTCTCCTCTCTCTCTCTCTCTGTCTCTCTCTCTCTCTCTCTCTCTCTCTCTCTGTCTCTCTCTCTCTCTCTCTCTCTCTCTCTCTCTCTCTCTCTCTCTCTCTCTCTCTCTCTCTCTCTCTCTCTTTGTCTTTCATTTCCTGGGTCATTTCTTCCCTGTCTTCGCGGGTTGCGCGCAGCCGCGTTCAAATGCAAAGACTCTAAATAGGAAGAGGCGACAGACCCCAGCATGCATCGATAGATCACTTCAGCAGAGCGCAGCGGCTTCCCTCGGCCACCGGTTCAAACTGCACCCTGCTCTAGCAGACTGCCTCAGTCTCGTTTAAAATGGGCTTGATCCCAACCCGGTTGCAAAGCATGTCAATCAGCCGTGCAGGCAGCAGCTGATTGGTTCATGAGAGAAGGTGGGGGTTGGAAGGGGGCGGGGAAAAAAGCACTTTACTGTTCGTTGAAAATTATTTTTGTCTTTTGATGTTTGATCAGCCAGTGAGTCTCTTGAGACTCGTTCGTAGGAATTGTGTTAGCTGAATACACACAGCCAGCACAGTGTGGACAGTACTTCTGACCTGGTCTGTAGACTGTGTGTGTAGGGGGGTGAGCTGTATTGTTTAATTGTCACTCGCAATGTGTGACAGTTGGGAGCTGTGTATTTCTTATGTGGAGGTGCGCAGCTACAGTAATGAGACCTGTCACTCGTAATGTGTGACAGTTGGGAGCTATGCTATCCCTATGCAGGACTGTTAGGCAATCATAATGAGGAATGTCACTCGTAATGTGTGACAGTTGGGAGCTGTGCTATCCCTATACCAGACTGTTAGGCTATCATAATAAGGAATGTCACTCGTAATGTGTGACAGTTGGGAGCTGTGCTATTATTATTATTATTATTATTATTATTTGTTTATTTAGCAGACGCCTTCATCCAAGGCAACTTACAGAGACTCGGGTGTGTGAACTATGCATCAGCTGCAGAGTCACTTACAATTACGTCTCACCCGAAAGACGGAGCACAAGGAGGTGAAGTGACTTGCTCAGTGGCTGAGGTGGGATTTGAACCGGGGACCTCCTGGTTACAAGCCCTTTTCTTTAACCACTGGACCACACAGCCTCCTGTGCTATCCCTATACCGGACTGTTAGGCTATCATAATGAGGACTGTCACTCGTAATGTGTGACAGTTGGGTGCACATTATGGTAACAGCTGAATAAGAAATGCAATAAATGACAAATTTCATAATATCTGTGATAACACGGAAGACAACCAAACTAATCTTCTGTTCTATCCCTACTTTTAAAACGTGCACATCATTGTATTACACCAAACCATTTGTATTCTTGTTTTCAAATGTGCTTCCTTAGCTATTTTGCTGCTTAAAGGGTACATAAGGACATTTCTTTTTACATTTTGACCACAACTTTTAAATTGCATTCCCTGCCTCAAGATGGCTTCCCATGTACCCGCATGGAACCTCTCGGAACTACATTTCCCATCACCCTCCTGCTCACTGGCAAATCCATCTCGGTGACGTGTGTGAGCAGGAGGATGATGGGAAATGCAGTTCCGAGAGGTCTGTGCAGGTACACGGGAAGCAACACGTCACTCAATCAGATACAAAGATACTTACGTACCCTTTCCCTCCCCTAGATTAGGCTAAACTTTCTTACCCTACTCGCCGCAAAACCAGCATGTCGATGTGGTCGCCAGACACACGCTTGTAAAAACCTCTCGCGTTTGCGAGCCAGATATTGTAAATACTATCACTGTTTTAAATCATGTTTTGTGATCCTCTCTGACATTATAACTGAATCTTGCACGGATTCTGCGCAGTACAGCAGCTGTGATCTCTTGATAGCACTAAAATGCACAAGAACAAGGGATCGCATTGCAGACCTGTGTCATTTTCTATTGCTGTGTAGATCTGCATTGTATTAAACTCTAAATGTAACACTGTTTGTGTTTTTCCCTTTATTTTTTATATACTATATGAATGATTATATATTACTATTTTCTTAGCAGGCGTCCTTATCCAAGGCGACTTACAATTGTTACAAGATATCACATTATTTTTACATACAATTACCCATTTATACAGTTGGGTTTTTACTGGAGCAATCTAGGTAAAGTACCTTGCTCAAGGGTACAGCAGCAGCGTCCCCCACCTGGGATTGAACCCATGACCCTCCGGTCAAGAGTCCAGAGCCCTAACCACTACTCCACACTGCTGCATAACAAACCTGTGCATTTTGAGTGATCTGGTAAATTAAAACTAAAAATATGTAAAAATGTGACAGCTGGGTGTATGAAATGCCGTTGACAGCCTTATGGATGACAAATGCACTGAATTTATTTTGAGAGGGATTACAGATATGTAAAAAGTCGGATGAACAAATCCTGTTTTAAAATCCCATTTATACACAGCTGTAAGACTATATTCACACACTTATTGTTTTGAGAATCAGCTTCTATCGGGGAGCATAGTTTTCTATATTATACAGCAACACTAAACACGATTCAGACAGTCCCCCTGAGTTTCAATCTGCATAGTTTTCTATATTATACAGCAACACTAAACACGATTCAGACAGTCCCCTGAGTTTCAATCTGCATAGTTTTCTATATTATACAGCAACACTAAACACGATTCAGACAGTCCCCCTGAGTTTCAATCTGCATAGTTTTCTATATTATACAGCAACACTAAACACGATTCAGACAGTCCCCCTGAGTTTCAATCTGTATAGTTTTATATATTATACAGCAACACTAAACATGATTCAGACAGTCCCCCTGAGTTTCAATCTGCATAGTTTTCTATATTATACAGCAACACCAAACACGATTCAGACAGTCCCCGAGTTTCAATCTGCATAGTTTTCTATATTATACAGCAACACTAAACACGATTCAGACAGTCCCCTGAGTTTCAATCTGTATAGTTTTTATATTATACAGCAACACTAAACATGATTCAGACAGTCCCCTGAAACATAGTTTTCTATATTATACAGCAATACCAAAACAGATTCAGACAGTCCCTGAGTTTCAATCTCCATAGTTTTCTATATTATACAGCAACACTAAACACTATTCAGACAGTCCCCTGAGTTTCAATCTGCATAGTTTTATATATTATACAGCAAACACTAAACACGATTCAGACAGTCCCCTGAGTTTCAATCTGCATAGTTTTCTATATTATACAGCAACACTAAACATGATTCAGACAGTCCCCCTGAGTTTCAATCTGCATAGTTTTCTATATTATACAGCAACACTAAACATGATTCAGACAGTCCCCCTGAGTTTCAATCTGCATAGTTTTATATATTATACAGCAACACTAAACATGATTCAGACAGTCCCCTGAGTTTCAATCTGCATAGTTTTTTATTATACAGCAACACCAATATTCAGATACTGAGTTTCAATCTGCATAGCAATATTATACAAACATAAACATGACAGTCCCCTGAGTTTCAATCTGCATAGTTTTATATATTATACAGCAACACTAAACATGATTCAGACAGTCCCCTGAGTTTCAATCTGCATAGTTTTCTATATTATACAGCAACACTAAACACGATTCAGACAGTCCCCTGAGTTTCAATCTCCATAGTTTTCTATATTATACAGCAACACTAAACACGATTCAGACAGTCCCCCTGAGTTTCAATCTGTATAGTTTTCTATATTATACAGCAACACTAAACACGATTCAGACAGTCCCCCTGAGTTTCAATCTGTATAGTTTTATATATTATACAGCAACACTAAACATGATTCAGACAGTCCCCCTGAGTTTCAATCTCCATAGTTTTCTATATTATACAGCAACACTAAACATGATTCAGACAGTCCCCCTGAGTTTCAATCTGCATAGTTTTATATATTATACAGCAACACTAAACATGATTCAGACAGTCCCCCCGAGTTTCAATCGGCATAGTTTTCTATATTATACAGCACTGGGTGTGGCTTGTGTCTTCACCAGCCTTATTGAAAAAGGCGCTCCCCAAAATATTTGTCCGCTTGACTTAAATTTCTTACAAGTTTAACCCTTTGTATAATATATACAGCTACAGCAATAAAAAGTTAATTGAACTGTCTGAATCATATTTGTTGCCAGTGTATGGAGAGTCATTTTTTCTATGGCACTATATATTTCTTAGTAGACGCCCTTATCCAGGGCGACTTACACTTGTTACAAGATATCACATTATTTTTACATACAATTCCCCATTTATACAGTTGGGTTTTTACTGGAGCAATCTAGGTAAAGTACCTTGCTCAAGGGTACAGCAGCAGTGTCCCCCCCACCTGGGATTGAACCCACGACCCTCCGGTCAAGAGTCCAGAGCCCCTCACCACTACTCCACACTGCTGCCCACTATTAATAATATCTGTTGATCATGTATATTGATAATTCTCATCACTGTTGGTAAGACGTATTTTCTGTGTATCATTACTGTAGTTTGTTTTATGTTAGAAATAATTAAAAAATAACTGATAAAAAAATCGTGATTTCTGTCTGTGTGCGAATGTATGTGTCTGTCTGTCTGCATTGCCATTGCAGATCATGTAGGGTATAGTCAGCACACTGTGGTCCCATTCTACCAGCCTCACCCCATTGTAGCTGCCCTATACTTGTGCTACCATCGCCCCTCAGTGTAATACAGAACCATTATTGCCATTGCAGTGCCACTGTCTGTCTGCATTGCCATTGAAGATCATGTAGGGTATAGTCAGCACACTGTGGTCCCATTCTACCAGCCTCACCCCATTGCAGCTGCCCTATACTTGTGCTACCATCGCCCCTCAGTGTAATACAGAACCATTATTGCCATTGCAGTGCCACTGTCTGTCTGCATTGCCATTGAAGATCATGTAGGGTATAGTCAGCACACTGTGGTCCCATTCTACCAGCCTCACCCCATTGCAGCTGCCCTATACTTGTGCTACCATCGCCCCTCAGTGTAATACAGAACCATTATTGCCATTGCAGTGCCGCTGTCTGTCTGCATTGCCATTGAAGATCATTTAGGGTATAGTCAGCACACTGTGGTCCCATTCTACCAGCCTCACCCCATTGCAGCTGCCCTATACTTGTGCTACCATCGCCCCTCAGTGTAATACAGAACCATTATTGCCATTGCAGTGCCACTGTCTGTCTGCATTGCCATTGAAGATCATTTAGGGTATAGTCAGCACACTGTGGTCCCATTCTACCAGCCTCACCCCATTGTAGCTGCCCTATACTTGTGCTCCCATCGCCCCTCAGTGTAATACAGAACCATTATTGCCATTGCAGTGCCGCTGTCTGTCTGCATTGCCATTGAAGATCATTTAGGGTATAGTCAGCACACTGTGGTCCCATTCTACCAGCCTCACCCCATTGCAGCTGCCCTATACTTGTGCTACCATCGCCCCTCAGTGTAATACAGAACCATTATTGCCATTGCAGTGCCACTGTCTGTCTGCATTGCCATTGAAGATCATTTAGGGTATAGTCAGCACACTGTGGTCCCATTCTATCAGTCAGAGCACACACACATACACACACACACACACACACACGCACACCTCTTTCTTAAAGGCATATCTTAGTCTTGCTACATGCATAACACTCTAATCTTGTGTCTCACACAGAGGGGTGGGTCTGGTTATTTTAGTGATTTTGAGTGACTGGTCTCTGATGCCCTTGAATGGAATGTGTTTTCTTTGTTTTTATAACTGAAATAATTATGAGCCATTTACTTATGAGTCACCAGTCTCGGGTGCTTGCATTAGTTGGTTTGTTCACACAGACAATATAATCTGGTTCTTCTTGGGGTTTGTGTTGGTTCTGACATTCTGAAAAAGAGTTTAGTTTCATAACTGAAATAAGACAGACAGACAGTCACCAGTCAGAGCCCCACAATCATTGTTCAGTTTGTTCGCGACAATATAATCCCCTCTTCTTGGGGTCTGTGTTAGTTTACTACATTCTGAAAATAGTTTAGTTTCATTAAAGCTGCAGACAGAGAGACAGACAGACAGAGCCCCACAATCCTGTTCAGTTTGACGCTACAATATAATCCCTTCTTCTTGGGGTCCGTGTTAGTTTACTACATTCTGAAAAGAGTTTAGTTTCATTAAAGCTGCAGACAGACAGACAGACAGACAGAGACAGACAGCGTATCCCACAATCCTGTTCAGCTTGACGCTACCCTGCAGCACTATTTCACAGTGTCATGAACTCTGCTAAGAGACGTTGTGCCAGAATGACAGAGGTTTGAGGCTCAGAGGCAGTGAAAAGGGCAAAATAATGATCTTTATTAAACAAAAAATAATCAAATAAATAGGCACAAGGGCCAACAAAAAGGTTCAAATACAAATAATACACGTGAAAACTTACAAAATAAATGGTCAGGTTCCAAGGCTTTTCAAACAAAACACTCCCTCCTTCCAAACACAAAACTCCCCAAAACCCAGCACTCCCAAACAGAAAAACACCCCTACACAAAGGGTTTCACCTGCCCTTTATACTCTGTGGCTGGAGCCCAATTAACTAATAATTAACAATTAAGCACTTAAGGCTCCAGCCACATTCTCACATGTATTTTCACAGGGAGGAACTTAACCCCCTCCCTGCTGATCCAAACCAAAACAAGAATCACAAAAAACAGAATGAAAACAGAAAAATAACAACAATAACAAACACAAATTTATAGGGGCGAGCTAGCACCCCATCACAGACATACAAACAGGTACCCGGTGACACAGCTATTTACAGCACAGGTGTTGCTCCTGGAAGATAAGGGAGTGTTTGAAGATATTTATATTTATACAGCCTTTGACGTCAGTCTGAAGAATGTGGCTGAATTCACACACAGTGTCAGGCAGGGATACAGTGAACGCCTCACCTCAGTGCAAAGGGCATGTCTTTATAGATTTATTGATTTATTTGTACAGCCCTGATTTATTAGACATTAGAAAGCAATGAAAGGTCATCTTCAATATTAAACCACCCCTGTATTTAATACAACAGTCAAGAATCAGACACTCCCCCTCCCATAGACCCCAATGTTAAAACCAGGCTGTTTCTCATCCCATAGACCCCAATGTTAAAGCCAGGCTGTTTCTCATCCCATAGACCCCAATGTTAAAGCCAATAGACCCCTAATGTTAAAGCAGGCTGTTTCTCATCCCATAGACCCCAATGTTAAAGCCAGGCTGTTTCTCATCCCATAGACCCCAATGTTAAAGCCAGGCTGTTTCTCATCCCATAGACCCCAATGTTGAAGCCAGGCTGTTTCTCATCCCATAGACCCCAATGTTAAAGCCAGGCTGTTTCTCCCATAGACCCCTAATGTTAAAGCCAGGCTGTTTCTCATCCCATAGAAATGTTAAAACCAGGCTGTTTCTCATCCCATAGACCCCAATGTTAAAGCCAGGCTGTTTTCATCCCACCCCAATGTTGAAGCCAGGCTGTTTCTCATCCCATAGACCCCAATGTTGAAGCCAGGCTGTTTTCATGCCAAGACCCCAATGTTAAAGCCAGGCTGTTTCTCCTCATAGATCCCAATGTTAAAGCCAGGCTGTTCATCATCCCATAGACCCCAATGTTAAAGCCAGGCTGTTTCTCATCCCATAGACCCCAATGTTAAAAGGCTGTTTCTCCCATAGACCCCAATGTTAAAGCCAGGCTTTTTTTCTCATCCCATAGACCCCAATGTTAAAGCCAGGCTGTTTCTCCTCATAGACCCCAATGTTAAAGCCAGGCTGTTTCTCATCCCATAGACCCCAATGTTAAAGCCAGGCTGTTTCTCATCCCATAGACCCCAATGTTAAAGCCAGGCTGTTTCTCATCCCATAGACCCCAATGTTAAAGCCAGGCTGTTTCTCATCCCATAGACCCCAATGTTAAAGCCAGGCTGTTTCTCATCCCATAGACCCCAATGTTAAAGCCAGGCTGTTTCTCATCCCATAGACCTCAATGTTAGGCTGTTTCTCATCCCCCAATGTTAAAATGTTTTAAGACCCCATGTTAAAGCCAGGCTGTTTCTCATCCCATAGACCCCAATGTTAAAGCCAGGCTGTTTCTCATCCCATAGACCCCAATGTTAAAGCCAGGCTGTTTCTCCTCATAGACCCCAATGTTAAAGCCAGGCTGTTTCTCATCCCATAGACCCCAGTGTTAAAAAGCCAGGCTGTTTCTCATCCCATAGACCCCAATGTTAAAGCCAGGCTGTTTCTCATCCCATAGACCCCAATGTTAAAGCCAGGCTGTTTCTCATCCCATAGACCCCAATGTTAAAGCCAGGCTGTTTCTCCTCATAGACCCCAATGTTAAAGCCAGGCTGTTTCTCATTCCATAGACCCCAATGTTAAAGCCAGGCTGTTTCTCATCCCATAGACCCCAATGTTAAAAATGTTTCTCCTCATAGACCCCAATGTTAAAGCCAGGCTGTTTCTCATTCCATAGACCTCAATGTTAAAGCCAGGCTGTTTCTCATCCCATAGACCCCAATGTTAAAGCCAGGCTGTTTCTCATCCCATAGACTCCAATGTTAAATAATAAAAAAAAAGTCTGACTCCAGTGTTCCCTCCAGGCCGCCATATACCAAACACAACGCTACACGCGATCACTGAATGATCTCTATTGTGAATCACTAATTGAGTATTTATTTTACTATCCAGAGGGAGTTTAATTTCATGTTGACTTTTAAATCATCCGACCGCTAAGCGGCGCTCGAACCATTACAATCACTACACGATCCCTTTAAAGGCGTAAAAAAAAAAAAAAAAGTCAATAAAACATTCCCTTTAAAAGATGGAAGATAAACGTCACGTGTCGCCCAATCAGCGTTGAGCAGAATGGAGGGGGGAGAGGGGACTAACAACGGAAGAAGCCAATAAGAGGTTGGGTTGTTGACTTGCGTGTAAAGAAAGCCTATCAGCGTTGATAATGAAGAGAGACCGGTGGCGCGTATGCCGGTGCTGGCCAATGAATAAAGAGCGGGTCGGGGAGATGTGGGCCAATGAGAAAGTGAGGTGGGAGCACGCGCTGTCGTTGCCAGGTAGATTTTTGCTGAGGGAGCGGAGAAGCGATTTAGACAGTCATCTTACAAGCGTTATATATTAAATAAAATACAAATTCGGTTTTCTTTTGTTTTTTTTTAAGAGAACCCCAAAGCTAAATCTCATTTAGGAGTTATATACTGTGGTAGTTTAACAGCGAACTCCGTAATAAATAAATATTAAAAGCTGCGTTTAATTAATTTATTTTTTAAAAATAGCCGAAAAATATAAGAATAGCGGCACTGATTAATTGATAAAGCTGGATGTATTGTTGTATTGGTGTTTTTCATGAAAGAACATTTTGTGCTGTGTAGTTTTAGACGTTTTCATACAAGCCGTGTTTGTTGACTAGACGAACACTCCATCGGCGTTGCGAAATTTGAGGAGAAAAATACTTCGAGTAAGGTAAGGATAGTTATATAACTAATATTATACATGTACTGTCCGCAGAACGGCTCCGTTAGGCTATTTCTTGTTCGTTTTACGTAAAATAACGGGTTTCTGCCAAGTGACTGACCACTATAGCCTCCCTCCCAGTCCCTCCTCAGCTCTAACCACTAGAGCCAGCCTCCCAGTCCCTCCTCAGAAGTCAGCCTCCCTCCCAGTCCCTCCTCAGCTCTTAGAGCCAGCCTCCCTCCCAGTCCCTCCTCAGCTCTAACCACTAAAGCCAGCCTCCCTCCCAGTCCCTCCTCAGCTCTAACCACTAGAGCCTCCCTCCCTCCCAGTCCCTCCTCAGCTCTAACCACTAAAGCCAGCCTCCCTCCCAGTCCCTCCTCAGCTGTAACCACTAGAGCCAGCCTCCCTCCCAGTCCCTCCTCAGCTGTAACCACTAGAGCTAGCCAGCCTCCCTTCCAGCCAGCTTTCCTCCCAGTCCCTCCTCAGCTCTAACCACTAGAGCCAGCCTCCCTCCCAGCTAGAGCCTCCCTCCCTCCCAGTAACCACTAGAGCCTCCCTCCTCCCAGTCCCTCCTCAGCTCTAAAGCCAGCCTCCCTCCCAGTCCCTCCTCAGCTGTAACCACTAGAGCCAGCCTCCCTCCCAGTCCCTCCTCAGCTGTAACCATTAGAGCCAGCCTCCCTCCCAGTCCCTCCTCAGCTCTAACCACTAGAGCCAGCCTCCCTCCCTCCCAGTCCCTCCTCAGCTCTAACCACTAGAGCCAGCCTCCCTCCCTCCCAGTCCCTCCTCGGCTCTAACCACTAGAGCCAGCCTCCCTCCCAGTCCCTCCACAACTCTAACCACTAGAGCCAGCCTCCCTCCCAGTCCCCCTCAGCTCTAACCCTCAGCCTCCTCCCAACTAACTACTAGAGCCAGCCTCCCTCCCTCCCAGTCCCTCCTCGGCTCTAACCACTAGAGCCAGCCTCCTCCCAGTCCCTCCCTCCTCCCTCCCAGTCCCTCCTGCTCTAACCACTAGAGCTAGCCAGCCTCCCTTCCAGTCCCCTCCTCAGCCTAACCCCAGCCTCCCTCCCTCCCAGTCCCTCCTCAGCTCTAACCACTAGAGCTAGCCAGCCTCCCTTCCAGTCCCTCCTCAGCTCTAACCACTAGAGCCAGCCTCCTCCCTCCCAGTCCCTCCTCCCAGTCCCTCCTCAGCTCTAACCACTAGAGCACAGCCTCCCTCCTCCCAGTCCTCCTCAGCTCTAACCACTAGAGCTAGCCAGCTCCCTTCCAGTCCTCCTCAGCTCTAACCACTAGAGCCAGCCTCCCTCCCCCAGTCCCTCCTCCTAACCACTAGAGCTAGCCAGCCTCCTTCCAGTCCCTCCTCATCTCTAACCACTAGAGCCAGCCTCCTCCCAGTCCCTCCTCAGCCTCCTTCCCTCCCTCCCAGTCCCTCCACAGCTCTAACCACTAGATCCAGCCTCCCTCCTCCCAGTTCCTCCTCATCCTAACCCAGTCCCTCCTCCCAGTTCCTCAGCTCTAAATCCAGCCTCCCTCCTCCCAGAGTTCTAACCACAAGAGCCAGCCTCCTCCCAGTCCCTCCTCAGCTCTAACCACTAGAGCCAGCCTCCCTCCCAGTCCCTCCTCCTCTAACCACTAGAGCCAGCCTCCTCCCCCTCCTCCCAGTCCCTCCACAGCTCTAACCACTAGATCCAGCCTCCCTCCTCCCAGTCCCTCCTCATCTCTAACCACCAGAGCCAGCCCCTCCCTCCCTCCCAGTCCCTTCTCAGCTCTAACCACTAGATCCAGCCTCCCTCCCTCCCAGTCCCTCCTCATCTCTAACCACTAGAGCCAGCCTCCCTCCCTCCGTCCCAGTCCCTCCTCAGTTCTAACCACGAGCCAGCCTCCCTCCCTCCCAGTCCCTCCTCATCTCTAACCACTAGAGCCAGCCTCCCTCCCTCCCTCCCAGTCCCTCCTCAGCTGTAACCACTAGAGCCAGCCTCCCTCCCTCCCAGTCCCTCCTCAGCTCTAACCACTAGAGCCAGCCTCCCTCCCTCCCTCCCAGTTTGAGTTCTGGTTTGATATTCTCTGTTTCTCTCTCTGGCAGCGGGGATGTCGTGCGAGGTGCAGTTTGAGTTCTGGTTTGATATTCTCTGTTTCTCTCAGTGACAGCGGGATGTATGCGAGGTGCAGTTTGAGTTCTGGTTTGATATTCTCTGTTTCTCTCTGGCAGCGGGGATGTCGTGCGAGGTGCAGTTTGAGTTCTGGTTTGATATTCTCTGTTTCTCTCAGTGACAGCGGGGATGTCGTGCGAGGTGCAGTTTGAGTTCTGGTTTGATATTCTCTGTTTCTCTCAGTGACAGCGGGGGATGTCGTGCGAGGTGCAGTTTGAGTTCTGGTTTGATATTCTCTGTTTCTCTCAGTGGCAGCGGGGATGTCGTGCGAGGTGCAGTTTGAGTTCTGGTTTGATATTCTCTGTTTCTCTCAGTCGGGATCTGCGAGGTGCAGTTTGAGTTCTGGTTTTTGATATTCTCTGTTTCTCCCAGTGGCAGCGGGATGTCGATGCGAGGTGCAGTTTGAGTTCTGGTTTGATATTCTCTGTTTCTCTCAGTGACAGCGGGATGTCAGGCAAGGTGCAGTTTGAGTTCTGGTTTGATATTCTCTGTTTCTCTCTCAGTGGCAGCGGGATTCGTGAGGTGCAGTTTGAGTTCTGGTTTTGATATTCTCTGTTTCTCCCCAGTGGCAGCTGAGGTGCAGTTTGAGTTCTGGTTTGATATTCTCTGTTTCTCTCTCAGTGGCAGCGGGATGTCCGTTCCCAGGTGCAGTTTGAGTTCTGGTTTGATATTCTCTGTTTCTCTCCAGTGACAGCGGGATGTGTCTGAGGTGCAGTTTGAGTTCTGGTTTGATATTCTCTGTTTCTCTCAGTGGCAGCGGGGGATGTCGGCAGGCAGTTTGAGTTCTGGTTTTGATATTCTCTGTTTCTCTCAGTGGCAGCGGGGATGTCGTGCGAGGTGCAGTTTGAGTTCTGGTTTGATATTCTCTGTTTCTCTCAGTGACAGCGGGGATGTCGTGCGAGGTGCAGTTTGAGTTCTGGTTTGATATTCTCTGTTTCTCTCAGTGGCAGCGGGGATGTCGTGCGAGGTGCAGTTTGAGTTCTGGTTTTGATATTCTCTGTTTCTCTCAGTGGCAGCGGGGATGTCGTGCGAGGTGCAGTTTGAGTTCTGGTTTGATATTCTCTGTTTCTCTCTCTCAGTGGCAGCGGGGATGTCGTGCGAGGTGCAGTTTGAGTTCTGGTTTGATATTCTCTGTTTCTCTCTCTCTCTGGCAGCGGGGATGTCATGCGAGGTGCAGTTTGAGTTCTGGTTTGATATTCTCTGTTTCTCTCTCTCTGGCAGCGGGGATGTCGTGCGAGGTGGAGTTCTCTGCCCTGGCCTTCGTGAAGCTGCTACTCCACGCCTCTCGGTTCCCACACTGCGCTGTGAACGGGGTGCTGCTGTCTGAGTGCTCTGAAGGGGGCGCAGGAGCACCGGAGGGAGGCTGTGTGTGTGTCAGCGACTGCGTGCCTCTCTTCCACTCCCACCTCTCCCTGTCTGCCATGACCGAAGTGGCGCTGCAGCAGGTATACCGGACCCGGGTTCAATTCTAGTTTATAACCTCCTCAGTCCCTGTAACCATTTAAGTGAATGTTTGGATTTTCAGTATAAATTGTGAACTAGGTTTTTAGGCCCTGGAAGCTAAAATATGCATTTCAGTGGGGCTTTGATGGAACTTCCTGGTGTGGTTTATATTGTATTAAACAGTGTTTTTTTTAAATCTTGGGGTACACACATGTTGGGGGTTCTCAGATCCAGTCCTGGGGTTCCCCCAGTGTCTGCTGGTTTTGATTCCAGCTGAGCTCTCAATTCGCTAGACCCTTAATTGAACTGATCATTATAATTAGACCTTTTAAACAGCGGGGAGATTTCAAGTTAACAATACCATTTTTTCAAGTAACTTGAAAATCGGAGCCAATAACATTTAAAGGCTACGTAAGAACCTTTTTATTTTCTTGTGTTTCATGTTCCCATGTGTTGCTACAACCGTTTACGTAAGGTGTGTCTTGTTTTATTATTCTTTTTATTACATTTTGACCATTTTTTTTAACTTTTAAAATTGCATTCCCTGCCTCAAGATGGCTTCCCATGTACCCGCATAGACCTCTCAGAACTACATTTCCCATCATCCTCCTGCTCACTATTAAATCCATCTCAGTTACGTATGTGAGCAGGAGGATGATGGGAAATGTAGTTCTGAGAGGTCTATGCGGGTACATGGGAAGCCATCTTGAGACAGGGAGGCTGTGTGGTCCAGTGGTTAAAGAAAGGGGCTTGTAACCAGGAGGTCCCCGGTTCAAATCCCACCTCAGCCACTGACTCATTGTGTGATCCTGAGCAAGTCACTTAACCTCCTTGTGCTCCGTCTTTCGGGTGAGACGTAGTTGTAAGTGACTCTGCAGCTGATGCATAGTTCACACACCCGAGTCTCTGTAAGTCGCCTTGGATAAAGGCGTCTGCTAAATAAACAAATAATAATAATAATAATTTAAAAGTTTAAAAAAATGGTCAAAATGTAAACAAAAAATAATAATTTAAAAAACAGGGTCAATTAAGTAAGGGGCTGGTTGGAACAAAATTTAGTGACGGTTATCTTTCACCTCACCTAAGACTTAAGGTGAAAAAACTAACAGGGGGATGATTGCTGCAGATTCAAATTCCAATGCAGTTTTAAGAACATAAGAAAGTTTCCAAACGAGAGGAGGCCCCATTCAGCCCATCTTGCTCGTTTGGTTGTTAGTTGCTTATTGATCCCAGAATCTCATCAAGCAGCTTCTTGAAGGATTCTTATATAATATATATAAAATAATTGGACACTACTAAATTAGGGAGAAAATAACAAAAACCTAACTGGCAACTACTAAATAAATAAATAAAGAAAGAAATTTTTAAAAAAAATGGCACAGTTACTGGTACACCTGGTGGTCAACAAGATGCTCGGATATATTGTGAGAAGTGTTGAATTTAAGTCAAGGGAAGTAATGTTAAAACTTTACAATGCATTAGTAAGACCTCACCTAGAATATTGTGTTCAGTTCTGGTCACCTCGTTACAAAAAGGATATTGATGCTCTAGAAAGAGTGCAAAGAAGAGCAACCAGAATTATCCCGGGTTTAAAAGGCATGTCGTGTGCAGACAGGCTAAAAGAATTGAATCTATTCAGTCTTGAACAAAGAAGACTACGTGGTGATCTGATTCAAACATTCAAAATCCTAAAAGGTATTGACAATGTCGACCCAGGGGACCCTGAAAAAAGAAACAAGGACCAGGGGTCACAAATTAGATAAAGGGGCATTCAGAACAGAAAATAGGAGGCACTTTTTTTACACAGAGAATTGTGAGGGTCTGGAACCAACTCCCCAGTAATGTTATTGAAGCTGACACCCTGGGATCCTTCAAGAAGCTGCTTGATGAGATTCTGGGATCAATAAGCTACTAACAACCAAACGAGCAAGATGGACCGAATGGGGCCTCCTCTCGTTTGGAAACTTTCTTATGTTATCTTCTTAAGTCCCTGCTGGAAACACTGGTGCTTGAGATGAAAAGGTTGAAAACCACGGGACTAGAGCACAGAATGTGTGAATAATTAAGCTTTGAAAGGTGTGCAATTGAGCTAATGAATCAATTATAAGGGATCATTTCAATGACCTGTAATTACGCAATTACAATTAAAAAGTAATTGCAATTTAATTCTGACTTGTATAATTACAACTGTATTGTGTTTGACACCCAGGGCTGGTCTCAGCATAGTTAATGCTTGTCAGTCGGCTTAATAGTAAACCCAAATTGTTTCTATGTATGTATTTATTTTTTTTGGTCATTTCATATTAGCCAGAAAGGTTGGAAATTTAGAATAAAAAAGAAATAACGAAAGTGTAATATGTGTTTTTTTTTTTTTTAAGATTGACATTTGGTGTGCCCGGAAACAGCAGAGGATTGTGGGATATTATCATGCAAACGCCAGTTTGACAGATAACAGGTAGCGTTTTAATAAAACAAAGACACCGAGAATTTTAATCTCCCTCCCAGTCCCTCCTTAGCTCTAACCACTACAGCCAGCCTCCCACCCTCCCAGTCCCTCCTCAGCTCTAACCACTAGAGCCAGCCTCCCTCCCTCCCAGTCCCTCCTCAGCTCTAACCACTAGAGCCAGCCTCCCTCCCTCCCTCCCAGTCCCTCCACAGCTCTAACCACTAGAGCCAGCCTCCCTCCCTCCCAGTCCCTCCTCAGCTCTAACCACTAGAGCCTCCCTCCCTCCCTCCCAGTCCCTCCTCAGCTCTAACCACTAGAGCCAGCCTCCCCTCCCAGTCCCTCCTCAGCTCTAACCACTAGAGCCCCTCCCTCCCTCCCCTCCCAGTCCCTCCTCAGCTCTAACCACTAGAGCCAGCCTCCCTCCCTCCCAGTCCCTCCTCAGCTCTAACCACTAGAGCCAGCCTCCCTCCCAGTCCCTCCTCAGCTCTAACCACTAGAGCCCCTCCCTCCCTCCCCAGTCCCTCCTCAGCTCTAACCACTAGAGCCAGCCTCCCTCCCTCCCAGTCCCTCCTCAGCTCTAACCACTAGAGCCTCCTCCTCCCAGTCCCTCCTCAGCTCTAACCACTAGAGCCAGCCTCCTCCCTCCCAGTCCCTCCTCAGCTCTAACCACTAGAGCCAGCCTCCTCCCAGTCCCTCCACAGCTCTAACCACTAGAGCCAGCCTCCCTCCTCCCAGTCCCTCCTCAGCTCTAACCACCAGAGCCTCCCCTCCCTCCCTCCCTCCCAGTCCCTCCACAGCTCTAACCACTAGAGCCAGCCTCCCTCCCTCCCTCCCAGTCCCTCCACAGCTCTAACCACTAGAGCCAGCCTCCCTCCCTCCCAGTCCCTCCTCAGCTCTAACCACTAGAGCCAGCCTCCCTCCTCCCAGTCCCTCCTCCTCCCAGCCTCCCTCCTCCCAGTCCCTCCTCAGCTCGAACCACTAGAGCCAGCCTCCCTCCCTCCCAGTCCCTCCTCAGCTCTAACCACAGAGCCAGCCTCCCTCCCTCCCTCCCAGTCCCTCCTCAGCTCTAACCACTAGAGCCAGCCTCCCTCCCTCCCAGTCCCTCCTCAGCTCTAACCACTAGAGCCTCCTCCCCTCCCTCCCTCCCAGTCCCTCCACAGCTCTAACCACTAGAGCCAGCCTCCCTCCCTCCCTCCCAGTCCCTCCTCAGCTCTAACCACTAGAGCCAGCCCTCCTCCCAGTTCCTCCTCAGCTCTAACCACTCAGAGCCTCCTCCCTCCCTCCCAGTCCCTCCTCAGATAAATTCTAAACAAATCCCTCCCAGTTTTTTCCTCAGCTCTAACCACAGTTGCCTCCCTCCCTCCCAGTCCCTCCTCAGCTCTAACCAGAACAATTTCCCTCCCTCCCAGTCCCTCCTCAGCTGGTGAGCAGAGAGCCTCCTCCCTCCCTCCCAGTCCCTCCAAGCTCTAACCACTAGAGCCATGGTTCCCTCCCAGTCCCTCCTCAGCTCTAACCATTATTATTAGCCTCCCTTATTATCCCAGTCCTCCTCAGCTTTAACCACTAGAGCCAGCCTCCCCTCCCTCCCAGTGTCCTCATAATAACCACTAGAGCCAGCCTCCTCCTCCCCTCCTCAAAGTCCCTCCTCAGCTCTAACCACTAGGCCTCCCTCCCTCCTCCCAGTCCCTCCTCTCTAACCAGAAAAGCCTCCCTCCCTCCCTCCCAGTCCCTCCTCAGCTCTAACCAACCAGAGCCTCCCTCCCAGTCCCTCCTCAGCTCTAACCACTAAACCTCCCTCCCTCTCAGTCCCTCCTCAGTTTATAACCACTAGAGCCAACCTCCCTCCCTCCCAGTCCTCCTAAACCTCTAACCATGAGAGCCAGCCTCCCTCCCAGTCCCTCCTCAGCTTAACCAAGAGCCAACCTCCTCCCTCCCAGTCCCTCCTCAGTGTAACCACTAGAGCCAGCCTCCCTCCTCCCAGTCCCTCCTCAGCTATAACCACTAGAGCCAGCCTAAACCTCCCAGTGTTCAGCTCTAACCACTAGAGTTTCCCTCCTCCCAGTCCCTCCTCAGCTCTAACCATAACCCTCCCTCCCTCCCTCCCAGTCCCTCCTCAGCTAAACTGTGTTTAGAGCCAACCTCCCTCCCTCCCTCCCAGTCCCTCCTCAGCTCTAACCACTAGAGCCAACCTCCCTCCCTCCCTCCCAGTCCCTCCTCAGTTTATAAACCCTCCCTCCCAGTCCTCCTCAGCTCTAACCACTAGAGCCAGCCTCCCTCCCAGTTCCTCCACAGCTCTAACTGTGTTTAACACCAGTACAGATAAATTCTAAACAAATGTATTTTTTTTTTTTAGTCCAAATACAGTTGTTTTGAAGATCGGGGATAAGATCGCAGAACAATTTGGCAATGCAGTTCTAGTAATGGTGAGCAGATTACTGTCATAACAACATCGTCTTTAATAACGTCTAGACATGGTTGCATTGGAATTACTGAAGTGTTATTATTATTATTATTATTATTATTATTATTATTATTATTATTATGGTGTTTGTATTTATTATAATATTGTTGTTATTATGATGTTGTTATAATAATAATAATTCGATTTCAGGTGGAGAACTCCAAAGTGTCTCTTGATTATGGGACTCCTCCAGTCATTCTGTACGTGAAAAAGGATTCAAAATGGATCTTAAAAGACAAAAACCTGTGAGTATGAAGCAGTGTGTTTATAAACCTGTGTTTTATGAAGCAGCGTGTTTATAAACCTGTGTTTATGAAGCAGCGTGTTTATAAACCTGTGTTTATGAAGCAGCGTGTTTATAAACCTGTGTTTATGAAGCAGCGTGTTTATAAACCTGTGTTTATGAAGCAGCGTGTTTATAAACCTGTGTTTATGAAGCAGCGTGTTTATAAAAAAGCTGTGTTTATAAATGAAGCAGCGTGTTTATAAACCTGTGTTTTTGTTTATAAACCTGTGTTTATGAAGCAGCGTGTTTATAAACCTGTGTTTATGAAGCAGCGTGTTTATAAACCTGTGTTTATGAAGCAGCGTGTTTATAAACCTGTGTTTTATGAAGCAGCGTGTTTATAAACCTGTGTTTATGAAGCAGCGTGTTTATAAACTTGTGTTTATGAAGCAGCGCGTTTATAAACCTGTGTTTATGAAGCATTTGTTTAAAAACCTGTGTTTATCTTTATAAACCTGTGTTTATGAACCAGTGCGTTTATAAACCTGTGTTTTTGGGGTTTATAAACCTGTGTTTATGAAAACTAAAATGTTTTTCTTGTGTGTTTATAAACCTGTGTTTATGTCTTTGTGTGTGTTTCTCTGTCTTTATAAACCTGTGTTTATGTGTGTGTGTTTATAAACCTGTGTTTATGTCTGTGTTTATAAACCTCTGAGTATGAAGGCGTGTTTATAAACCTGTGTTTATCAGTGTGTTTATAAACCTGTGTTTATCTCTCTGTTTATAAACCTGTGTGTTTCTCTCTGTCTGGGTTTATGTGTGTGGGTCCATTTGTCAAAAATTCTCTGATCTTTATACAACTAATGACCTCTCCTGACCATTTTGGGGACAACAGAAACTAATCATTTTCTTGTGTGTCTCTCTGTCTGGGTTTATGTCTGTGTGTGTGTGTGTGTGTGTGTGTGTGTGTGTCTCTCTCTCTCTGTCTGGGTTTATGTGTGTGTGTGTGTGTGTGTCTCTCTGTCTGTGTGTGTGTGTCTCTCTCTCTGTATCTGTCTGTGTGTCTCTCTGTCTGGGTTTGTGTGTGTGTGTGTCTCATTCTCTGTCTGAGTGTGTCTCTCTGTCTGGGTTTATGTGTGTGTGTGTGTCTCTCTCTCTCTCTGTCTGTCTGTGTGAGTCTCTCTGTCTGGGTTTATGTGTGTGTGTCTCTCTCTCTGTCTGTCTGTGTGTGTCTCTCTCTCTCTGTCTGTCTGTGTGTGTCTCTGTCTGGGTTTGTGTGTGTGTCTCTCTGTCTGTGTGTGTGTGTGTGTGTGTGTGTGTGTCTGTCTCTGTCTGTGTGTCTCTCTCTCTGTGTGTGTGTGTCTCTCTCTGTGTGTGTGTGTCTCTCTGTCTGGGTTTATGTGTGTGTGTCTCTCTCTGTTTGTGTGTGTGTCTCTGTCTGTGTGTGTGTCTCTCTGTCTGTGTGTGTCTCTCTCTGTGTGTGTGTGTGTGTGTGTGTGTGTGTGTGTCTCTCTCTCTCTCTGTCTGTGTGTGTGTCTCTCTCTCTCTGTATCTGTGTGTCTGTGTGTGTGTATATATATAAACTGTAGTTCAGTTAATACAACAGGAAAGCATTTTTTTTTTGTACATGTGATCTTCAGCTCTGGCCAAAAGTTTTGCATCACCTAGAATTTTAGGGTTGAGACATCATTTTTTTTTTTATTTAACATCATGTAAAAAAAACAACAAAATGCTATTGCAAAAAAAAGCTACCGGAAACTATAGTAGCGGTATAGTAGTATTTCCTGTTAGATTTTGAAATGTCACATTTTGAAATTTCAGTTTTTTCGTTCATGGGGTAAACTACGAAGCGGTGTGTAATTCTAGCTAGAGTTATTTTTTCGCAATTTTTTTTTTTTTTTTTTCATACTTTCTCGGTGTCTTCAGTGTAAATTCAACGACAAACATTTCAACCAGTCCAGTGGTTAGAGAAAGGGGGGTCTTGATACCAGGAGGTTCAAATCCCGGCTCAGCCACTGGCTCCTGTGTGTGTGTGTGTGTGTCACCTGTGTGTGTGTGGATGTGTGTGTGTGTCCTATTGTGTGTGTGTGTGTGCAGTGTGTGTTGTTGATGATGCAGAGTTCACCCACCCTAGTCTCTGCAAGTTAGACCCTAAATGGCTTGTTTAATATTGAGCCACCTCCTCCCCCCTCCGTCCTCTGGGATGAACCCCTCTCCTATTGGAAGTGACTCTGCTGCTCTCAGCAGTTGTTGATCTCTCTCTTCTCCTCTCTCTCTCTCTCTCTGCTCTCTCTCCCTTCTCTAACATTGGGGTCTATGGGATGAGAATTAGCCTCTCTCTCTCATTGGGGTCTCTGGGATGAGAAACAGTCTCTCTTTAACATTGGGGTCTATGGGATGAGAAACAGCCTGGCTTTTTAACATTGGGGTCTATGGGATGAGAAACAGCCTGGCTTTAACATTGGGGTCTATGGGATGAGAAACAGCCTGGCTTTAACATTGGGGTCTATGGGATGAGAAACAGCCTGGCTTTAACATTGGGGTCTATGGGATGAGAAACAGCCTGGCTTTAACATTGGGGTCTATGGGATGAGAAACAGCCTGGCTTTAACATTGGGGTCTATGGGATGAGAAACAGTCTGGTTTAACATTGGGGTCATGAGGAGAAACAGGGCTTTAACATTGGGGGATGAGAAACAGCCTGGCTTTAACATTGGGATCTATGGGATGAGAAACAGCCTGGCTTTAACATTGGGGTCTATGGGATGAGAAACAGCCTGGCTTTAACATTGGGGTCTATGGGATGAGAAACAGCCTGGTTTTTTAACATTGGGGTCTATGGGATGAGAAACAGCCTGGCTTTAACATTGGGGTCTATGGGATGAGAAACAGCCTGGCTTTAACATTGGGGTCTATGGGATGAGAAACAGCCTGGTTTTAACATGGGGTCTATGGGATGAGAAACAGCCTGGCTTTAACATTGGGGTCTATGGGATGCTTTAACATTGGGGTCTATGGAGAGAAACAGTCTGGCTTTAACATTGGGGTCTATGGGATGAGAAACAGCCTGGCTTTAACATTGGGGTCTATGGGATGAGAAACAGCCTGGCTTTAACATTGGGGTCTATGGGATGAGAACAGCCTGGCTTTAACATTGGGGTCTATGGGATGAGAAACAGCCTGGCTTTAACATTGGGGTCTATGGGATGAGAAACAGCCTGGCTTTAACATTGGGGTCTATGGGATGAGAAACAGCCTGGCTTTTAACATTGGGGTCTATGGGATGAGAAACAGCCTGGTTTTAACATTGGGGTCTATGGGATGAGAAACAGCCTGGCTTTAACATTGGGGTCTATGGGATGAGAAACAGCCTGGCTTTAACATTGGGGTCTATGGGATGAGAAACAGCCTGGTTTTAACATTGGGGTCTATGGGATGAGAAACAGCCTGGCTTTAACATTGGGATCTATGGGATGAGAAACAGTCTGGCTTTAACATTGGGGTCTATGGGATGAGAAACAGCCTGGCTTTAACATTGGGGTCTATGGGATGAGAAACAGCCTGGCTTTAACATTGGGGTCTATGGGATGAGAAACAGCTTTTAACACTGGGGTCTATGGGATGAGAACAGCCTTTAACATTGGGGTCTATGGGATGAGAAACAGCCTGGCTTTAACATTGGGGTCTATGGGATGAGAAACAGCCTGGCTTTAACATTGGGGTCTATGAGGAGAAACAGCCTGGCTTTAACATTGGGGTCTATGGGATGAGAAACAGCCTGGCTTTAACATTATGGGATGAGAAACAGCCTGGCTTTAACATTGGGGTCTATGGATGAGAAAACTGGTTTTAACATTGGGGTCTATGGGATGAAACAGCTTTAACATTGGGGTCTATGGGATGAGAAACAGCCTGGCTTTAACATTGGGGTCTATGGGATGAGAAACAGCCTGGCTTTAACATTGGGGTCTATGGGATGAGAAACAGCCTGGCTTTAACATTGGGGTCTATGGGATGAGAAACAGCCTGGCTTTAACATTGGGGTCTATGGGATGAGAAACAGCCTGGCTTTAACATTGGGGTCTATGGGATGAGAAACAGCCTGGCTTTAACATTGGGGTCTATGGGATGAGAAACAGCCTGGCTTTAACATTGGGGTCTATGGGATGAGAAACAGCCTGGCTTTAACATTGGGGTCTATGGGATGAGAAACAGCCTGGCTTTAACATTGGGGTCTATGGGATGAGAAACAGCCTGGCTTTAACATTGGGGTCTATGGGATGAGAAACAGCCTGGCTTTAACATTGGGGTCTATGGGATGAGAAACAGCCTGACCCATTCATAATAATAATAATAAGTTGCTCTCTTGTCTGCGCAGGGTCATGTGGAAGCAGTGGGAGGATACGAAGCGAGTAGCCGACGCCCTCTCCAGCGCCAAAGCCTACAACCAATTGATCGATTTCGACTGCCACCTTGATGACATCAGGCAAGACTGGACCAATCACGACATCAACGCAAAGATCGCCGAACTCTGCTCCCCAGCCAATGGGAACCTTTGAATCCTGAATAAAACCCACCCCAGAAATCAGAGCCTGTTATTGCCATCACTCTAATAAAAGTTTACCACAGTATTTTTTGCAGTTTCCCCCCATGCTTTTCTTATGATTATACTATGCATTTACCACTGGGTTTATTAAATCACTTCACCACACCTCTCTGTGCTTTACAATGCTTCCCTATGCTTTACCACACCTCTCAAACCTCTCAATGCTTCCTATGCTTTACAATGCCTCCCTATGTTTTTTACCAGACCTCTCTGTGCTTTACAATGCTTCCCTATGCTTTACCACACCTCTCTGCTTTTACAATGCTTCCCTATGCAATGCTTCCCTATGCTTTACCACACCTCTCTGTGCTTTACAATGCTTCCTATGCTTTACCAGACCTCTCTGTGCTTTACAATGCTTGCCTATGCTTTTTACCATGACCTTTCTGTGCTTTTACAATGCTTCCCCATGCTTTACCAGACCTCTCTGTGCTTTACAATGCTTCCCTATGCTTTACCAGACCTCTCTTACCAGACCCTCTCTTACAATGCTTCCCTATGCTTTTACCACACCTCTCTGTGCTTTACAAATGCTTCCCTATGCTTTACCAGACCTCTCTGTGCTTTACAATGCTTCCCTATGCTTTACCAGACCTCTCTGTGCTTTACAATGCCTCCCTATGCTTTTTATGGTTTAACTCTGGTTTAGCTTTCACTCAGCACTGGTGTTTTTAAAGTCAGTTTTTGTTTATGAATAAAGCCAAGTTTGATATTTTATTCTTCATTCTTGTGAACAAAACCAGAACAGTTTTGGGAAAATCAAATCCTGTTTTATTCATAAAAAAAAATGCATTTCAAACTCCTGAAATAAAGCAGACTATGCTTTTACTACCCTCCCTTTAAAGCGCTGTTTTACAACCATCTTTAAAATCCATTCTCTCACCTCTTATTAGCTTTTTTACAATGCTTCCCTACGCTTCACCGGCCCCTCCCTTTAAAGGGCCTATGACCATCTTTAAAATCCATTCTCTCCCTATTGCTTCATTACCAGGTGAGAGAATGGATTTTCCCTATGCTTTACCAGACCTCTCTGTGCGCTTTTTAAATGCTTCCTATGCTTTAATTATTTGCTTTTAAAATGCTTTAAACACTGTAAATGTATCTTTACCAGACCTTTTTATTTACAATCATCTTTGAACAAAAATGTTCATGTTCATTATTATAAAACAAACAGTCAATGTCCCTATGCTTTATTTTGTGCATGTATTTAACTCGTTTTAACACACAAGGAAGTCCCAGCTTTTTTGATGTAGGGACAGAAATAAGATATCGAAAAAAAAACACAGAACAGTTTTACAACCCCTGTTTTAATGTAGCTTTACTGCCCCTTTACCATTCTTTACCAGAGGTCTGCAACCAATGCTTCCCTATGCTTTTTCTCTGCTGCAGCAACTCAAACACTGTGTTTTTTATTTCATTCCTCAGTCTGTATTTGCAATTGACTGTTTTTAAAGGAGCTGACCGTTTCAGTTCTAGCTGCCCTGCCATAGTTATTTATTGTGACTCAGCACCATCGGTAGTTTTAAAGCCCTGGCTGGACAAACAGCTCAAACCCCAGCATGCCTCTGCACCCTCCCTTTAAATGCTGGGAGCTGACCATCTTTAAAATCCATTCTCTGGGCTTATTACTTTATTTTGATCACGGCCAGTCCCTTTGTTGCTTTTGACATCTTGAGTTCATTCTCTGCTCTTAGTTCTTTATTAACTGCCACAGTTATTTTAAAGGAGCGGTGACCATCTTTAAATCCCATGCCTCTGCACCTCTTATTAGGCTTTATTAACATGATCAATGCCCCTCCCTTTAAAGGGGCTGACCATCTTTAAAATCCATTTTGCTATTAGTCTTTATTAACATGATCTTTGACTGAGTTAAAGGGAGCTGACCATCTTTCAGTTCCAGCTGCTGCCATATTAGCTTTATTAACACGACATGCTAGATCAGCCAGTGACCATCTTTAAAATCCAGCCAGCCTCTTATTAGCTTTATCTCAGTGCTCAGCTAGGAGTATTGACCATCTTTAAAATCCAAACTTGAGCCATTGGCTTTATTACCACTAGATGGCCCTGTTAAAGGCGCTGACCATCTTTAAAACATTGGCTGATCTACCCTTTGTAACATGATGTAAAGGCTGACCATCTTTTAAAATCCATTCTCGCCTAAAAACACCAACGCCCATTTAGTACCATCCTTTAAATTCCATTCTTTGTATTTTTATTAACACGATCAAGCCCCCCCCTTTAAAGGGCGCTGACCATCTTTAAAATCCATTTTATTATTATTAGCTTTATTATTTTTGATCACCGCCCCGCTGTTAAAGGAAAGCGGTTGACCATTTTAAAATTTCTTACCCTTTTATTTTTTTTATTCAATCAAAAATGTCACCGAACATCCTTTTCCTCCATTCTAAAATCCATTCTCGGTCTTATTAGCTTTATTAACATGATCACAGCCCTCCCTTTCTCTTTGCCTCTTCAGAAATCCATTCTCTCGCCTCTTATTAGCTTCATTAGAGGTGAGAGAATGGATTTCCGGACCGCCGTTTAACCCTGAAACTGGTTATTTGAAAAATAAACACTGTAAATGTATCTTTACCTTTTATTTTTTATCATTGAACAAAATGTTCATGTTGATTATTATAAAAAACAAACAGTCAATGTCTGTATTATTTTGTGCATGTATTTATCGTTTTAACACAGGGAAGGTACAGGCGTTTTGACAGACACACAGAAATAAGATCGAAAAAAAAAAAAAGATTGAGAGACAAGCGCGCTGGGCCCCTTTACCTTTCTTTGAGGTCTGCAACCAATGAAACAGTGAGACAAACACAGACCAGAGAGACTCAAACACTGAGAGATAGAGTTCAGAGCTGCCATAGTTATTAGAGACAGAGAGAGATAAGATTCATATAGCAAACAGTCATATCTAATATACAGCTTTTTATAATCAACAAATGACAATATAAATGCTGACAAATAGTTCTTAACTGCAATGCGCTGGTCCATTTATTCAGTGTTTTCTCAGTCTGTGTTGCTTTGACTCGGGTTCAATTTATTTTCACAGTTCTAGTTAATTTTAATATTACAGTTTAAAAAGTATTTTTTCACAGTAAAACAGGTTTAAAAGGCTCTGCATATCAACAGGACACTCAGTACTGCGTCTCCATTCCTCCAGCTTCTATAGAGATCACATACCTCTTCATAGTGGTCTTGTGCATAGTATTATAAATCATTTCCTGATCCTCGTTTATCACCAAACTCCTCTTTTTAATATTTGATCCAAGTGTTTATTTTATTACTATAACATCTCAAAAAGCTCTGCAAATGTCCGTGATATTCTTTGAGCGCTGGATCCAGAAGTCAGCTATCTTGTTTGTTTATGTCTGTGTTATCTATGTGGTGCAGGGGCTATGTGTATTCATGAGATACGCCCTTTTTTTTTTTTCAGCTTGTCTCGGCTCCTGTCGCTCACACTCGGCCATTGAATGGAGAGAGGGGGCTTTTCGGAGATAAAAACGACTGAGACCTGTTTTTAGACAGATGTCGGACGTGGGTCCGACATTGGAGACACAAAGGAGAGAGATGTCGGACCAGGTCCGACAGAGGAGAACAAAGGGTTAAGAAATTATCTAATCACTGAGAGGCACTGACAGTGAGACACAATGAGACTGAACACTGTTACCATGGAAACACACACACACACACACACATACACACTTGAATGATTTAACATAAAACAGACAGATATACATAAATTACAATCACTGACACACAATACTGACTGAAGACAGACACTGGACACACACACACTGTTACCATGGATATTAGACACACAGAGAGACAGACACTGCACACTGAACACTGTTACCATGGACATTAGACACACACAGAGAGACAGACACAGCACAGAGGGGAGAGGTCTTGTTTTTGATGTTATTGACTCAGAGACAGGGATAAGGAGAGCTCACCCAGCTCCTCTGCGATGGCTCGCCTTGAACCCAGGGCCGCCGCGCTCCACAGCTTATCCAGCACTCGACTGCCGTGTTTACTGCAGGACAGCTGGACATAGTGACCCTGCGGGGACGGGATAAGACCAGACAGCATTAACAGAGGAGAGGGAGAGACACACACACACACAGAGTCACTAACACCGAGGAGGGAAGAGAGAAATCAGACTCCCGTTCCACAGCAGTGTGATCCACTCCTGGTTTCACTAGGAGCTTAATAATAAGACACACCTGAGCTTGTTAGCTAGACACACTGGGGGCTGATTTTAATTTTTTTTTTTTCTAAGTCAAAATTGATTAAAATAAAATTGTGCATTTCATTTATAAATAAAATTAAAATGTATTTCAAATGTTTTATTTTCGAAGTAAAAATGTGTTTTAAAAAAATTCCCATTTAAAAATTACATTTGATAATAATAATAATAATAATAATAATAATAATATACAAGAGCCTCACTTTGAGTTTCTTGAAGAGCCGGTCCCGCCCCTTATCGCTGAGTGATGTCATCAGAACCTCCATGACGTGGCTCCCTGATTGGTCGCTGGCCAGGATCAGGAGATCGGAGGCTGGAAGGGAACGCAGGCTGCGCAGGAGGGCGGAGTTATCAGAGAACCTCAGCAGTGATTGGACGAGACAGGAGCCGTGGTAGACCAATCCGGACAGAGGCTTCTGAGAGAGAGAGGGAGAGAGAGAGCGCGAGAGGGAGAGAGAGAGAGCAAGCAAGAGAGAGAGAGAGAGAGGCAGAGAGAGAGAGAGAGAGAGAGAGAGAGACAGAGATGCATTTTCTAATACAGTGCAGTAAATACAGCGACACAAGGGACATTTTCTTCCCTAAATTCTGTCCCAGAATTCCCAAACATGCCCGACACACAGAGACAGTCAGCCCTGCTGGGGGTGGACACACACACACACACACACAGCCCTGCTGGCTGGACAGTGCGTAGAGACCTGTCACAGCCTGAGGGACACACAGTGAACACGTCACACCGCAATCCCATCACAGGGCTGCAACTGAGAGTGAGGGAAGGATGGAGAGGATGGACAGAACGAGAGTAAGGGAGAAAGGGAGCGAGAAAGAGGGTAGGGAGAAGGAGAATGGGAGGGTGAAAGAGGGAAAGAGAGGAGAGGGAGAAAGGGAGGGTGAAAGAGGGAAGGAGGGGAAGGGAGGAGAGGAAGAAAGGGAGGGTGAAAGAGGGTAGGGAGGAGACGGAGAAAGGGAGGGTGAAAGAGGGAAGGAGAGACGGAGAAAGGGAGGGAAGAAAAGGGAGGGGGAGAGGGAAGGGAGGAGACGGAGAAAGGGAGGGCGAAAGAGGGAAGGAGAGGAGGAGAGGAGAAAGGGAGGGTGAAAGAGGGAAGGGAGGAGAGGGAGAAAGGGAGGGTGAAAGAGGGAAGGAGAGGAGAGGGAGAAAGGGAGGGTGAAAGAGGGAAGGAGAGGAGAGGGAGAAAGGGAGGGTGAAAGAGGGAAGGAGAGGAGAGGGAGAAAGGGAGGGTGAAAGAGGGAAGGAGAGGAGAGGGAGAAAGGGAGGGTGAAAGAGGGAAGGAGAGGAGAGGGAGAAAGGGAGGGTGAGAGAAGGGAGAAGGAGAATGGAAGGGTGAAAGAGAGAAGGAGAGGAGAGGAAGGGAGGGGAGGAAGGAAGGGAGGGGAGGAAGAAAGGGAGGGTGAAAGAAGGGAGGAGAACAGGAGGGTGAAAGAGGGAAAGAGGAGAGGAAGAAAGAAAGACAGGGTGAAAGAAGGGAGAAGGTGACTGCTGCAGCAGCAGCAGCAGTTGTTGATGATGCAGAGTTCACCCCCCCTAGTCTCTGTAGTCTCTGTAATCTCCATACAGCCTGTTTGGGGTGTGTTGCTTACCTGCGACTGCTCCACATCGCCCCCTGGCTTCTCAGGCTGGTAGTACACCTCGTGAGCCAGCAGTGTCAGGAATAGGGGGGCGCAGGACAGCTTTCTGGAGGGGGGGTCAGCACAGTGGAAAGCCTGGGGGGGGGGGGAAGAGTTAAATGATTCTGCATGCCGACTGTTGACGATTGTTTCTCTAGTAAAGGTAATTAAGAAATACTAAGGCCCCGGAGAAACATGTCGAAATAATACAGGTTTGAATAAATCAAATGGGAACGTTCACGCGCAAGTACTTGTAATGATAGACAGACAGCCTCCACACACCCCCAGACTCTGAGTCTCTCAATATCCGGAACGAAAGACAGGCAGACAGACAGACAGACAGGCAGACAGGCAGACAGCCTCCACACACCCCCAGACTCTGAGTCTCTCAATATCCGGAACGAAAGACAGACAGACAGGCAGGCAGACAGACAGACAGCCTCCACACACCCCCAGACTCTGAGTCTCTCAATATCCGGAACGAAAGACAGACAGACAGCCTCCACACACCCCCAGACTCTGAGTCTCTCAATATCCGGAACGAAAGACAGACAGACAGGCAGGCAGACAGGCAGGCAGACAGACAGACAGACAGACAGCCTCCACACACCCCCAGACTCTGAGTCTCTCAATATCCGGAACGAAAGACAGACAGACAGGCAGACAGACAGGCAGGCAGACAGACAGACAGACAGACCACACACCCCCAGACTCTGAGTCTCTCAATATCCGGAACGAAAGACAGACAGACAGGCAGACAGACAGACAGGCAGACAGACAGACAGACAGCCCCCACACCCCAGACTCTGAGTCTCTCAATATCCGAACGAAAGACAGACAGACAGGCAGACAGACAGGCAGGCAGACAGACAGACAGACAGCCTCCACACACCCCAGACTCTGAGTCTCTCAATATCCCGAAAGACAGACAGACAGGCAGACAGAGACAGACAGACAGACAGACAGCCTCCACACACCCCAGACTCTGAGTCTCTCAATATCCGGAACGAAAGACAGACAGACAGGCAGACAGACAGACAGACAGCCTCCACACACCCCCAGACTCTGAGTCTCTCAATATCCGGAACGAAAGACAGACAGACAGGCAGGCAGACAGGCAGGCAGACACACAGACAGACAGACAGACAGCCTCCCACACCCCCAGACTCTGAGTCTCTCAATATCCGGAACGAAAGACAGACAGACAGGCAGACAGACAGGCAGGCAGACACACAGACAGACAGACAGACAGCCTCCACACACCCCCAGACTCTGAGTCTCTCAATATCCGGAACGAAAGACAGACAGACAGGCAGACAGACAGGCAGGCAGACACACAGACAGACAGACAGACAGCCTCCACACACCCCCAGACTCTGAGTCTCTCAATATCCGAACGAAAACAGACAGACAGACAGACAGGCAGGCAGACACACAGACAGACAGACAGCCTCCACACACCCCCCAGACTCTGAGTCTCTCAATATCCGGGCGAAAGACAGACAGACAGGCAGACAGACAGACAGGCAGACACACAGACAGACAGACAGACAGCCTCACACACCCCCAGACTCTGAGTCTCTCAATATCCGGAACGAAAGACAGACAGACAGGCAGACAGACAGGCAGGCAGGCAGCCTCCACACACCCCCAGACTCTGAGTCTCTCAATATCCGGAACGAAAGACAGACAGACAGACAGACAGACAGGCAGGCAGACAGACAGACAGCCTCCACACACCCCCAGACTCTGAGTCTCTCAATATCCGGAACGAAAGACAGAAAGACAGACAGACAGGCAGACAGCCTCCACACACCCCCAGACTCTGAGTCTCTCAATATCCGGAACGAAAGACAGACAGACAGACAGACAGGCAGGCAGACAGCCTCCACACACCCCCAGACTCTGAGTCTCTCAATATCCGGAACGAAAGACAGACAGACAGACAGGCAGGCAGACAGACAGCCTCCACACACCCCCAGACTCTGAGTCTCTCAATATCCGGAACGAAAGACAGGCAGACAGGCAGACAGACAGACAGGCAGACAGCCTCCACACACCCCCAGACTCTGAGTCTCTCAATATCCGGAACGAAAGACAGACAGACAGACAGACAGACAGACAGCCTCCACACACCCCCAGACTCTGAGTCTCTCAATATCCGGAACGAAAGACAGACAGACAGGCAGGCAGACAGACAGACAGCCTCCACACACCCCCAGACTCTGAGTCTCTCAATATCCGGAACGAAAGACAGACAGACAGACAGACAGACAGACAGCCTCCACACACCCCCAGACTCTGAGTCTCTCAATATCCGGAACAGGCAAAGACAGACAGACAGGACAGACAGCCTCCACACCCCCCCAGACTCTGAGTCTCTCAATATCCGGAACGAAAGACAGACAGACACAGACAGACAGACAGCCTCCACACACCCCCAGACTCTGAGTCTCTCAATATCCGGAACGAAGACAGACAGACAGACAGACAGACAGACAGACAGCCTCCACACACCCCCAGACTCTGAGTCTCAATATCAATATCCAGACAGCCTCCCAAAGACAGACAGACAGACAGACAGGCAGACAGACAGCCTCCACACACCCCCAGACTCTGAGTCTCTCAATATCCGGAACGAAAGACAGACAGACAGGCAGACAGACAGGCAGACAGACAGCCTCCACACACCCCAGACTCTGAGTCTCTCAATATCCGGAACGAAGACAGACAGACAGACAGACAGACAGACAGACAGCTCTCCACCCACCCCAGACTCTGAGTCTCTCAATATCCGGACGAAGAAGACAGACAGACAGAC
>CM072708.1:7133115-7223115 GCA_036884735.1 Huso huso | reverse complement strand
TGCTAAGAAATACATTATAGGAGGCTGTGTGGTCCAGTGGTTAAAGAAAAGGGCTTGTAACCAGGAGGTCCCCGGTTCAAATCCCACCTCAGCCACTGACTCACTGTGAGACCCTGAGCATGTCACTTAACCTCCTTGTGCTCCGTCTTTCGGGTGAGACGTAGTTGTAAGTAACTCTGCAGCTGATGCATAGTTCACACACCCTAGCCTCTGTAAGTCGCCTTGGATAAAGGCGTCTGCTAAATAAACTAATAATAATAACATAATAAATATATTTATTTATTTTTCCTTTGCTGCGAATCGAGGCGATTGTAAAAGGCTGGACTTGCTAGATCAGTATTCACTTCGGACTGGGTATTTTGTGTTGAAAAGAAAATCTGTCGGGACGCGTCTGTTTTGAAATAAAAAAATAAACTGTCTTATGCACTTTAAATAAAATATATTTAGATGTTGTGAAGCTCAGACTAAGTTTAGAGGCACGTCATGTGATCAAAAAACTTCAAACCCTGCTTGCAATCATTATTGTCATTATTGGCGTCGTTGGTGGTGTAGTACCACTTCCTGACCTGTAGGAGGCACTGCAGCAGTTCTGTCTGCCTCTCTCCGTGCTTCACACAGCTCTCTGCCAATTGGACGATCACTCCCATGTGACCTGCAGCCAGGATGGCTTCCAGACCTTCTGACAGCTCGTCAAATATCTTCACAAACTGTAAGACAAACAGAGGGACAGACAGACAAGAAGAGAGAAGGACAGACAGACAGACAGACGGGGACATTATTGGTTTTATGAAACTGGCCCAATTAATTAACCAGGTATTCCAGCATACACTATTTTTGCTAAGTCTGTGTTGCTTTGACTGTGAGTTCAGGAGCTGCTCTTCAGTTCTAGCTGCGCTGCCATAGTTATTGTATTGTGAATCGGTACAGCCCTGGCTTGGACTACAGCTCCCAGCATGCCTCTGCACCCGCGGCACTGGCGAGGGATGCTGGGAGCTGTAGTTCTTTAACTGCAATGCGCTGGGCTGGTTTGTATTACATTGTTTTGCTCAGTCTGTGTTGCTTTGACTGTGAGTTCAGGAGCTGCTCTTCAGTTCTAGCTGCACTGCCATAGACACGTGCAACACAGGCTAGATCAGCCAGTGTCTCTATAGAACAGCCAGCAGCGCCATCTAGTGCATAGCTAGAGTATTGCCAGCAAAAAGTGGATCACTAGACAGCGCTGACTTAGAGGTGTGTATGTAACTGTGTACATGTCTGTTGGACTCTGAGTCTGTGTGTGTGTGCCTGTCTGTCTGTCTGTCTGTGTGTGTGTGCGTGAGTGCGTGCGTTTACCAGTTTCTGATTGGGCACAGCAGCCAGCAGTCTCTGCACTGGGAAGTTGGCGAAGGGGTGCAAGGCCAAGGTCACCAGCTGACCCCGGAAGTGATCCTTGTAGAGGGAGCGGAACAGGGGCTTCTGGGATAGCTCCACCATCTTCTCAAGGAGCCGGCTGGAGGTCTGATCCTTCAGGAACACCAGCAAGGGGCTGGAGAGAAAAAGAGAGAGAGGAGAGAGAGGGAGGAGAGAGAGGGAGGAGAGAAGAGAGGAGAGAGAGGGAGGAGAGAAGAGAGGAGGAGAGGGGGAAAGAGGAGGAGAGAGGAGAGGGGGAGAGGTGGAGAGAGGAAGGGAGAGCAGGAGAGAGGAGAGGGGAGAGGTGAGAGAGGAAGGAGAGCAGGAGAGAGAGAGGGAGAGGGGGAGAGAGAGAGGAGAGGGGGGAGAGAGAGGAGGGGGGGGGGAGGAGAGAAAGAAAGAGGGGGGAGAGAGGAGGCCAGAGGGGGAGAGAGGAGGAGAGGGGGGGGAGAGGAGAGGAGGGGGGGAGAGAGAGGAGGGGGAGGGGAGAGAGGGAGAGAGGGAAAGGGAGAGGGGGGAGAGAGAGGAGAGGAGAGGTAGGAGAGAGGAGAGAGAGGAGAGGGGTGAGAGAGGAGGAGAGAGGAGAGGGAGAAAGAGAAGAGAGGGGGAGAGAAGAGAGGAGAGGGGGAGGGGGAGAGGAGAGAGGGGGAAAAGAGAGAGAGAGAGAGGAGAGAGGGAGGGGGAGAGAGTTACTTGATGATTTTTGGAGGAAAAGAAAGCTAATACATTCATTAAGAAACTTTTCAAACTTCAGATTCCATCTTCAAACGCAGGCTGCAGAGGGACGGAGATCAGCGCTGATGATGCAACTGAGACGCAAAACCGCTTCAAGAGCTCGCATGCTTCAGAACAACTGAATACACCTCGTTACAAAGCACGTAATTCACACAGTACACCCAGAGACAATGGGAAAACACAGCAGAGTTACAAAACTACATTAACCCTTTGCGGTCCTATGTCGGACCTGGTCCGACATCGCAATTTTCCCCTTCCGGTCCGACATCATCAAAAAGACGCAAAAAAACAGGTCTCTAGTCGTTCTTTCTCCGGAAAAAGCCGCGAAAACCATTCAGTGGCCGAGTGAGACCAATAGGAGCCAAAAAAAAAAGGGGGCGTATCTCATGAATTCCGATAGACCCGACACCACATAGATAACACAGACATAAACAAACAAGCTGGCTGCTACTGCATCCAGCGCTCAAAGAATATCACAGACATTTGCAGAGCTTTCTGAGATGTTATAGTAATAAAATAACAACTTGGATCGCATTATTGAGGAGTTTGGTGATAAAACGAGTGATCAGGAGATGATTTATCGGTATGTACGACTATGAAGAGGTATGTGAAAAATACAGCCAACAAGGAACGGGGCTGGAGATGCAGTACTGAGTGTCCTGTTGATATGCAGAGACTTTTAAACCTGTTTTACTGTGAAAAAAAAATACTTTTAAAACAGCGCGTCTAAAATAAACTGCGCTTGTGAAAATACATTGGACCTGACGCGCCTGAGACGCACTGAATAAATGGACCGCAAAGGGTTAAAAATGACACAGGAACTGGCGAGGCTCTGCGATGCTCTACCCCTTGTTCGTGTGTGTTTTGCTGCCATCTAGTGTCAGGAGATAACTACTGCACTGCACTGCAAAATCCTGTTATGATCTTGAAGAGGATTAAAAAGCAGGTTTAAAACAATGCTGGTATTGAGATGTTTTTGCAGCGTGTGTCTTGCGGCTCTCTGTCATATGAAGATGCTGGTGTGTGGCTCGCAGGACTGATGCTACTGTTAGTTTGTTAAATATATCTACACATTTCTAGGGGCTCCCGAGTGGCGCATCCAGTAAAAGCACTCGCTAGAGTGCAGGATGCGCTCTATAGCCTGGACGTCGCCGGTTCGAGTCCAGGCTTTTCCACAGCCGACAGTGGACGGAGTTTCAGGGGGCGGCGCTCAATTGGAAAGTGCCCAGGGGAGGGAGGGTTAGGTCGGCCAGGGTGTCCTCGGCTCACCACCCGACCAGCGACCCCCCCTGTGGTCTGGCCGGCCGGCGCCTTGCCTGTAAGCTGCCCAGAGCTGCGCGTTGTCCTCCCACGCCTGTAGCTCTGAGGCGGCTGCACGGTGAGTCTGCAGCGTGTAAAGAAGCGGGCGGCTGACGGCACACGCCGGAGGACAGCGTGGATTCATCTTCACCCTCCAGTCAGCGCAGGGGGTGGTAGCGTGAGCTGAGCCTAAAAATAATTGGGCATTTCAAATTGGGGAGAAAACAATAAAAACTAATTGGCAATGACTAAATTAAAATATATATATATATATATATATATATATCTATCTACACATTTCTATACATTCACTGCATTGACTTTGGCATGACTTGAATTTGAATTGAGAGACGGAGAGACAGACAGAGTGACACAGAGACAGAGAAACAGAGAGAGACAGACACAGAAACAGAGAGAGACACACAGACAGAGAGACAGACAGACAGACACAGGCAGAGAAACAGAAACACAGAGAGAGAGACAGACAGCCAGAGAGAGACAGAAACAGAGAGAGACACACAGACAGAGAGACAGACAGACAGACACAGGCAGAGAAACAGAAACACAGAGAGAGAGAGACAGCCAGAGAGAGACAGAAACAGAGAGAGACACAGACAGACAGAGAGACAGACACAGACAGACAGAGAAACAGAAACACAGAGAGACAGGCAGCCAGAGAGAGACACACAGACACAGACAGAAACAGAGACAAAGAGAGAGAGACAGAAACAGAGACACAGAAAAAGACACACACAGAGACAGAGAAACAGAAACACAGAGACAGACAGACAGCTAGCCAGAGAGAGACAGACAGCCAGAGAGAGACACACAGACAGACAGAAACAGAGACAGAGAGAGACAGAAACAGAGAGAGACAGACACAGAAAGACACACAGAGAGACAGAGAAACAGAAACACAGAGAGACAGACAGACAGCTAGCCAGAGAGACAGACAGCCAGAGAGAGACACACAGACAGACAGAAACAGAGACAGAGAGACAGAAACAGAGAGAGACAGAGACACAGAAAGACACACAGAGAGACAGAGAAACAGAAACACAGAGACAGACAGACAGCTAGCCAGAGAGAGACAGACAGCCAGAGAGAGACACACAGACACAGACAGAAACAGAGACAGAGAGAGACAGAAACAGAGAGACAGAGACACAGAAAGACACACAGAGAGACAGAGAAACAGAAACACAGAGAGACAGACAGACAGCTAGCCAGAGAGAGACACACAGACAGACAGAAACAGAGACAGAGAGAGAGACACAGAAACAGAGAGAGACAGAGACACAGAAAAAGACACACACAGAGACAGACAGACAGAGAGACAGACGGGGTGAGGATTTTTCTTAACCCCGCCCCACCTGCCCTCGATAGCACCCCCCGTCTGTTACCTGCTGCCTGCGCCCGGATTGAGTGACGTCAAGTATCCCAGCATGCCTTGCCCCAGCCGCTGGCAGAGTTCCGGGCACTGCCTGTGAAACACCTGCATACAGATCTGAAACACCGGGCTAGCAGTGGAGTGAGTGAGAAACACTGGAGAGGGAGAGAGGGGAGGAGGAGGGAGAGAGAGAGGAGGGGGGGGGGAGGAGGGGACAGGAGGAGGAGGGAGGGAGGGAGAGAGAAAGGAGAGGGAGAGAGGGGGGGAGAGAGAGAGAGTGGGGGGGAGAGGGAGGTGAGAGAGAGAGGAAGAGAGAGAGAGGAGAGAGGGGAGGGGGAGGGAGGGAGAGGGGAGAGGGGAGAGGGAGAGGGAGAGGAGGGGAGGGAGGGGTAGGGGGAGGATAGGGAGGGGGAGGGAGAGGAGGAGAGAGAGAGAGAGAGAGAGAGGAGAGAGGGAGAGGAGAGAGGAGAGAGAGGAGGAGGGAGAGAGAGAGAGAGAGGAGGGAGGAGGAGGGAGGGAGGAGGGAGAGAGAGATAAAGCTAATTTCAAAGTCCCATTTCCAGCAGTTTTTACCCAACTGTCAGTCTACTTATTCTTTCTATAAAAATTCTAAATTAGAAAATCGACCGTTATGCCTTTTGTCAAAATCCCTGTGCGTCTCGCCCGGTTCAACAGAAACAGCGGCCCTTTAACTTGATATTTATAACAGCAGGGCCATCCTCATTTCTGTTGTGATTTCTAATAATTTAAAACGTTAGGTGCAGCGTGGCGATTAAAACAGCAATGACTTCACAGCAGCGTGATCCAGTCCAGGTTTTACTACCAGCTTGATCAGCCCCCAGTGTGTCTAGGTAACAAGCTCAGGTGTGTCTGATTATTAAACTCCTAGTGAAACCAGGACTGGATCACGCTGCTGTGGAATGGGAGTCTGATTCCCAGCCCTGCACACTGTATGGGAGTCCATGCAAAGCCCTAACCAGTATATTAGTGTCACTCACCTGTTACATGTTCTAGAAGTTTATCAGCCAGGCATTCTAGAGCACCCTTGAAAGATTCTGGAACTTCAAACTCGGAGAACTCTGGAGCCTTCGGGGCGGGTTTTTTAAAACCTACAAGAGAGACAGACAGAGAGACAGACAGGGAGACAGAGAGACAGATAGGGAGACACACAGAGAGACAGACAGGGAGACACAAAGAGAGACAGACAGGGAGACAGAGAGACAGACAGAGAGACAGACAGAGACAGACAGGTGTTACAGACTCAAAACACCATTTGTCAAGAGGCTTGTAGGAGTCCTGTATACTGATCAGGAATCAGCCCACTGCTGAGGATGACTGCCCTAGCACTGCCTTATTCATAGGGACATGTTCTTAAACACGACACAATTAATTATACAACAATATCCAAGCACCATTACAGATCACAGCTTCTCTCCCTTTAAATGGACAATTTCAACCGATACCAGCTTTATTGTGGTAAATATGGTCTCAATTACGCTGGGCTTTGGTTTGCCAGCTAATTGCAAAATAATATTGGTTTACATTTTGAAGGCATGTTTTAACAGGGAACACCCTGCCTTTGTCCCAGCAGCATGGAGCCAAAGCATGGGAGAAGCTTAGAACAGTTCCTCGCCCAAGTGAATTTTCAGCTGCAGCTATGAAGCTTTCATGACGTGTAGCATCACCACCCTCTATATAGAATGAACTCCCTCAGCTTCATAGAGTCCAATGAAAGCTGCTGAATAATGTTCCCTTGTTAACATATTGAATTGCACACCTCTATATAGAATGAACTCCCTCAGCTTCATAGAGTCCAATGAAAGCTGCTGAATAATGTTCCCTTGTTAACATATTGAATTCCACACCCTCTATATAGAATGAACTCCCTCAGCTTCATAGAGTCCAATGAAAGCTGCTGAATAATGTTCCCTTGTTAACATATTGAATTACACACCCTCTATATAGAATGAACTCCCTCAGCTTCATAGAGTCCAATGAAAGCTGCTGAATAATGTTCCCTTGTTAACATATTGAATTCCACCCCTCTATATAGAATGAACTCCCTCAGCTTCACAGAGTCCAATGAAAGCTGCTGAATAATGTTCCCTTGTTAACATATTGAATTGCACACCCTCTATATAGAATGAACTCCCTCAGCTTCATAGAGTCCAATGAAAGCTGCTGAATAATGTTCCCTTGTTAACATATTGAATTGCACACCCTCTATATAGAATGAACTCCCTCAGCTTCATAGAGTCCAATGAAAGCTGCTGAATAATGTTCCTTGTTAACATATTGAATTGCACACCCTCTATATAGAATGAACTCCCTCAGCTTCATAGAGTCCAATGAAAGCTGCTGAATAATGTTCCCTTGTTAACATATTGAATTGCACACCCTCTATATAGAATGAACTCCTCAGCTTCATAGAGTCCAATGAAAGCTGCTGAATAATGTTCCCTTGTTAACATATTGAATTTCACACCCTCTATATAGAATGAACTCCCTCAGCTTCATAGAGTCCAATGAAAGCTGCTGAATAATGTTCCCTTGTTAACATATTGAATTTCACACCCTCTATATAGAATGAACTCCCCTCAGCTTCATAGAGTCCAATGAAAGCTGCTGAATAATGTTCCCTTGTTAACATATTGAATTCCACCCCCTCTATATAGAATGAACTCCCTCAGCTTCATAGAGTCCAATGAAAGCTGCTGAATAATGTTCTCTTGTTAACATATTGAATTGCACACCCTCTATATAGAATGAACTCCCTCAGCTTCATAGAGTCCAATGAAAGCTGCTGAATAATGTTCCTTGTTAACATATTGAATTCCACCCCTCTATATAGAATGAACTCCCCTCAGCTTCATAGAGTCCAATGAAAGCTGCTGAATAATGTTCCCTTGTTAACATATTGAATTCCACCCCTCTATATAGAATGAACTCCCTCAGCTTCATAGAGTCCAATGAAAGCTGCTGAATAATGTTCCCTTGTTAACATATTGAATTCCACCCCATCTATATAGAATGAACTCCCTCACTTCAAAGAGTCCAATGAAAGCTGCTGAAATAACTTCCCTTGTTAACATATTGAATTCCGGTAGACTTTTTTTATATCATTTTCCAGATACTTAACATTGAAAAAACTGACTATAAAAATCTAAATTATTGAAATCTAACATGAAATACAATACTGGACTGCTATGATGGCTTTTGCTCGGTAGACTTTCACCACACATCATTTTGTAGTTTCTTTTGATTACATGCTCTTATATAAAATATCTAAATTATTTTCATATAGTTTTTGTTTTTTTTTTCCTCTACAATTCTAGGTGATGCTAATCTTTTGCTCACAGCTGCAGTTCTCCAAGTGCTTCTGGAATGCAGCCGTGGTTTGCCAAGGAATGAGTGCCAAGGTACCAAGGAACGCAAGGGCTCGCCGTCCTGAGACAAGGACTGTATTGCCACACCCCCAAGCATGGACTAAAGGGCTGCCAAGGACTACCAAGGAGTGCCAAGGACTACCAAGGAGTGCCAAGGGCTACCAAGGAGTGCCAAGGACTACCAAGGAGTGCCAAGGAGTACCAAGGAGTGCTAAGGACTACCAATGAGTGCCAAGGAGTACCAAGGAGTGCCAAGGAGTACCAATGAGTGCCAAAGACTACCAAGGAGTGCCAAGGAGTACCAAGGAGTGCCAAGTAGTACCAAGGAGTGCCAAGGAGTACCAATGAGTGCCAAGGACTGCCAAGGAGTACCAAGGACTACCAAGGAGTGCCAAGGACTACCAAGGGCTGCCAAGGACTACCAAGGGCTGCCAAGGACTACCAAGGAGTGCCAAGGACTACCAAGGGCTGCCAAGGAGTACCAAGGACTACCAAGGAGTACCAAGGACTACCAAGGAGTGCCAAGGACTACCAAGGGCTGCCAAGGAGTACCAAGGACTACCAAGGGCTGCCAAGGACTACCAAGGAGTGCCAAGGACTACCAAGGGCTGCCAAGGAGTACCAAGGACTACCAAGGGCTGCCAAGGAGTACCAAGGACTACCAAGGGCTGCCAAGGACTACCAAGGAGTACCAAGGACTGCCAAGGACTACCAAGGAGTACCAAGGACTGCCAAGGACTGCCAAGGGGTTGCCAAGGGTTACCGAGCCGTTGTCGATCCTGAATCACTGGGATCCTTTAAGACCCGACTTGACAAAGTTCTGAGATCAATCAGCTGCTCTGAACTGCACCAGCTCCTCTGGGCTGAACGGACTGCTTCTGGTTCAGGAATTCTCTCCTGCTCCCAGTATCCTCACCTCTCCCAGTCTGCTCCTGGCTTCTGGTCTCCAGTCCTCCCAGTACGTGGATGAGGGTCCGCACCACGAAGGTTCCGTGCGTGTCTCTGGAATATTCTAGAAGCTTCTCCGTGACTTCGGAGGCCAGGCCTAACACATGGTCCTCCACCGCCCCACAATCCTCAGCGTCGCCGTCCCCTTCTTCCGAGTCCTCCTGCATCCCAGAACCCCCTGTTTCCAAGAGACAGGATATTTTCATTCAGAAATTGTATTTAGTCATTTGAAAAAACAAACAAAAAAAAAAAGTGATTATAGTGTGTTCCTGTCAGCATTGCCCTGTGTACAGCACCCAGTGTAGGCTCTGCCCAGCACACAGCACAATGAGGATTACAACTCATATAGCCCACTGTGCTGGGTAGCACAGTTTTGTGCAGGGTTTTATATCAGTGTTATACAGTGGTCCTGTCACTATTGCCCTGTGTACAACAGCACACAGCGGGCAATAGACCCCATATAGACCCCACTGTGCTGGGTAGCTGCTGTAGTTCTGTGCAGGGTTTTATATCAGTGTTATACAGTGTGGTCGCTCCAGCATTGCCCTGTGTACAGCACAGCACAGCGAGGCTCTGCCCAGCACACAGCGGGCAATGCCAGCGCACTAGATTACAACTTCATATAGACCCCACTGTGTTGGGTAGCTGCTGTAGTTCTGTGCAGGGTTTTATATCAGTGTTATACAGTGTGGTCGCTCCAGCATTGCCCTGTGTACAGCACAGCACAGCGAGGCTCTGCCCAGCACACAGCGGCAATGCCAGCACTAGATTACAACTTCATATAGACCCCACTGTGCTGGGTAGCTGCTGTAGTTCTGTGCAGGGTTTTATATCAGTGTTATACAGTGTGGTCCTGCCAGCACTGCCCTGTGTACAGCACAGCACAGCGAGGCTCTGCCCAGCACACAGCGGGCAATGCCAGCGCACTAGATTACAACTTCATATAGACCCCACTGTGCTGGGTAGCTGCTGTAGTTCTGTGCAGGGTTTTATATCAGTGTTATACAGTGTGGTCGCGCCAGCGTTGCCCTGTGTACAGCACAGCACAGCAAGGCTCTGCCCAGCGCACAACGGGCAATGCCAGCGCACTAGATTACAACTTCATATAGACCTCACTGTGCTGGGTAGCTGCTGTAGTTCTGTGCAGGGTTTTATATCAGTGTTATACAGTGTGGTCGCGCCAGCACTGCCCTGTGTACAGCACAGCACAGCGAGGCTCTGCCCAGCGCACAGCAGGCAATGCCAGCGCACTAGATTACAACTTCATATAGACCTCACTGTGCTGGGTAGCTGCTGTAGTTCTGTGCATGGTTTTATATCAGTGTTATACAGTGTGGTCGCGCCAGCATTGCCCTGTGTACAGCACAGCACAGCGAGGCTCTGCCCAGCACACAGCGGGCAATGCCAGCGCACTAGATTACAGCTGCATACAGTACTTTACCAGTCAGGTACCTGTGTCTTGGAGCAGTCTGCGAGTCTGTCTCAGCGCGGTCTCGATTACGTGAGCGCCGCAGCGTTGGCAGGCTGCGGTCTTGAACCCAGATCCCTCTTCCTCCCCCTCCTCTCTCAGTCCTTTCAGCAGCCGGCAGACCTGAGTGGGTGTGGCCAAGGGGAGGAGCCTCTGGAGGGCGAAACTTCCGGTGGGGTCCGTCGCCAACGGCAACGCCTGACCTCTGACCTCCGAGAAGACGTTACTGACAAACAGAGCTGGAGGGGAGGGGGGAGAGAGAGAGAGAGAGAGAGAGAGAGAGAGAGAGAGAGAGAGAACAGAAGAGAAACGTTGGACCAGGAATTCAACTGGACAAACAATAGAGGGCCTCAGTGTAATGTGTGTGTGTGTGTGTGTGTGTGAGATATTGAAAGAGTCTGTTTCCTCTCCTGTGTGTGTGTGTGTGTTCAGTGGATCTTGTGATATTATAGGTAGTGCAACCAGACAGACACACAGCCAGCCAGCCAGCCAGACAGACACACACACACACACACAGACAGACAGACAGACACACACACACACACAGACAGACACACACACACACAGACAGACACAGGCATACAGACACACACACACGACACACAGCCAGACAGACAGACACACACACAGAGACAGACAGACACACAGAGACAGACAGACACACAGACAGAGAGACAGACAGACAGACAGACACACACACACACACACACACAGACAGACAGACACAAACACAGACAGAGACAGACAGACAGACAGACAGACACACTCACAAACACACAGACAGGCACACACACAGACACACACATAGGCAGAAAACACACACACACACACACAGACTCACCCTTCTCCTCTTCCGAACTGAATTCCTCCCCCAGCCTCTCGGATACTCGTCTGAAATACCCCACACTCATGGGGTCCAGACGTTTACCCCGGCCTTTCTCCATCCCTCCATCACCATGCTTCTTCCCTCTCTCCTCCTCCTTTCTCTTGTTGTACGGTCTCTCCTTTTTTCCTCTCTCCGTCCCAGTCTCTCCTTTCTTTCGAGCTAGCATGCTGGTTATTCCACTCTCAGTAATATATATATATAGAGAAGTGTTAAGAGAATTCAAACACAGCTCTCTCTCTCTGCCTCTCTCCTCTTTCTCTCCTCTCTCACTCTGCCTCTCGCTCTCTTTCTCTCCTCTCACTCTTTCTCTGTCTCTCTCGCTCTCTCTTTCTCTCCCTCTCTCTATGCCGCTCTCGCGCTCTCTCGTTTTTCTGTATCCTCAATCTTGGCTCCACAACATCTCCTTCCTCTCTCTCTCTCTCTGCTTCTCTCTCTCCTCTCTCACTCTCTGCCTCTCTTGCTCTCTCTTTCTAACCTCTTTCTCTGTCTCTCGCTCTTTCTCTCCTCTCCTCTCTCTCCTCTCTTTCTCTCCTCTCTCGCTCTCTCCTCTCTCTGCCTCTCTCGCTCTCTCCTCTCCCGCTCTCTCTCGCTCTCTCCTCTCTCTGCCTCTCTCCTCTCTTTCTCTCCTCTCTCTTTCTCTCCTCTCTCTTTCTTTCTCTCTCAGGAGAATCAGGATCCAACAGGATACTCAACAATCACCAGAAATACTCAACGAAAAAGCAAAGCACTTGAACAAATGATTCTAACACGTTCTCCTCGTTTTTTTTTTGTATTGTAGTTCTATGCAGATGTTGCTCGTTTGTCTCTTCATTTCTGGAACGAAATAAGAAAAAAAAAAACAGTTTCAATCAAATCAATCCATTTAATTTTATATATAGCGCCTTTTGCAACAGGTCACCACAAAGCGCTTTACAATGGCAAAAACAATACATATTATTATTATTATTATTATTATTTATTTCTTAGCAGACGCCCTTATCCAAGGCGACTTACAATTGTTACAAGATATCACACTGTTTTTACATACAATTCCCCATTTATACAGTTGGGTTTTTACTGGAGCAATCTAGGTAAAGTACCTTGCTCAAGGGTACAGCAGCAGTGTCCTCCACCTGGGATTAAACCCACGACCCTCCGGTCAAGAGTCCAGAGCCCTAACCACCACACCACACTGCTGCCCTTATTACTGAACAACAGTAAGCATTTAAAAAAAAAAAAAAGACTAAAAACACAATATATAAGCTGTATTACAAAAATATGATTTTAATCTTGATAAAAAAAATAAAAAAATAAAAAAATAAACAGTGGGAACAACATAATGAGGATATCGGCTACAGAAATTGATTTTTAGTCTAGACTTGGAGACATTGACTGAAGGGGCTTCTCTAATTGTGATGGGCATGTTGTTCCAGAATTGAGGTGCTATATAACTAAAAGATCTACCACCAAAGGTGTTTTTCTGAATAATAATATCTTGCTCTTAATTGTATTAATTCACTGTGATTCTTGAAATGTATTTTTGTTTACGACTGTAAGTCGCCCTGGATAAGGGCGTCTGCTAAGAAATAAATAATAATAATAATAATAATAATAATAATAATAATAATAGGTACAGACAGTAACCCAGCATCCAGTGATCGGAGCGGCGATTGGGGACACAGGGTTCCAAAAGATCTTTAATGTATGGAGGCGCAAGAGAATCGTGAGGGTCTGGAACCAACTCCCCAGTAATGTTGTTGAAGCTGACACCCTGGGATCCTTCAAGAAGCTGCTTGATGAGATTCTGGGATCAATAAGCTACTAACAACCAAACGAGCAAGATGGACCGAATGGGGCCTCCTCTCGTTTGGAAATTTTCTTATGTTCTTATGTTCTTAAATAATAATAATAATAATAATAATAATAATAAGTCTTGAACAAAGAAGACTACGCGGCGATCTGATTCAAGCATTCAAAATCCTAAAAGGTATAGACAATGTCGACCCAGGGGACCTGAAAAAAGAAACAAGGACCAGGATCACAAATGGATATTAGATAAAGGGGCATTCATAACAGAAGATAGGAGGCACTTTTTTACACAGAGAATTGTGAGGGTCTGGAACCAACTCCCCAGTAGTGTTGTTGAAGCTGACACCCTGGGATCCTTCAAGAAGCTGCTTGATGAGGTTCTGGGATCAATAAGCTACTAACAACCAAACGAGCAAGATGGGCCGAATGGCCTCCTCTCGTTTGGAAACTTTCTTATGTTCTTAAGACCATTTAAAGCAGCAACACCTTAAAATCTAAAACTGAGGGGCTCCTGAAAGGTGCATCTGCGTCTATAGTCTGGAGATCGGTGCTTCTGTAGACCAGACAAGAATATTAATACCATCACAAAAAAGCAAGGCTGACAACAAGACAGGACACCTGACGAGTTGAAGGCAGAACTTCCTTTCCTGAAAAGGGGGAGGAGAGAAAACGAAGCTGAGTGGACAGCACGACTTTAGGGTTGTTTTGAAGTTTCACGTCTGCCAACAATTAGAAAATGTAAATCAAACAACTCCTTTAGAACGAACGTAACTAAAAACAAAGGTTTAATGTTACTGGGGTAGTGGGTTATTTTTTTAATGCTCTTTCCTGATCTTGCTCCCCTTTTATTTTTCAGTTGCTATTTTTCTCTGCCTAGGAAACAGTTCAGGGACTCCACCAGGCCTAGGGTCGACATTGTCTATACCTTTTAGGATTTTGAATGCTTGAATCAGATCGCCGCGTAGTCTTCTTTGTTCAAGACTGAACAGATTCAATTCTTTTAGCCTGTCTGCATACGACATGCCTTTTAAACCCGGGATAATTCTGGTCGCTCTTCTTTGCACTCTTTCTAGAGCAGCAATATCCTTTTTGTAACGAGGTGACCAGAACGGAACACAGTATTCTAGGTGAGGTCTTACTAAGTTTTAACATTATGCTCAGAAAAGTGGGTGCAGGTTTTTCAAGTCCTGCACATACCTGGAAGAGTCCACAGAACTCATTAAATAAGCTTGGTATTGCTTTACAATTCCAAATCACAATGCAACTCTGGAGAGAACCCTCTCCTTGTTAAATGTGCCATGGAGCGATGAAAGAAACAGGATGAAAGTTGAGACAGTCAGAAATCTTATGTTGGTCCAGTAAAATTTTTTAAAGGTATGACTTGTTCTGCTTTTTAGTAAAATAGCGCCGGTAGCTTTGACCGGATGACACATCTTCGGATTATTATTATTATTATTATTTATTTATTTAGCAGACGCATTAATCCAAGGCGATTTACAGAGGCTAGGGTGTGTGAACTATGCATCAGCTGCAGAGTCACTTACAACTACGTCTCACCCGAAAGACGGAGCACAAGGAGGTTAAGTGACTTGCTCAGGGTCACACAATGAGTCAGTGGCTGAGGTGGGATTTGAAAAAAATAAATACATTATGTGTGCGAAAGGTCTGTAAAAAAAAATGTATTATGAAGCCAGCAAGCAGGCATTTGTATTTGGCTGTGGTTGTAAAACGCGATGCAAATAAACTTCAGATTATTTAGCAAATACACGCGAGTTATTGCAATTTAAACTGTGTGAGAGCTTCACACTGTAGGGGGGACACGTCCCGGTTTTTCATTCTTGTAATCTGGTAACCCTGCAGTTTATTTTTTGGGTGTCTCCCTCTGGTCACGTTGAGAGTGTGTTTCATATAACACGTTTCTAGTTATTATGCTACAGGCAACAAACACCAAGTATTTCCAAGCGTTCAAACCACAAGTCCATTGAGCCCAGATCTGGGTGAAAAAAACTAACACACGTTGCCAACGAAGCTATTAAAACGTAAATAAATCAAAACGTAACCAACTCCTAACCCGTCACCTGCTCTCCGCATTTAAAAAAAAAAACACTAGTCGTATATATATATTTATATTTATATTTTTTTAAACTTTAAGACGTTTTAAAACCCTCAATCCTAAATACTCACGTGTGCAAGTTCATCCCATTGGGCGCCCAAAGATGACGTAAGTACGCCTCCCGTGAAACGCCCGGAAATGATGTACTTCCGTACCGCACAACAACAAAACAAACAAAAACTAAAGAGGGACACCGGAAGTAGGGCGGTCGACTTATTTTTTGTTGGCGCCATGACGAGCGCCCTCTACCGTTATATAGAGCATAAGAAGATAAGAAAGTTTCCAAACGAGAGGAGGCCCCATTCAGCCCATCTTGCTCGTTTGGTTGTTAGTAGCTTATTGATCCCAGAATCTCATCAAGCAGCTTCTTGAAGGATCCCAGGGTGTCGGCTTCAACAACATTACTGGGGAGTTGGTTCCAGACCCCCAATTCTCTGTGTAAAAAGTGCCTCCTATTTTCTGTTCTGAATGATTTATCTAACCTCCATTTGTGACTCCTGGTCCTTGTTTCTTTTTTCAGGGTCCCCTGGGTCGACATTGTCTAGATGTTCGCTGTTTCTTGAGGAGGTCAGGACGGTCTGGATGTTGTTGTTTGGGGAGGAGGAGCAAACAGTTTAAAAAAAAAAAAAATCCGGAGGACCAGGAAGAGGAAGATTAAATACAGGAGGAGGAGGGGAAGAGGAGGTCTGTCTGGAGGAGGATGGGAAGAGGGAGGGGAGGAGGAGGGGAGGAGGAGGAGGAAGAGGGGAGGAGGAGGGAGGAGGAGGGAGGAGGAGGAAGAGGGGGAGGAGGAGGAAGAGGGAGGAAGAGGGAGGAGGAGAGGAGGAGGAGGAAGGAGGGGAGGGAGGAAGGAGGGGGGGGAGGAGGAGGAGGAGGAAGAGGGGGGGAGGAGGAGGAGGAGGGGAGGAGGGGGGTGTCCCAGGACCGCTGCATTAGAACCGGGGGATCCAGCCCTGGTCCTGGAGAGCCCCTGTCCAGCAGGTTTAATAGGTGTCTTTACATCATCAGTGGCTCATCCAGTAAAAGCGCTCCGCGTGGGGTGCAGGATGCCCCCTATAGTCTGGACGGTTCGAGTCCAGGCTATTCCACAGCCGACCGTGGACAGGAGCTCCCAGGGGGCGGCGCACAATTGGCCGCCCGGGGGGAGGGTTTAAGTCGGCCAGGGTGTCCTCGGCTCACCAGCGCCCCCCTGCGGGCTTGCCTGTAAGCTGCCCAGAGCTGCGTTGTCCTCCGACGCTGTAGCTCTGAGGCGGCTGCGCGGTGAGTCTGCAGCGTGTAAAGAAGCCTCCCGAGTCAGCGCAGGGGGTGCTAGCGGTGAGCCGAGCCTAAAAATAATAATTGGATATTCTAAATTGGGAGAAAATAATAGAAATAATTGGCGACATCTAAATTAAAAAAAGTCTCTGCGTTCACTTTCAATAAGATATTAGATCAAACGGTTGCCAAAGTGAAAAAAAAAAATCGGTAGCTTTGACGTTGGGAGTTATTCACAATATTTTCCTACTGTTCCAGTTTAAGGACTTAGAAATCTGGTCAATTTATTTAGCTGCCTGACGTATCGCATTCCTCTGCGGCAGAAGCAGGACCAGACCTTGCTTTGTTAAGATTTTTAAAGACTCGAATCAACCCGCCCCCGCCCTCCTAACTCTTCTATGAGTTACAAACAACTCCCAGTGCTCAAAATCTGCTTCTTTTTCCCTTCTCATTCCGGAAGTGGGTTAAAAAGGCTGCGTATTTTTGTAACACTTTCTCTCTCTCTCAAATTCAAATTCAAATTCAAAGGTGCTTTATTGGCATGGAGATTATTCAGGTATTGCCAAAGCAATTATATACAGTACATCATCTGAACATTAAATGGACAATAACACTGATGAGAATAATAATGATAATAATAATGGTAAACAAATATAAATAATAACCACGTTATTAACAATAACAACAATGAAATATAATAAGATTTGAACTCCTGGTAGAGTGCTCACTGTTTGTCCCTCAGGCTGTGACAGGCAGCTGTGTACTGGGCTGCCAGTTGGACACAGCTGGACTCCTCTCCGAGGAGGATTGGGAGTTTTGAGAGTCTGGCAGGTCTGGGAATGTTTTGCCATTTTTTTTATTTGTGGGAAGAAAGTTTCCCTTATTTCTGTGTATTTTGTACACTGCAGCAGAAAGTGCATCTCTGTCTCTACTTGTTGGAGTTGACAGTGATGACACACCCTTTTTCTTTGGCAGCCAGGTCTGCCTGTGTCGGCCTGTTTCTATGGCCAGGCTGTGCTCACTGAGCCTGTATTTGGTTAGGATCTGCCTCTGCTTGTTGTTTTTCACCCTGACCAGGTATTCAGCCAGGTGTAGTGTCTTTCTCTCCGATAGCACTCTAATTTGCTTTGTGTTTTTGTGTGTGTGTCCCAATAGGTGAGGTAGTTTTGTTTGTGTTGTGTTATAATTTGGTTCACTGAATTGTCTGTGTTGGAGCAGTGCTGTCCTGAGGCTGGTTGGTGTTAGTGTGTGTTAGTGCAGTGAGCTTCAGGACCAGCTGGCTGAGGGACTCTTCTTTTGGCTCAGTTCTTGGTACTGCAGGGTTTACTGTGGTAGGAGTTTGGGTTGCTTTGTTTTAGCAAGCCAAAATTTAATTGCTCTTTTTTTTATTGAGATCAATAATGGATATTGACCTAGTTCTGCCCTCCTTTTGTTTGGTTTTTCTCTGTATTTGCAGGATGTTTTGCAGAACATGTGTGCAGGGCTTCTATTGGGTGTTTATCCCATTTAGTGTAATCCTGCTCTGTGAGCGGACCCCACACTTCACTGCCATAGAGGGCAATGGGTTTGATAACACTTTCAAAAATTTTGAGCCAAATTCTAATGGGGAGTTTTATATAAAGCTTTTTCTTTATGGAATAGAAAGCAAAATGGCCTTTCTCTCAGTGCATTCACTTGGGGGTTAAAGCACCTGATCGCTGATGTTTAGGCCCAGGTAAATGCATGCAGTGTTCTATTGTGGTGTGGTGTAGTGTGAAGATGGATCTACTTTCCTGATATCTGGGTTTTTTGAAATATCATGATTTTAGTTTTGTTCATGTTTACTGCCAGGGCCCAGGTCTGACAGTACTGCTCCAGCACTGACAGGCTCTGCTGCAGCCCCCTGCTCTGGGGCAAACAGCAGGACAGGTCATCAAAGAGAGCAGGAATTTAATTTCAGTATCAAGCAGAGGAGGCCAGGGGCTGCAGATTGCTCCAACACTGTGGCCAATTCATTGATGTAGATGTTGAACAGTGTTGGACTCAAACTGCACCCTGAAAGGTGAGCGCCCCTTGTAAGAAGAATTGTGTTCTTTTATTGCCAATCTTTACACCACATTTATTTTCCGTATACATTGATTTAATTGTGTTTAGGTTTTACCTCCTACACCACTTTGGAGTGAGTTTATAAAATAATCCTAAGTGCCAGATTGAATCAAAAGCCTTTTGAAATCTATAAAGCAAGCAAATAATTTATTTTTTATTTTGGTTTACATGTTTGTCTATTAGGTGTGTAGGGTGTAAATATGATCAGTAGTGCGGTGTTTTGGAAGGAAGCCAATCTGTTCTTATCAAGACACTGTGTTCGGTAAGGCGAAGGCCAGTATCCAAGTGTTAATGATACTGCAGAATACCTTCCCAGATTACTGCTCACACAGATGCCCGGTAGTTATTGGGGAATAAATTGTCTCCACTCTTAAAGACAGGGATATAATCCCTTGGTTCCAGATGTCAGGAAGTAGCCCACACTTAGTATCAGGTTAAACAAAAAAAGAGGGCCTCCTGGCAGCTTAGGGCTGCTGTGCTTCAGCATCTCATTGGAGATATTTGTCTACCCCGGGAACCTGGCTTTCCTATTCTGGAGGGTCTGCAGTTTCTCTTAAAGTTCCTCGCAGTGATTGGAGAGTCCAGTGGATTCTGGTTGTTTTTAATTGACAATTCTAGCTTTTTTTCAGTTTTTCATAAATATTGTTTTGATCTAATGGTTGTTCATTTGTTTATGTTTTGATAGAGTTTTTTCAAAATGGTTTTCCATATATTTCCATTTTGTATGGCCAATTCTTCTGGTTTTGATTTATTTAGTTTTTCCAATGTTCCCAGAATCGGTTTGAGTTAATGGACTCCTCGATTTCTGTCAGTTGCTTGTTGATGTGGTTATTTTTTTCTGTTTTAGTGGTGTTTAGTAATTTAGAGTTTCACAGTAGCTGAGGCGTAAATCTTGGTTGTCTGGTTGTCTATGTTTTTGATTTGATAATTGCCTAAGTCTTTTTTCCTTATATTTTTTACAATCTTCATCAAACCAATTTTCTTCTTTCAGTTTTTCTTTTGAGTGTTCCGAATTATTTTTTTAGTTTGGATTTTAAAGCTGCCTGTCTAAATATTTCATTCAGGTTTTCTACAGCTAGATTTACTCCCCTGTTTACTGTGAGTATGTGGTGTAACCAGAAAGGTGTTTAATAGTGATTGGATTTTTTGGATGGCTGATTGTTTTCTGGTATTCTTCTGCACTGTTTGGAGCCCATCTGTAGGAATGATGGAGGTTGTATAGCTTGCAGGGCTGTGTCTGTGTGTTGCTGGTCTGCTCTGTTCTTTTAAGGAACACAGTTATTTGACTGTGGTCTGACAGAGGAGATATTGGCCTGACAGTGAATGCACTAATAGAGAAGGGCTGAGGTCAGTAATGGGTAATCTACTACACTGTTGCCAAGAGCTGAGCTGTAGGTGTGTCTTCCTAAAGTCCCTCGGATCCTACCGTTTAATGTACAGGCCCAGGCCTTGACAGAGAGTTCGGGTTGTAATTGTCTCCCACTTTGATTTATTTCTCTATCATAGCTGTTTCTCTGGGAGACAATAGGGCTGGAATATAGGGGTTTTGCCTGAATATATGTTGGTCTCCTGTGTGCTGGGTGAAGTCAGGCTGCTTGCCTGTCCTGGCTCAGATCTCCACAGATCAGAACATTTCCCTGGGCCTGGAAGTGGCAGATCTCTGTGTGGAGACTGGTAAAGGTTTTCACTATAGTATGGGATTCTGAGGGAGGGATATTTGCACACAGGAAGATTTCATTTTCTGCAGAGACAATATTTCTGCTGATTTTAAGCCACAAATGTGACTCTCCCCGTTTAATTGGTTCTATTGAGTTGGTGAGCTCTGCTTTGTACCAAATGATTATTCCCCAGAGTCGGCCTGCCTGACTGTGGTCTTTTTCAGTGAGGGCACTATGATCTCCCTATAGCCTGAGGGACAGTGAGTGGTGTCTGCCCTGCACCATGTTTCCTGCAGGATGATGATATCCAGGCCTTTCACTCTCTCTATAAACTCTGGGGCTGTGCTCTTCAGCCCAAACACTGAGGAGCTCAGGCCCTGGATATTCCACATTGTGATGGACAAAGATTTAATCAGATTTATATTTGCAATTATTTATCTATTTTTTGTCTTAGAATTAAACAAAACATTTTGAAGAAACAAAAAAACAAAAAAACTCTCTCTCTCTCTCTTCCTTTCCCTCTCTCCCCAGGCTCCCCCCACTCTCTCTCTCTCTCTTCCTTTCCTGTTCTGTTCTCTCCATCTCTCCGCCCCTTGATTACGTCACCTAGCCCCGAACTTAAAAAAAAAAGGTTGCATAAACTTTCACTGAAAGCGTCACGGTGCACAGAAGAAAAAGGTAAGCGATTTACAAGTTCGTTATATTTAAAAATGCTTCAATAATGGTCGCTGGTTTGGTTTATATGTCCCGTTACTGCAATTGAGTTATTAGCATTTCAGTTTTTTTGTTTTTAAGAAAGACCGAGGAAGGCTCCTTTTGGATCGGAATAGCCTTTTGTTTCCACGTTAACATGCGTGAGAGTGTACTATTAATGAATTAATTAATAGAAAGAATGCGCGTGGAAGTATAAGCACTGGTAGTTAAGTAGCGTAAAATTCAAAGTGTTTTATCAAAATTAATGCATGTCCAAAATCATGTTTCTTTTTTTTGTTTTTTTAAACAAAAAACGGGTTTGACAGAGAATTTAAAGTAAAAAAAAAATCGTGTTGCGTTTTTTTAAACGGGGAACCAGTCAAAATTTTACAAAGGAATCCGAGCTGTCTGCGATTTTAAAAAGTCCACGACCGTGACGTATAGGAACTGGAGGTACAAATAAAAAACGGCAAAGCGGAATTTAATATAGAATCGGATCAGCGGTGTTTCATATAGAATCGGATGAGTGGTGTTTCATATAGAGTCGGATCAGTGGTGTTTCATATAAGTCGGCTGAGCGGTGTTTGGTATAGAGTCGGCTGGCGGTGTTTGGTATAGAGTCGGGTGAGCGGTGTTTGGTATGGGTCGGCTGAGCGTGTGTTTGGTATGGTGTTTTGGTCATAGACGGATGGTGTGTTAGTATAAAGTCGGGGTGTCAGGGTATTTAGTATAAAGTCGCTAACTCTGGTGTTTATTACTAGAGTCAGCTAAGCGGTGTTTGGTATAGAGTCGCTATGTGTTTAAGTATAAAGCAGCTTGAGAGGTGTTTAATATAGAGTCAACTAAGCGGTGTTTGTATAGAGTCAACTGAGCGGTGTTTGGTATAGATCCAACTAGCAGATGGGTGTTTATAAAGTCGGCTTGATGGTGTTTGGTATAAAATGGCTGAGCGGTGTTTCTCTAGAGTCGGCTGAGCGGTGTTTATAGATCCAACTATAGCGGTGTTTGTATAGAGTCAACTAAGTTGTGTGGCAATATAGAGTCGGCTGAGCGGTGTTTGTATAGAGTCAACCTAGCAGTGTTTGCACTCATCCAGGTATGAGCAGTGGCCCAAATATAGAGTCGGCTAAGCTGTGTTTGCATAGAGTCAATTATCGTGTTTGGTATAGAGTCAGCCTTTGAGCGGTATTTAGTATAGAGTGGTTAAGCAGTGTTTGGTAGAGAGTCGGGTGTTTGGTATAGAGTCGATGAGCGGTGTTTGGTATAGAGTCGGATGGTGTTTGGTATAGAGTCGCTGAGCGTGTTTGTATAGAGTCGGTGTGTTTTTGTATAGAGTCGGCTGAGCGGTGTTTGGTATAGAGTCGGCTGGCGGTGTTAATTATAGAGTCGGCTGACGGGTGTTTGGTATAGAGTCGGCTGGTGTTTGTAGAGTTTAGCGTATTGTATAGAGTCGGTGAGCGGTGTTTGGTATAGAGTCAACTGAGCGGTGTTTGTATAGAGTCGGCTGAGCGGTGTTTGTATAGAGTCGGGTAGCGGTGTTTAGTATAGAGTCGGCTGAGCGGTGTTTGGTATAGAGTCGGTATCTGCGGTGTTTGTATAGAGCTGAGCGGGGTTTGGTATAAGTCCAGTGTTTATTTATAGAGTCGGCTGAGCGGTGTTTAGTATAGAGTCGGCTGAGCGGTGTTTGTATAGAGTCGGGTGTGACGGTGTTTGGTATAGAGTCGCTGAGTGTGTTTTTATAGAGTCGGGTGAGCGGTGTTTGGTATAGAGTCGGTTGAGCGTGTTTGTATAGAGTCGGTACGGTTTAGTATAGAGTCGGCTGAGCGGTGTTTAGTATAGAGTCGGTGTCACGGTGTTTGTATAGAGTCGGCTGAGCGGTGTTTAGTATGGAGTCGGTGGCGGTGTTTGGTATAGAGTCGGCTGAGCGGTGTTTGGTATGGAGTTTGAGCGGTGTTTTATAGTATCGGCTGAGCAATTATTTGGTATAGAGTAGAATTGTCGCGGTGTTTGGTATAGAGTCGGCTGAGCGGTGTTTGGTATAGAGTCGGGTGAGCGGTGTTTGGTATAGAGTCGGCTGAGCGGTGTTTGGTATAGAGTCGGCTGAGCGGTGTTTGGTATAGAGTCGGGCTGAGCGGTGTTTGGTATAGAGTCGGGTGAGCGGTGTTTGTATAGAGTCCGGCTGAGCGGGTGTTTGGTATAGAGTCGGCTGGCGGTGTTTGGTATAGAGTCGGGTCAGGCGGTGTTTGGTATAGAGTCGGGTGCGGTGTTTAGTATAGAGTCGATTTGTGCGGTGTTTGGTATAGAGTCGGGTGTGCGGTGTTTGGTATAGAGTCGGCTGAGCGGTGTTTGGTATAGAGTCGGCTGAGCGGTGTTTGGTATAGAGTCGGCTGAGCGGTGTTTAAGATGTCATTAGCAGATGAGGCGTCAGTGTCACGTGTGACCTGATTTGCATTGTGTGTCTTGTACTATCAAGTTACATGTAAGTGTGATATACAGGACTGCTGTAGACTCACTCTCTCCTCTCAACCCCTCCCTCTCTGCCCAGGCTCTCCCCACTCTCCTCTCTATCTCCCCACTCTCTCTCCCTCCTTGCTCTCTTTCCCCTCTCACTCTCACTCTCTTCCCCCTCTCCTCTCTCTCTTCCTGCTCTCCTCTCTCTCCCCCTCTTCCTCTCTCCCCAGGCTCTCCCCTCTGTCTCTCTCTCTCTCTCTCTCTTTCTCTCTTCCTTTCCCTCTCTCCCCAGGCTCCCCCCCCTCTCTCTCTCCCTCCCTCTCTCTCTTTCCTTTCTCTCTCCCCAGGCTCCCTCTCTCTCTCTCTCTCTCTCCTCTCTCTCCTCTCCCCCCAGGCTCCCCCCTCCCCTCTCTCTTCCTTTCCTGTTCTCCCCTCTCTCTCGCCCTCTCCCTTTCCCTCTGTCCCTCTCCCTGTCCCACCCCTTATTTGTCCCCCTCCCTGTCCCACCCCCTCTCTATCCCTCTCCCTGTCCCACCCCCTCTCTGTCCCTCTCCCTGTCCCACCCCCTCCATCTCCCCAAACCTGATATTCTCAGTAACTCTTGCTAAATAATGTTAATACCAAGTTTCATGACACTGGAAAAAGTGGTGCTCCAGATGTGAGCAAAACTGTAAGTGTGACACGCAGACAGACGGACGGACAGACAGACAGACAGACAGACAGACACCCTTATGTATCCCCAGGATCTCACACTCCCATTAATACTACATCATAATATTAGTACCAAGTTTCAGTTTAATACAAAAAATGTATTCAAAATACATAAAATGAGCAAATTGCACTAGCGGGTCAACATAGGATTCAAATTTGATACACAAGGGAAAAAATAATATACAAGTTCTATAGCTGATGGTAGTTCCATTAACCTCTCTGTGCTTTACAATGCTTCCCTATGCTTTACCAGACCTCTGTGCTTTACAATGCTTCCCTATGCTTTACCAGACCTCTCTGTGCTTTACAATGCTTCCCTATGCTTTACCAGACCTCTGTGTTTTACAATGCTTCCCTATGCTTTACCAGACCTCTCTGTGCTTTTTACAATGCTTCCTTATGCTTTACCAGACCTCTCTGTGCTTTACAATGCTTCCCTATGCTTTACCAGACCTCTCTGTGCTTTACAATGCTTCCCTATGTTTTTACCAGACCTCTCTGTGCTTCACAATGCTTCCCTATGTTTTTTTTTACCAGACCCTCTGTGCTTCACAATGCTTCCCTATGTTTTTTACCAGACCTCTGTGCTTTTTACAATGCTTCCCTATGTTTTACCAGACCCCTCTGTGCTTTTTACAATGCTTCCTATGCTTTACCAGACCCCTCTGTGCTTTACAATGCTTGCTCATGACCACACCTCTCTGTGCTTTACAATGCTTGCCTATGCTTTATGCTTTACCAAGACCTCTACCAGACCTGTGTGTTTTACAATGCTTCCTATGCTTTTACCAGACCTCTCTGTGTTTTACAATGCTTCCCTATAGTTTTTACCAGACCCCTCTGTGTTTACAATGCTTCCCTATGTTTTACCAGACCTCTCTGTGCTTTACAATGCTTGCCTATGCTTTACCACACCTCTGTGCTTTACAATGCTTCCCTATGCTTTTACCAGACCTCTCTGTGCTTTACAATGCTTCCCTATTTTTTTTACCAGACCTCTCTGTGCTTTTACAATGCTTCCTATGCTTTACCAGACCTCTCTGTGCTTGACAATGCTTCCTATGCTTTATGTGCTTTTTGCTTTATGCTTTTTACCAGACCTTTACAATGCTCTTATGCTTTACAATGACCCCTATGCTTACAACCAGACCTCTCTGTGCTTTTACAATGCTCCCCTATGCTTTACCAGACCTCTCTGTGCTTTTACAATGCTTCCTGTGCTTTACCAGACCTCTCTGTGCTTTACAATGCTTCCCTGTGCTTTACCAGACCTCTGTGCTTTACAATGCTTCCTGTGCTTTACCAGACCTCTCTGTGCTTTACAATGCTTCCCTATGCTTTACCAGACCTCTCTGTGCTTTTACAATGCTTCCTATGCTTTACCACAACTCTCTGTGCTTTTACAATGCTTCCTATTTTTTACCAGACCTCTCTGTGCTTTACAATGCTTCACTATGCTTTACCAGACCTCTCTGTGCTTTTACAATGCTTCCCTATGCTTTACCAGACCTCTGTGCTTTACAATGCTTCCCTATGCTTTTACCAGACCTCTCTGTGTTTTACAATGCTTCCCTATGCTTTACCAGACCCTCTGTGCTTTACAATGCTTCCCTATGCTTTTACCAGACCTCTCTGTGCTTTTACAAAGCTTCCTATGCTTTACCAGACCTCTCTGTGCTTTTACAATGCTTCCCTATGCTTTTACCAGACCTCTCTGTGCTTTTACAATGCTTCCCTATGCTTTACCAGACCCTCTGTGCTTTTACAATGCTTCCTATGCTTTTACCACACCTCTCTGTGCTTTTACAATGCTTACCTATGCTTTACCAGACCTCTGTGCTTTACAATGCTTCCCTATGCTTTACCAGACCTCTCTGTGCTTTACAATGCTTCCCTATGCTTTACCAGACCTCTCAGTGCTGATCTGGGGACTCCTGCATTCCTCCTCCTCCTCCTCCTCCTCCTCCTGGTTTTTTTTTTATTCGACGGATGTTGGCGGTTCTTTCCCATCATGCCTTGCGACTCATGGTCGCCTTCGCTTGTTTGCAAAATCGCTCGGTTTCCGACAATCCTCACGATCCTTTGGAGTAAAAATGATTTGATGTCCTGCTTTTTTTTCTTCAGACTCGACGAAGATGTTTCGGCCAATCGTATTGCTGGCGGTGGTCGTGACCTGTGTCGCGACATCGAACGCAATTGGCTGCAACAAAGCTCTGTGTGCGAGTGATGTCAGCAAGTGTTTTTTACAGGTGAGCTGTTTTTGTGTGTGTGTGTGTGTGTGTTTACGTATCTGTGTACATCTGTGTGTTTGAGTGTGTCTCTCTGTGTCTGTGTTTCAGTGTGTCTCTATGTAATTCAGTGTGTCTCACTGTGTCTTATGTGTTTCAGTGTGTTTTTGTCTCGGCGTCTCTGTGTGTGTCTCATGTTTTTGTTGTCCTATTAGCTGTACCTGTCTGTCTGTCTCTCTGACACTATCTCTCTCTCTCACTCTCTCTCTCCCTCTCTCTCTGACTGGCTCCTCCCCTCTCTCGCTCTCTGACTGGCTCCTCCCCTCTCTCGCTCTCTGACTGGCTCCTCCCCCCCCTCTCTCTGACTGGCTCCTCCTCCCCCTCTCTGACTGGCTCCTCCTCTCTCTCTGACTCCCCCTCTCTCTCTCTGACTGGCTCCTCCTCTCTCCCTCTCTCTGACTGGCTCCTCCCCTCTCTCTCTCTCTGACTGGCTCCTCCTCCCCCTCTCTCTGACTGACTCCTCCTCCCTCTTGTTCCCAGGAGCTGTGTCAGTGTCGTGTCAATGGGACACGGTGCCCCTGCTGTGAGGAGTGCCAGCTGTGCCTGGGAGCCGTGTGGGATCAGTGCTGCCACTGTGTGGGTGAGTGGGGTACTGCACCTAAAAATGGAAAATGCAGCAAAATGCAGTGTGTGTGTGTTAGGCAAAGTCTGTGTGTGTGTGTTAGGGGTAGTCTGTGTGTGTGTGTGTGTGTGTGTGTGTGTGTGTGTTAGGGGTAGTCTGTGCGTGTGTGTTAGGGGTAGTCTGTCTGTGTGTGTGTGTTAGGGATAGTCTGTGTGTGTGTGTGTGTGTTAGGGGTAGTCTGTGTGTGTGTTAGGGGTATGTGTGTGGGTATGTCCGTGTGTGTGTGTCTCAGTGGCTGTGTGTGTCAGTGGCTGTGTGTGTGTCCACAGTGTGTGTGGTGAGTGGTGTGTGGTGTGTGGTGAGTGGTGTGTGGTGTGTGTGTGTGTGTGTGTGTGTGTGTGTGTGTGTGTGTATGCGGTGTGTGTTAGGGGTAGTTTGTGTGTGGTGTGTGTGTCAGTGTGTGTGTGGGGGGGGGTGGTGAGTGGTGTGTGCTAGGTGTGTGTGTGTCTCAGTGGCTGGGTGTGTGTGGTGAGTGGTGTGTGTGTCTCAGTGGCTGCGTGTGGGTGTGTGTGTGTGTGTCTCAGTGGCTGGGTGTGTGAGGTGTGTGTGTGTGTGTGTGTGTGTCTTAGTGGCTGTGTGAGTGTGTGTGTGTCTCAGTGGCTGTGTGTGTGTGTGTCTCAGTGCCTGTGTGTGTGTCTCAGTGCCTGTGTGTGTGTCTCAGTGTCCGTGTGTGTGCGTCTCAGTGGGTGTGTGTGTCTCAGTGGCTGGGTGTGTGAGGTGTGTGTGTGTGTGTGTGAGTGTCTGTCTCAGTGTCTGTGTGTGTGTGTCTCGGTGTCTGTGTGTGTGCGTCTCAGTGGGTGTGTGTGTGTGCCTATGTGTGTGTCTCAGTGTCTGTGTGTGTGCGTCTCAGTGGCTGGGTGTGTGTGTCTCTGTGTGTGCGGTGTGTGTGTGTGTGTGTGTGTGTCCACAGTGTGTGTGTGTGTGTGTGTGTGTGTGTGTGTGTGTGTGTCTCAGTGGCTGTGTGTGTGTGTGTGTGTCTCAGTGGCTGTGTGTGTGTGTGTGTCTCGGTGGCTGGGTGTGTGTGCGTCTCAGTGGCTGGGTGTGTGTGTCAATGTGTGTGGGGGGGTGAGTGGTGTGTGCTATGTGTGTGTCTCAGTGGCTGGGTGTGTGTGGTGAGTGGTGTGTGTGTGTGTGTCTCAGTGGCTGTGTGTGTGTGGTGAGTGGTGTGTGTGTGTCTCAGTGGCTGGGTGTGTGTGGTGAGTGGTGTGTGTGTCAGTGGCTGGGTGTGTGTAGTGTGTGTGTGTGTGTCTCTGGTGTGTCTCAGTGGCTTTGTTTGTTCACAGTAGTAGTCCAGGTCTGTTGCCGTGGTCTTCGTCAGCATTTAACCTTGTTTAAGATTCGTAACAGAACAACTTCCTCCTGCTCTGCTTTGAACTGACTGACTGACTCAGACAGCTGTGCGGGAGACGAGAGTCATGTGACAAATGAGAAGTGTTAAAGGGACTAGGAGCTCTTAAAATAAACAAATCCCCTGGGCCGGATGAGATCCTCCCAATAGTACTCAAAGAAATGAAAGAAGTTATTTACAAGCCGCTAACCAAGATCATGCAACAGTCTCTTGACACAGGGGTTGTACCGACAGACTGGAAAATAGCAAACGTAATACCGATCCACAAAAAGGGAGACAAAACTGAACCAGGTAACTACAGACCAATAAGCCTGACTTCTATTATATGTAAACTTATGGAAACTATAATAAGATCCAAAATGGAAAATTACCTATATGGTAACAATATCCTGGGTGACAGCCAGCATGGTTTTAGGAAAGGAGATCATGTCTAACTAACCTACTTGACTTTTTTTTTGAGGATGCAACATTGAAAATGGACAACTGCAAAGCATACGACATGGTCTATTTAGATTTCCAGAAAGCTTTTGATAAAGTCCCATAAAAAAGATTAATTCTCAAACTGAACGCAGTAGGGATTCAAGGAAATGCATGCACATGGATTAGGGAGTGGTTAACAGGTAGAAAACAGAAAGTACTGATTAGAGGAGAAACCTCGAAATGGAGTGAGGTAACCAGTGGTGTACCACAGGGATCAGTATTAGGTCCTCTGCTATTCTAATCTACATTAATGATTTAGATTCTGATATAGTAAGCAAACTCAATTAAATTTGCAGGCGACACAAAAATAGGAGGAGTGGCAAACACTGTTGAAGCAGCAAAGGTCATTCAAAATGATCTAGACCGCATTCAAAAATGGGCAGACACATGGCAAATGACATTTAATAGAGAAAGTGTAAAGTATTGCATGCAGGCAATAAAAATGTTCATTATAAATATCATATGGGAGATAGTGAAATTGAAGAAGGGAACTATGAAAAAGACCTAGGAGTTTATGTTGACTCAGAAATGTCTTCATCTAGACAATGTGGGGAAGCTATAAAAAGGCTAACAAGATGCTTGGATATATTGTGAGAAGTGTTGAATTTAAATCAAGGGAAGTAATGTTAAAACTCTACAATGCATTAGTAAGACCTCACCTAGAATATTGTGTTCAGTTCTGGTCACCTCGTTACAAAAAAGGATATTGCTGCTCTAGAAAGAGTGCAAAGAAGAGCAACCAGAATTATCCCGGGTTTAAAAAGGCATGTCGTATGCAGACAGGCTAAAAGAATTGAATCTATTCAGTCTTGAACAAAGAAGACTACGCTGGCGATCTGATTCAAACATTCAAAATCCTAAAAGGTATAGACAATGTCAACCCGGGGACTTCTTTGACTTGAAAAAAAAAAAAAAGGACCAGGGGTCATAAATGGAGATTAGATAAAGGGGCATTCAGAACAGAAAATAGGAGGCACTTTTTACACAGAGAATTGTGAGGGTCTGGAACCAACTCCCCAGTAATGTTGTTGAAGCTGACACCCTGGGATCCTTCAAGAAGCTGCTTGATGAGATTCTGGGATCAATAAGCTACTAACAACCAAACGAGCAAGATGGGCTGAATGGCCTCCTCTCGTTTGTAAACTTTCTTATGTTCTTATGTTCTTATGACTCCGCTTGCCTGTTACGCGACTCTACTTGACCACTGGGGGGCAGCACCGAGCACTCGGCTAGTCAAACAGCAAGAGAACAGAAAGTGGTGGCAGACTAAATTGCAACGGGAGTCTTATTCCCATCCCTGTGATGATAGCCAGCATTATTATTGCACAGCAGTGTGATCCATTCCAGGTTTTACTACCAGCTTGATCAGCCCCCAGTGTGTCTAGGTAACAAGCTCAGGTGTGTCTTATTATTAAACTCCTAGTGAAACCAGGACTGGATCACACTGCTGTGCAGCGGGAGTCTCATTGCTAAGGAGAGATTTCAAGTATCTCTTTATTTTCGTGTTCTTTATCTCTCTTCTCCCTCTCTCCAGGTCTGTGTAAGGTTGCTCACCCCTCCTCCCCCTCCCTGCCCGCATCATCGCGAAGCTCCGCCCACGACCTCCCCAGCCCCTCCCCTTCCCTCTTCAGAGCTCTGGCCAGCCTATCGGATTCCCAGGCTGCCTGGACCGTCCAATCGGTGCCTCTGTCCCAGGAGTTACATCACCACAGGAACCAGCACCAGACGCACGTGCTGCTGGGGGCAAACAGAGGTCTGTCTGTCTGAAGGAAACTGGTGCCATTGTGGCTCCCATACAGGGGCTGTCTCCTATGCTAAGCTATGCACCCGCCGGAGCCAAAATGGCGGCCAGCTAACGCAGTTTCCTGTATTTGCTCAAAAGCCCCTCTTGAAAGATGGCACATTAGATAGGAGCCTATGAAACTGCCACCATTTTGGCTCCCATACGGAGCGTGCCTCATATTGACAGTAATGGACCAGCAGGAGCCAAGATGGCGGACAGGGGCTGCAGTTTCCTCAACCGCTACCAGAGAGGTCTGGTAAAGCATAGGGAAGCATTGTAAAGCACAAAGACGTCTGGTAAAGCATAGGGAAGCATTGTAAAGCACGGAGAGGTCTGGTAAAGCATAGGGAAGCATTGTAAAGCACAGAGGTCTAAAAGCACAGGGAGGTAAAACACAGAGAGGTGTGGTAAAGCATAGGAAGCATTGTAAAAAGCACAGAGAGGTCTGGTAAAGCATGGGGAGCATTGTAAAAGCACACAGAGGTCAGGTAAAAGCATAGGGAAGCATTGTAAAAAGCACAGAGAGGTGTGTAAAACATAGGGAAGCATTATAAAGCACAGAGAGGTCTGGTAAAGCATAGGAAGCATTGTAAAAGCACAGAGAGGTCTGGTAAAAGCATAGGGAAGCATTGTAAAAGCACAGAGGTGTGGTAAAGCATAGGGAAGCAATGTAAAGCACAGAGAGGTCTGGTAAAGCATATTAATAAACAAACCATGGTAAACTAATCCTTACAGTATCCTTTCAGTTTAATCTTTTAAAATTAAAATCGGTTTAATTTCCAACAGGCTGTGTGGTCCAGTGGTTAAAGAAACAGGCTTATAACCAGGAGGTCCCCGGTTCAAATCCCACCTCAGCCACTGACTCACTGTGTGACCCTGAGCAAGTCACTTAACCTCCTTGTGCTCCGTCTTTCGGGTGAGACGTAGTTGTAAGTGACTCTGCAGCTGATGCATAGTTCACACACCCTAGTCTCTGTAAGTCGCCTTGGATAAAGGCGTCTGCTAAATAAACAAATAATAATAATATATATATATATATATTTTTTAAATGGGCTTAATTCTACTCCAAAAAAAATATTAAACTATTCAAGGTTGCTGTCTGATGGGACTACAATCAAGATGGATGCATCGGGCAGCAGTGTGGAGTAGTGGTTAGGGCTCTGGACTCTTGACCGGAGGGTCGTGGGTTCAATCCCAGGTGGGGGACACTGCTGCTGTACCCTTGAGCAAGGTACTTTACCTAGATTGCTCCAGTAAAAACCCAACTGTATAAATGGGTAATTGTATGTAAAAAATAATGTGATATCTTGTAACAATTGTAAGTCGCCCTGGATAAGGGCGTCTGCTAAGAAATCAATAATAATAACCGCTTCTTTCTCTTTGTCTCTCCAGATCCTGTGGCCCTGGCTCCCACTAACGCGAGCGCAGAGTGCTCCGTGCTGTTTTTCCACGACTGTCTGTCGCTGCGTGGCTGCCTGCGTGGCTGCGAGTCCGTGGGAGCCCCACGGTCCCGGTGGTTTCACAGCGGCTGCTGCCAGTGTATCGGACCAGACTGCCTGGCATACGGAGTGCCCCATCCAGCCTGCAAGAGCTGCCAGGACTGAACTGACGGGGATGGGAATCAGACTCCCGTTCCACAGCAGTGTGATCCGTTCCTGGTTTCACTAGGGGTTTAATAATCAGACACACCTGAGCTTGTTAGCTAGACACACTAAACTAGTTAGGAATGATATGTCTGTGTTTAAAACATGACTGCGAAACTTTGGTGCAATAGATATTTTTTTATGATGTATTGTTCACAATTTTGATTTTGCTCCTTTTGGTACACAGCAGTTTTACATTTTCAATTTATGTGTGATATTTTATATATATATATATATATATATATATATATATATATATATAATATAATCACATGCTATCCCTATGGTACTTTTAAAAAAAACTCAATAAAAATCTGCTAAAATGTGGGTTTGTTTTTACATCTGTATCTGTACTTATTATTGTTCTGTTTTATATTAAAGTTACTTTCAGTGTTTGTTGTTGTGATATTGAAGTTTTTTAAATCAGGTATTTATGTTCTAATGCACACTTCTACACACACAAAAAAAGTGTTATTTGTGTTGGCTATGGAGGGCTGTTTCTCATCCCATAGACCCCAATGTTAAAGCCAGGCTGTTTCTCATCCCATAGACCCCAATGTTAAAGCCACGCTGTTTCTCCTCATAGACCCCAATGTTAAAGCCAGGCTGTTTCTCATCCCATAGACCCCGATGTTAAAGCCAGGCTGTTTCTCATCCCATAGATCCCAATGTTAAAGCCAGGCTGTTTCTCATCCCATAGACCCCAATGTTAAAGCCAGGCTGCTTCTCATCCCATAGACCCCAATGTTAAAGCCAGGCTGTTTCTCATCCTATAGACCCCAATGTTAAAGCCACGCTGTTTCTCCTCATAGACCCCAATGTTAAAGCCAGGCTGTTTCTCATCCCATAGACCTCAATGTTAAAACCCCAATGGCTGTTTCTCATCCCATAGACCCCAATGTTAAAGCCAGGCTGTTTCTCATCCCATAGACCCCGATGTTAAAGCCAGGCTGTTTCTCATCCCATAGACCCCAATGTTAAAAGCCAGGCTGCTGTTTCTCATCCCATAGACCCCAATGTTAAAAAGCCAGGCTGTTTCTCATCTCATAGACCCCAATGTTAAAGCCAGGCTGTTTCTCATCCCATAGACCCCAATGTTAAAGCCAGGCTGTTTCTCATCCCATGTTAAAGACCCCAATGTTAAAGCCAGGCTGTTTCTCATCCCATAGACCCCGATGTTAAAAGCCAGGCTGTTTCTCTCCCATAGACCCCAATGTTAAAGCCAGGCTGTTTCTCATCCCATAGACCCCAATGTTAAAGCCAGGCTGTTTCTCATCCCATAGACCCCAATGTTAAAGCCAGGCTGTTTCTCATCCCATAGACCCCAATGTTAAAGCCAGGCTGTTTCTCCTCATAGACCCCCAATGTTAAAGACCCCCAGGCTGTTTCTCATCCCATAGACCCCTATGTTAAAGCCAGGCTGTTTCTCATCCCATAGACCCCAATGTTAAAGCCAGGCTGTTTCTCATCCCATAGACCCCAATGTTAAAGCCAGGCTGTTTCTCATCCCATAGACCCCAATGTTAAAGCCAGGCTGTTTCTCATCCCATAGACCCCGATGTTAAAGCCAGGCTGTTTCTCATCCCATAGACCCCAATGTTAAAGCCAGGCTGTTTCTCATCCCATAGACCCCGATGTTAAAGCCAGGCTGTTTCTCATCCCATAGACCCCAATGTTAAAGCCAGGCTGTTTCTCATCCCATAGACCCCAATGTTAAAGCCAGGCTGTTTCTCATCCCATAGACCCCAATGTTAAACGCCCGCGCTGTCTCTCCTCATAGACCCCAATGTTAAAGCCAGGCTGTTTCTCATCCCATAGACCCCAATGTTAAAGCCAGGCTGTTTCTCATCCCATAGACCCCAATGTTAAAGCCAGGCTGTTTCTCATCCCATAGACCCCAATGTTAAAAAGCCAGGCTGTTTCTCATCCCATAGACCCCAATGTTAAAGCCAGGCTGTTTCTCTCCATAGACCCCAATGTTAAAGCCAGGCTGTTTCTCATCCCATAGACCCCAATGTTAAAGCCAGGCTGTTTCTCATCCCATAGACCCCAATGTTAAAGCCAGGCTGTTTCTCCTCATAGACCCCAATGTTAAAGCCAGGCTGTTTCTCATCCCATAGACCCCAATGTTAAAGCCAGGCTGTTTCTCATCCCATAGACCCCAATGTTAAAGCCAGGCTGTTTCTCATCCCATAGACCCCAATGTTAAAGCCAGGCTGTTTCTCATCCCATAGACCCCAATGTTAAAGCCAGGCTGTTTCTCATCCCATAGACCCCAATGTTAAAGCCAGGCTGTTTCTCATCCCATAGACCCCAATGTTAAAGCCAGGCTGTTTCTCATCCCATAGACCCCTATGTTAAAGCCAGGCTGTTTCTCATCCCATAGACCCCAATGTTAAAGCCAGGCTGTTTCTCATCCCATAGACCCCAATGTTAAAGCCAGGCTGTTTCTCCTCATAGACCCCAATGTTGTTTCTCAAAAAAAGCCAGGCTGTTTCTCTCCTCATAGACCCCAATGTTAAAGCCAGGCTGTTTCTCATCCCATAGACCCCAATGTTAAAGCCAGGCTGTTTCTCATCCCATAGACCCCCAATGTTAAAGCCAGGCTGTTTCTCATCCCATAGACCCCAATGTTAAAGCCAGGCTGTTTCTCATCCCATAGACCCCAATGTTAAAGCCAGGCTGTTTCTCATCCCATAGACCCCAATGTTAAAAGCCACGCTGTTTCTCATCCCATAGACCCCAATGTTAAAGCCAGGCTGTTTCTCATCCCATAGACCCCAATGTTCTCAAACCCCAATGTTAAAGCTGTTTCTCATCCCATAGACCCCAATGTTTTAAAGCCAGGCTGTTTCTCATCCCATAGACCCCAATGTTAAAGCCAGGCTGTTTCTCATCCCATAGACCCCAATGTTAAAGCCAGACTGTTTCTCATCCCATAGACCCCAATGTTAAAGCCAGGCTGTTTCTCATCCCATAGACCCCAATGTTAAAGCCAGGCTGTTTCTCATCCCATAGAACCCCAATGTTTTAAAGCCAGGCTGTTTCTCATCCCATAGACCCCAATGTTAAAGCCAGGCTGTTTCTCATCCCATAGACCCCAATGTTGAAGCCAGGCTGTTTCTCATCCCATAGACCCCAATGTTGAAGCCAGGCTGTTTCTCCTCATAGACCTCAATGTTACAGGAATGCTATGAAGGGCATATTGTCAGCTATCAAAAAAGTTGAGTGCTAAAAAATCTATTATTGGCAATCAATAAGTATTTTGCATTATCAGTTTTTGTATCAATAAAAACAAAAACTCTTGACTCTATAGAGAATGGTGCTCCCATCATCCCTGAAAGGTACTGTTGGTACCGGGGCATGCTGGGAACTGTAGTTTTAATTCTGTTACCAGTGTAAACTGCAATTAAACATGTCTGTGCAGGAGCAACAGGAATGGTCATTGTATAAAGAACTACACCTCCCATGATCCCTCGCTGTGACGTGCAGAGGCATGCTGGGAGTTGTAGTTTTTATTCTGACAAAAGTTTCACTTATGCCTATAGTCTTAAGAACATAAGAAAGTTTCCAAGCGAGGAGGGAGGCCCCATTCGCCCATCTTGCTCGTTTGGTTGTTAGTAACTTATTGATCCCAGAATCTCATCAAGCAGCTTCTTGAAGGATTCCAGGGTGTCAGCTTCAACAACATTACTGGGGAGTTGGTTCCAGACCCTCACAATTCTCTGTGTAAAAAAAAGTGCCTCCTATTTTCTGTTCTGAATGCCCTTTATCTAATCTCCATTTGTGACCCCTGGTCCTTGTTTCTTTTTTCAGGTCGAAAAAAGTCCCTGGGTCGACACTGTCTATACCTTTTAGGATTTTGAATGCTTGAATCAGATGTAGCGTAGTCTTCTTTGTTCAAGACTGAATAGATTCAATTCTTTTAGCCTGTCTGCATACGACATGCCTTTTAAACCCGGGATAATTCTGGTTGCTCTTCTTTGCACTCTTTCTAGAGCAGCAACATCCTTTTTTGTAACGAGGTGACCAGAACTGAACACAATATTCTAGGTGAGGTCTTACTAATGCATTGTAAAGTTTTAACATTACTTCCCTTGATTTAAATTCAACACTTCTCACAATATATCCGAGCATCTTGTTGGCCTTTTTTTATAGCTTCCCACATTGTCTAGATGAAGGCATTTCTGAGTCAACATAAACTCCTAGGTCTTTTTCATAGATTCCTTCTTCAATTTCAGTATCTCCCGTATGATATTTATAAAGTATATTATTGTATATAGTATAATCCTCTACAATAAGCCCTTCTCAAAATACCTTTTGCTAGTCTCCCTGCTATAAATCACTGTTTTGCACTGCTCAAGATGGCGACGAACGCGTCACCAGTCAAAGTTCCAATTCAAAAACGAAAATCGCAGAGAATTTCCCCCAACATGCCGCACGCAAGATGGCTCCAACAGTATCCCTGTGAAATCACGTACGATTTGTGTTATCCTCAGTCTGACTGTAACAACGCAACCCAATAGGACCTCAAGTCCACGCCCCTGGCCCCTTTCATTTTAACCGTTCAGTAATTAAACCCCGCCCTTTGCCATGAAACTCAACGAGCAAGCAAACCACGCCCCTTCTCTTTTATCGACGCCGAAACCCCGCCCATCTGAGGAGGAGAACACGCCCTTTCTCTTTTATCAACGCCGAAACCCCGCCCCTTTGAGTGGGAGAACACGCCCCCTCCTCGCCAGGGCCCGTTTCCTTCTCCGCGCTCCTTAGATCTCTAAAGCCGAATCACTTCCAAACGCTAGGAAAATTTCACACACACGCAGACAAGGAACAACAAAGACTATCCCACCCCCCCTATCCTCCGTCCCAAAATAAAACTAAACACCGACCGATTAACTTCGAGGAGAGAGAGAGCCGCTGCCGCTTTTAAAGAGGTGAGATACATCTAATTACGAGAAGAAAATATATTTTTTTTAATTTTTTTTAAAAATAACAATTACTGTAGAAAACCGAAGTGCGTCGTTTGTTAGGGAGTTGTGAGGAGAAGGAGAGGAGAGAGACGGAGAAACGACGGGGTGCTTATTAAATTGAAATATTTGTTCTCATATATAAATAAAGTTATTATTATTATTATTATTCAAGTAATATCTAAACAACGTCACGTCGTTTCGTACATCTTCCGCCGTTATTAATAACGTTTAAAGCAGTTTTTAAAAATTAAGTCGTGTCTGGTCGTATACCAGTTTACGCAGAGTGTCGTGTTCATATTATTATTATTATTATTATTATTATTATTATAAATAATAGTACTGATAACTCATTATACATAATCCAGTAGTAGTTATGGTTTTTTAAACATGGCTGCTGTACAGACTTAACTTCTCAAATGTATTCAAGTGCGTTTGTTGTGTACGGCGCTGGATTAGTGCGTGTGCGTGTGTCGTGTTTTTTTTCAGTCGTTGTAAAATCAATGTCGCCCGATGCCGAGCTGATTCGTATACGAATATTTTTCCACTGTGTGGGGATATTAATGGCGATCCTGGAGAGCCCAGGCTACGCATTTTGAGTCGTTGTTTCGTGTTGATTTCGGGAATTGCAAGCCAAAAGGCGTGGGGGGGTCAGCCGCTGGGGGGTTCTCTCCGTTTTGTTTGATATATCTTGTGATATTATAGGTAATTGCTCCAGAACTTCAAAAAACCCGAAGCAGCAGACCAGCGTTTCTGCTAATGCCTTCATCAGTGCAATGTGTGTGTGAGAGAGAGATATTGGGAGAGTCTGTTTCTTTTCCTGTGGGTTTGTTCAGTGGATTTTCCCTTAGTATTAGTATTAGTATTAGAAACAATGTTTTGGTTGTCAGTTTTATGGCGTTAGCCAGAACCCTGATCAGTTTGATACAATATAATCCCTTCTTCTTGGGGTCTGTGTTAGTTTACTACATTCTGAAAAGAGTTTAGTTTCATTAAAGCTGCAGACAGACAGACAGACAGACAGACAGAGCCCCACAATCCTGTTCAGTTTGACGCTACAATATAATCCCTTCTTCTTGGGGTCTGTGTTAGTTTACTACATTCTGAAAAGAGTTTAGTTTCATTAAAGCTACAGACAGACAGACAGACAGAGCCCCACAATCCTGTTCAGTTTGACTTTACAATATAATCCCTTCTTCTTGGGGTCTGTGTTAGTTTACTACATTCTGAAAAGAGTTTAGTTTCATTAAAGCTGCAGACAGACAGACAGACAGACAGAGAGCCCCACAATCCTGTTCAGTTTGACGCTACAATATAATCCCTTCTTCTTGGGGTCTGTGTTAGTTTACTACATTCTGAAAAGAGTTTAGTTTCATTAAAGCTGACAGACAGACAGACAGACAGACAGACAGACAGAGCCCCACAATCCTGTTCAGTTTGACGCTACAATATAATCCCTTCTTCTTGGGGTCTGTGTTAGTTTACTACATTCTGAAAAGAGTTTAGTTTCATTAAAGCTGCAGACAGACAGACAGACAGACAGAGCCCCACAATCCTGTTCAGTTCGACACTACAATATCGTGCTAGACCTCCCTGATGGTCCAGTTGTTTGCATAATCCCCCTCAAAGTAGTTTTTTAGCTGCAGACACACAAGCGCCCCCCAAAAAAACTGCTTTAAAAGTACACGGGTGTCACTTGTTCCACACAGAATTTATACCAGTTGATTCTTTTGAAAGAACAGTCAGAGCTTAAGAAAAGTCGCATTTTCCAGGAAAAATGTTACGTCAATTCCCCCAAAGAGTGATGATTAAGCATGAGTCGCTGCTTAATAACATTATTTTACAAATTAAGTAAACTTAACTGGTGAAGTGCCGTTTCTCCTCATTTGATGACAGGCTAACCTGTAATTTTTGGAGAGTATTTACCTGGCCTCTATCTGTCTGCCTGTTATTTCAATCGTTTTATTAAACCGTACCGTGATCGTGGCATGCTGTGATTTTCTTTTTTGTATAATCGCACAAGTTTAACGTATCAAATTACTGAAATACAGCTTTTTTGTTTTTCAAAGAAATCGATTTGATATTTTAAGGGGTTAAACTGGATACAGTCATATAAATACGTACACTTTCATTTTTTTTAAAAAAGGATACATGAGTGTTTTAGTTGCGTGAATGCCTTTTTTTTTTTATTAAGTAAGATTTTATGTTGGACAGATGTTAGTTGTAAACAAGAACGGGGTAAATTTGACTTATTTTAATTCCGATTCCTTTTTAAAATCTAGTCCCTCGATCAATCAGCTACTAACAACCAAACGAGCAAGGTGGGCCGAATGGGGCCTCCTCTCGTTTGGAAACTTTCTTAAGTTCTTATGAACTGGAATTGCTGTTTTTAGAGACGTGATAATAATCGCTGCCCGGCGCAATTTTGATGTCAGTGGTGTGTTTGGATTGATGAAAAGGGAACGGGAATTGATTTAAGAAAAGGAAATGCGGTAATTTATAATGATAATCACTACGGATACGCTTCTTGTTGACTTTAATCCACCCCTTTCACCCACAAACGGCCAAATTTCGCATTTTTATTCAGTATTAAAACGGACTAACGTGCATGCTTTAAAATGTAGCAAACAGAAAGTTAAAATCAACACTCTCGTGTTTTAATTATATATATATATATATATATATATATATATATATATATATATATATATATATATATATATATATAATTTAAAATTATATTCAATATAAACAAAAGTGTAGTAAACCTAAAGTTTATATATATAATTGTGCGTATTTATTGATTTGATTTATTTTTGTACACGGTTTGTCGTCGTGACCCCCCCCCCTCCCGAGTTGCCCCTTTCTCCCCGGGCGGGTCGGGTCCTCTGTCGGTCACGCAGGCGGGTCGGGTCCGGACAGCCACACACAAACACTCAACCCGTCTCTGTTTGAGTCGTTTCTATTCACCCGTTGTACCAAATCTACACTTTTGTCGCTTCAGAATTAACTAATAAACGTTTAATCTACAATATTTCACCGTGTATTACAAGTTTATTTTATTTTATTTATTTTTTTTAAATTCCTTGTTTCGCAGTTACTCTTAGTTCGTGTCACACTCCTTATTAATTTAGCGCGTTTTGTAACAGAAAAAAACGACACTTATATATGCTAGTCTTTTAAATTTTTTTATTTAATTATTTATACGTTATTTATTTAATTTGAGAGAAAAAAAAAATGTTATAAATTGTTTATTTAGAACAAATAAAACCTCCATCTAGGCTGTAATGAGTTCATTGGCTCGTTTTACATGTTAACCTGGAGTGCAATAATGGCTCCCCAGGTCTGATTTGGAGAGCCCCGGCATAAAGGTTATTATAAATTAATCTGTGGTGTGTGGGGAGTCTCTTACTGTATAATATTTAATCTCCTCTCCTCTCTCTCTGTACCTCAGTATTATATAAATTAATCTGTGGTGTCTCAGAAGTCTCTTGCTGTATAATGTCATCTCTTCTTCTCTCCTCTCCCCTCTCTTCTCTCTCTCCTCTCCGTCATCTCTTCTCTCCTCTCCCCCCTTCTCTTCTCCCCCTCTTCCTCTCCCCTCTCAGTATTATATCTCTCTCCCCTCTCCTCCCTCCTTTTTCTCTCCTCTCCCCTCTCTCTCTCTCCTCTCCCCTCTCTCTCCTCTCCCCCCTTTTCTCTCTCCTCTCCCCCTCTCTTTTCTCTCTCCTCTCCCCCTCTCTCTCTCCCCTCTCTTCTCTCTCCTCCCCTCTCTTCTCTCTCCTCTCCCTCTCTCTTCTCTCTCTCCTCCCTCTCTCTCTCTCTCTCTCTCTCTGTACCTCAGTATTGTATAAATTCTTCTCGTGCTGTTTGTGCGAGAGGACTGCTAAGTGACACATTTTACGAAAGGTATCAGGGTTTTTTAATTTATTTCATACACGTTGGAATTAGGTGTGGTGTGTTGTGCGTCTCTATGCAAGATAAGCGATTCACTGGAATTTTGGCAAATACTGCCCTGTGATTGGTTGATTTCTGATATGTGATTTTGTAATCGGGCCGGAACTCGCATAACAGGCAAGCGGAGTCACATGACTCTCGTCTCCCGCACAGCTGTCCGAGTCAGTCAGTCAGTTCAAAGCAGAGCAGGAGGAAGTTGTTGTTACGAATCTTAAACAAGGTTAAATGCTGACGAAGACGACGACAACAGACCTCGACTACCATTGTGAACAAACAAAGCCACTGAGACACACCAGAGACACACACACACACTACACACACCCAGCCACTGACACACACACCACTCACCACACACACACACACACACACACACACACACACACTGTGGACACACAGACACACACACACTGACACACACACACACACTGAGACACACACACACACACCACTCACCACACACATAGAGACACACACACACAGGCACTGAGACACACCACACACACACCGAGACAGACACACACACACACTACACACACCCAGCCACTGACACACACACCACTCACCACACACACCCAGCCACTGAGACACACACACCACTCACCACACACACACAGCCACTGAGACGTACACACATAGCACACACACCACTCCCCCCCCACACACACTGACACACACACCCAGCCACTGAGACACACACACCTAGCACCCCCCCCCCACACACACACACACACACACACACACTGACACACACCACACACAGACTACCCCTAACACACACCGCACACGCGCACACACACACACACACACACACACACACACACACACACACAGCCACTGAGACACACACACACGGACATATCCACACACTGAGACACACACACCCCACACCACATACACCACTCACCACACACACTCACACATGCACACACACCGCACACACCCACACCACAAACAGCCACTGAGACTCACACACCGCACGCACACCATACACACACACACACAGCCAGACACACACACCACACACAGACACAAACACAGCCCCTGACACAAACATACACTGATGCAGGAAGACACTGACACACACAAATACAGACAGACACACACACACACATCAATAAAGTAAAGCATTCTGACAAGAGGGCACAGAAAGACACTGTGTGAGAAATGCATTGCCTGTTCTAGATGTTACTAGAAGTTTGGTATACGGATTAAATGGGAATTTGTATAAATTCTTATATGATGGAGTAACAGTCTCCCTGTACCCCCAGATTGGTCCACACTTACTAACTTAGGAAAGTCCTTACCAAGTGTCATCCAGTGGATAAGCGAGGCTCTGTGCACACACACACTGCCCTGACTCCTATGGGAATCAGACTCCCGTTGCACAGCAGTGTGATCCAGTCCTGGTTTCACTAGGAGTTTAATAATAAGACACACCTGAGCTTGTTACCTAGACACACTGGGGGCTGATCAAGCTGGTAGTAAAGTAGTGTGTGTGTGTGTGTATTTTACACAGACATACACAAATGAACATGATGATTATAATAATAATCTTTTAATAAAGTAATACTAACCAGCTAAGAACTTTTGAAAACATATTGTTCAGTATTTTCTCGGTGCTTATTGGGGATGGGAATCAGACTCCTATTGCACAGCAGTGTGATCCATTCCAGGTTTTACTACCAGCTTGATCAGCCCCCAGTGTGTCTAGCTAACAAGCTCAGGTGTGTCTGATTATTAAACTCCTAGTGAAACCAGGACTGGATCACACTGCTGTGCAGCGGGAGTCCCATCCCTGTGATGATAACCAGCTTTATTATTGCAGGGCTGGGAATCAGACTCCCGCTGCACAGCAGTGTGATCCAGTCCTGGTTTCACTGGGAGTTTAATAATCAGACACACCTGAGCTTGTTAGCTAGACACACTGGGGGCTGATCAAGCTGGTAGTAAAACCTGGAATGGATCACACTGCTGTGCAATAGGAGTCGGTGTGGTTTGAACCCTGATGTTCTGTGCTGTGTTCACCTGTTATTATGGAAAGAAGGGACTTCATTTGAAGTCTATAAAACCCTAAACTGATACAGTGAAGCCAAGAATATGACTTCAAGTTTAGCACAGAGAGAACAAGAGGGACTAAGTGGAAGCGGAGTCGAGTTTAGAACAGAAGGGAGGAAGCATTTTTTTTTACACAGTTATAAATGCATGGACTAGCCGACCTGGTGAAGCGGTAGGATCTAAAACACTAGGAACATTTATAAAAAAAACATCCCACCCCCACCCCCGTTAGGGGGGAATGGTGCGTGAACGAGGGACGCGCCTTGATGGGTAGACTGGCCTTTTCAAAGGGCTGCTGAAATCTGTTTTTGCGAATGCCTTCATCAGTGTGTGTGTGTGTGTGTGTGTGTGTGTGAGAGCTATTGGAATTGACTCTCTTCTCCTGTGTGTTTGTTCAGTGGATCTGGTGACTGGGTGTCTCCCTCTGTCTGTATGCGGGTGTGGATGGGGGGGGGTGGGGGGTGTTCCAGTTGGAATGTCCAGAAGGTTGTCATGGCAGCAGCTGGAGGTTCTGTCACGCTCTGGGAATGAAACTGGGTCATGTGACCAGCAGCAGAGCAGACTGTCCCATGAGTCATTGCTGCTAGCCTCTCTCGCTCTCTCTCCCTGCTCTCTCTTGCTCTCTCTCTCTGCTCTCCTCTCTCCCTCTCTCTCTGCTCTCTCTCTCTCTCTCTCTCTGCTCTCTTTCTCTCTCTCCCTCTCTCTGCTCTTTCTCTCTCCCTCTCTCTCTGCTCTCTTTCTCTCTCTCCCTCTGCTCTTTCTCTCTCTCTCTCCCTCTCTCTGCTCTCTTTCTCTCTCTCCCTCTCTGCTCTCCTCCTCTCTCCTCTCTCTCGCTCTCAGGTTGAGATACAAAGCTGCAGATGTCTGTTTATGTAAACAAAAACAAAATAATCAGGATTTACACCGACAGCGTCTTACGAGAAACACCAATGCCATCGGCACAGATCTTGTGTTCTGACGAGATTTGAATGGATACGCCCTGAAGCAGCAGCTCTCAAACTGGGGGGAGTGGGGAGCATGGTTTGAGGGGACACACACAGTAACGTTTTCTCCCAAACAACTGACAAGCGAAAGACTTTATTTTGACGAGGGATGGGGGGGGGAGCATCTGCGTTTTCAAAGGCTCCGCCAACGACCTTGACATCAGCCCCGTTTACAGTCTCCCTTGGCATTGTTGTGCTAATCGAGAGGGCCTTAACAGGACAAAAGAGAGGGTGTGGGGGCACGTTTCACAGCAGCACTGAGGTGCTGAGCCCCGGGGCGTAACTGACAAAATAAAAATGAGTGTCACACAGTTGATAATGTCTGTGAATGTTTGTGCCCGAGATTTTAAAACTACTTGGAACACTATTGTATTCATAAGAACATAAGAAAGTTTCCAAACGAGAGGAGGCCCCATTCGGCCCATCTTGCTCGTTTGGTTGTTAGTAGCTTATTAATCCCAGAATCTCATCAAGCAGCTTCTTGAAGGATCCCAGGGTGTCAGCTTCAACATCAGTGGGGATATATTATTGATTAAAATGTCGTGTGTGTGTTACAGCAATTTTTTTTGAGGCCGTCGTTTTTGCCATCGCGTGACGGGGAGATTTCAGGGTCAGGGTTCTCTCTTTTAAAATCAATTCCAAATCCAGTTCCTTCAAAGAAGGGAGGTGGACTCAATTAAAAGGGAGTTGATTTTAAACAGGACCGGACCCAGACTCTGGTGCGATATGGTCGTTGGCTGTCACTTTTGTGTTGAACTATTCTGTGCTATCCAAATTGAAGCCTTTATTTATTATTTACAGTCGGCGGCGCTTTATCGGGACTCCTCGGGAGAAGGAAAGATCTCCCGAATAAGCGTCTTGTCCCAATTGAACGAGAGGCGGTTGAGATGCCCCGACTCGCACTTTTTTGATTCTTAATGAAAAGAAAAAGGGTGAAATCACATTATGATTAAATGTTAAATACATAATTTAAAATCCGATTTCTTTTTTTTTCGTTCATAATTTGAAAACACTGCCTCCCAAAATATTTGTATTATTACTTGTACTGTGATTCTTGAAATGTGTTTTTTGTTTACGACTGTAAGTCGTCCTGGATAAGGGCGTCTGCTAAGAAATTAATAATAATAATAATAATAATAATAATAATAATAATAATAATAATAATAATAATAATTAAACAACACAGCTAGCGTTGGGAAGAACAGTCTCCCGGAGTTGAATCCCATTGAAGCAGAAATCTTGATTATCAGTATCCTGATTTATTTTTTTTTTTTAAAGGGTCGCTGGTGTAGATTGGGGCTGATTCAGAGTGAATTCAGAAACAGCTGCTTGGGGTTTGTGATGATCGATCGCTCGCTTTTCTTCAGACTCTGCGGAGAACAGCGACCCACTAATTCACTCGACCCACAGCGACCCACTAATTCACTCTGACCGGTGAATCAGCCCCGATCCACACCAGCGACCCTCGCACCCGTTTTCAGTTTTCAGTTTCAGTTTCTTTAGCATCCTTTTATATATGCTTAGAGAGGAGATGTTTCAGGGATATTAAAATCTTTTACTAAGTGAGTGAGATGAAAGGAGCAACGAATGTGTCTGACAAAGCAAGTTCCCTCTCCTTGTGTTTCACTTGTTTAACTGTAACCAAGTGCCTGAACGGTCTGAGTCAGCAATTTAATACCTCTCTATCTCCCACCCTCTCTCTTTCTCTCTCCCCCCCCTCTCTCTATCTCGCCTCTCTTCCCCCTCTTGCTCTCCCCCCTCGTGCTCCCTCTCCCCCACCCCCTCTCTCTCCCTCTCTTCTCTTCCCCCTCGCGCTCTCTTCCACCCCGTCTCTCGCTCTCTCCCCCACCTTCTCTCTCTCCCCTTCCCCCTCTCACTGTCTCCTCCTCTCGCTCTCTCCCCCTCCCGTCTCCCTCTTCACCCTCTCCCTCTCTCCTGTTCCCTCTCTCTCCCTCTCCTCTTCCCCTCTCGCTCTCTCCCCTCGTGCTCTCCTCTTCCCCCTCTCGCTCTCTCCCCCAACCCCTTTCTCTCCTCTTCCCCTCTTGTGCTCTCCCCCACCCCGTCTCTCTCTCCCCTCGCTCTCTCTCCCACCCCATCTCTCGTTCTCTCCCCCAGTCTCCCTCTCCACCACCCCGTCTCCTTCTCTCCTCTTCCCTCTCTCGCTCTCCCCCTCACACTCTTTCCCCCACCCCATCTCTCTCTCCTCTTCCCCCTCTCGCTGTCTTCCCCAACCCGTCTCCCTCTCTTCCCCCTCTCCCTCTCTCCTCTTCCCTCTCCCCACCTCCTCTTCCCCCTCTCGCTCTCTCCCTCTCGCGCTCTCCTCTTCCCCTTCTCGCTCTCTCCCCACCCCATCTTTCGCTCTCTCCCCCCCCTTTCTCTCCCCTTCCCCTCTCGCTCTCTCCCCCACCCCGTCTCCCTCTCCCCTTCTTGCTCTCTCCCCCCTTGCGCTCCCCCTCTCTCCCCCCCAATTTATTAGCATGAGTAAAGCAATTACAAAATAAACATCAAACCACATGATTACAGCCAATAAATTCATCTATATAAAAGATACACACATATTTCAATAAAACACACATAGAAAGACACCTTTGTACTTGCATGTCTGATGTAAATAGTTTGTGTAATGGGAGCAGAAAGCGCCTAGTGGAATCTGTTTTAAACAGTGGTCTTACACTCTTTCTTTCTTTCTCTCTCTCTCTCTCTCTCTTTGCAGAGTGGTTGCTGACTCCACAGTCCCAGTGCAGAGAGAACAGGACTCTGCAGCGTCCCCTATTGCTGGGAGGTTGAATGTGCAGCTCGGAGCCCGGCTTGCCGGAGCCCAACTTGACAAACTCGCAAAAACTACAAAACTGCGCAAAAAAACTACAAATACCAGCACCCTCCTGCGTCTGCAGTTTCACAAGAAAATAAAACAGGATTAAAAAAAATTTTTTATCTCCAAACGCTATCATTCTCCTGTACCCCTTATTTTTTAGTTTTCCCCCGGGTGTCGGGTGCGGGGGGGAGCGTTGGGGGAACTACAGGAAAGCTGACGTTGGACTGCCAAGACAGAAAATCAACAAACAAAATGTCCACTGAAAGCAAATCGCTTCTCTTCCTGCAGTCGGAGCCTTACCCCCTCGCCGCGGGAGAGAGAGAGACCCGCGAGAACGAGAGACCGGTGGCTTCGGACTCGGACTCCGAAGGTTCGTTGGCCCGCGGCTACCGTTGCCAGCTCTGCGGCTACGAGACCAGAGAGCTGTCCAGCTTCAGCGAGCACCTCCGAGAGACGCACCCCATCTCCAACCTCAAAAGACCGTCCGCCGGGGACCCAGAAACTGCGCCGCGCAACGGCGAAACCCTTCCCCCCGGTCCCGGGAGGAAAACCGAAGGGGGCGGTAAAGACGTCGCCGCCCCGGGGAAACGCAAACGGAAATTGTTGACCACGCCCAAGGAAGACTCCCGGGGAAAGATGAAGACCCCGAAACTGTCTCAGAGAAACTCGGCCGCCAATTTCAGCACCAACCACAACTCGGTGGTCTGCCTCCCGCTGGTCTCCGAGGGTCTCAAGCTGGTGTGGACCCAGTCTGACCAGACCAGCGCTCTGGATTCGGACGATGGGCTGGTGGAGGCGTTCAACCGCTTCCCTTACCCTTCGGCAGTGGAGATCAGGCAGTTGTGCCAGGCCTCGGGGCTGCCCCTGGACAAGGTGAAGGTCTGGTTCATGGTGCAGAGGATCAAGTACGGGATCAGCTGGTCTTCTGAAGAGATCGAGGAGACGAGGCTGAAACTGGGGCAGGGCAGGGTCAAAAGGGAGGAGGGGGAAGAAGAGAGGGAGATCGATTTAGGAGAAGTAAACGACCTTGAACGAAACCGGGTGGTGAAAACGGAGGAGAACGGGAACGCCCACCTCTCATTAACCAACGGTTTGAAACCCAAGCTCCAGGGACGGAACGCCTTCCCCGTCGCCGTGACGACCGGTGCCTCCCACACCAACGGAACGGCGACTGGAAGTGTTAAGAAGAGCGGCCGGGATGCTTCCTCGTCTTCCTCCTCCTCCTCGTCTCCTCTGTCAGTGAGCAGTGTGCCGCTTGCTCCCGTTTCTTCCCCTTCCCCGGCCAGCGGCCGCTACAAGAAGTCGAAGGCCCAGCTGGCGGCCCTGAGGTTCAGCTTTGGCGGACAGCACTTCCCCAGCGAGGCGGAGCTGCGGCGGCTGCAGGACGAGACGGGCCTGACACGCAACGAGATCCGCAAGTGGTTCAGCGACAGCCGCTACCAGCTCAAGAACAACCGGGCGTCTGGAGGGAACCCCAGCCCCAGCAGCGTCCCCGTTCCCAGCCCCAGCAGCATCCCCAACCCCAGCTCCTTCTTTGAGTCCTTCCTGAACCGCAGCCTGGAGGCAGTGCGCGGGTTGGGGAATGCCGATGAGGAAGGGCCGGCAGAGGCGGGAGAGGGAGGAGGAGGAGGAGGGGGAGAGGAGGAGAGGCTTCCCGTCGAAGAGAAATCGGGACCAGGGTCGACGCTGCAGACCCCGCTGCACGGCAACAGCAGATCAAGGACTTACGCCAGGAAAGGCAAATCTGCTCCCGTCTCTTTGCCGGGCCCCTCCCCCTCTGAGCCGCCAGGCCCCTCCCCCTCTGAGCCGCCAGGCCCCTCCCCCTCTGGCCCCTCCCCCCTGACCCCCAGTGGCCGTCGGCGCAAGACCAAAGAGCAGCTGGCTATCCTCAAGGCATTCTTCCTGCGGTGCCAGTGGCCTCAGAGTTCAGATTACTCTCAGCTGGTGCTGGAGAGCGGGCTGCCGCGACCGGACGTCATCCAGTGGTTCGGAGACACGAGATACGCGGTCAAGAATGGCCAGCTGCGGTGGGTCAGGGGGGCGGGGGGTGCCTCGGACATCGCTTCCGATATCCTACACCAGCAGCAGCAGCAGCAGCAGAGTCACTGTGCTCCCCACATCACCGCTGCCCCCAGCAACAGCAGGGCTAAACGGAGGAGGGAGGCTGGGAGCAGCGCGGGGGTCAGGCACGGAGCCAGGGCCGAGGCTTCGGCCCCGGGTTCGAACCCCAGCGTTGACATGCGCCCCCTGGAGAGGTATTTGGGCTCCACGGGGTTCCTGCAGGAGAGGGACTTGGACCTTTTGTGCAAGAAGTCGAGGATGACTTACCAGCAAGTGAGGGACTGGTTTCTGTGCCAGCAACTGGGCATGGCGGAGGTAGAGGTAGACATCAGTGACGGGGAGGAGTGAGGGACTTTTTATACAGCTGCTTTTTACAGAGTTTCCATTCCCCCCCCATCCCTAACTTTTACAGCATCTTCCATTTTAATTTTTTTTTATTAATACTGGGAAGGGAATCAGATTCCTGTTCCACAGCAGTGTGATCCATTCCAGGTTTTACTACCAGCTTGATCAGCCCCCCAGTGTGTCTAGTTAACAAGCTCAGGTGTGTCTGATTATTAGTGAAACCAGGAATGGATCAAACTGCTGTGCAACGGGAGTCTTGGTCCCATTCCTGAGTTTTTTTGTTTAAGGGCTCCTCACTGAAGTCCCATTGTATTATTTTTTTTTCGTATGTGCAAGTCAGGTGGAAAAATAGAGGAATCGCTGTAAAAGAAATAATTCATGTGTCTGCTTAATTGTAGTCTCTTCTAGTTTTATCTTGAGCACAAATGTTAAACTACCTACCGTTACCCAATGGGAGGTAGTGCAAGACTATGGCTTGCTGTGGGTCTGTGAAACCAGATAGTTCTTGGATTAGTGGGAGGGAGCTCTCTGGGCGTCGCTGGGGGGGCTGATTCACCGTTCTGAGTTTGTGATGATCGATCGCTCGCTTTTCTTCGGACTCTGCGGAGAACAGCGACCCACACAAACCCAAGCAGCTGTTTCTGAATTCACTCTGAACAGTGATTCAGCCCCGATCCACAGACGATTTCTGCGGAGAGCTCACTCCCAGTAATTAATTCCCGCAGCTCTGACTAGTTAGAACGTTTCAGAATACTTTGCTGTGTGTTTATTATTACAAAAAAAACAAAAACTTTGCTTTTGCTGGATTCTGTGTCGGATGAATCACTGCAAGAGATCTTTTCAAATATCAAATGTTATATCGGCTCAAGAATTCAGAAAGGAATAAAGAATAACTGAACAGAAAAATCTATACGGACAACACAGGACACAGCAAAGAGTTTTAAAAGTTATAGAGCGTTTTCTGTGGACTGCGGATTGTTCTGTAAGACTTTTATAATAGTATTGTTAGAAAAAGTATTGCTGTTGTTTTTTTTTTTATTTTATTTAAATTGTACCCCCCCTTGAGATGTGATATTTACATAATTAAAGAAGGGTTTTTTAAAATGTTATTTTAATTGGACACGGGGGATCGTTTTTGGGAGACTGGAGAGAGAGCGAAAGAGAGAAGTTGCTGTTTTGTTGTAATAAGAAAGTTTTAACAGACAATTATTCCAGCCCCATAACAAACATATACAAAAATATATATATATATATATATATATATATATTTAGTATTAGGGCTGCGCTGAGTCTCCTAATCTCCTTTAAGAAGTATTTATTTATTTATCGGCAGGTGTTCAATAAATCCACTCATCACCGCGTTGATTACAAAACAAGAAAACCTGTCCTTCCCTCACCTTTACAAATGCGTGCCGATCTTGAATTTTTCTCTCGGTCGGGGCGCTGAGATTTTTAACTGTTAGCCGACCAATTAAAATTCAGAGCGAGTTTCTGTACGTGCCTATGCAATAAATTTAAGATGCAGAGTAATTCTACGTTTTAAAAGGACAGTGTCTTAAGAGAAAACGTTAACCAAACTGATTGCAAAATATTAACCCCTTGATGTGCGCAAGGAATTGATCGCTGCTCGTTCAAGCTGTTTCTTCTTAAAATACATTTTGAGAGCGACCTCGAGTATCGCGAGAAGGAAACTGGCCGTTTTGGATGATCCGATCGGTCAGCACGTTTTTTAAACCCTGCTGTTTCGAGCTCCACCTCGTTGCAAAAATAAAGTTAGCATAATGTGTCCCTGTACCTTATACTTACAAAACCGTACCTGCATACTGTAAATCCTTTTGTATTGCCGTTAATTGAACCCAATTTACTTTCTGTGTCCTGTGAAATGGATTCACGTTGGAAAGTATACTGTATACTGCAGAGAACAGCTTTTAAATGTCTGTATCAGATTCAACAAATTCCGTTGTTTTTTTTGTTTTTTTTTTAATTGAGGTTTTGAAAATCTCTTAGTACGACGCAGTTAACCTGAATTCATAATCTACTGCATTCGGGGTGTTTTTTTTAAAAGGTGACTTGCAGTGGCACCTCAAAGTCATATGCCTTTGCTACCAATGAAGTACTGAAAGAAACTTAAAATTCAACGACAAACGTTTCCGTTAGAAGTCTCTGTGTCTTTAGTGTCAATTGAGTGGCAAACGTTTCCGTTAGAAGTCTGTGTCTTCAGTGTAAATTCAACGGCAAACGTTTCCACTAGAAGTCTTTCTCAGCGTCTTCAGTGTAAATTCAATGGCAAACGTTTCCACTAGAAGTCTTTCTCAGCGTCTTCAGTGTCAATTCAATGGCAAACGTTTCCGCTATAAGTCTTTCTCAGTGTCTTCAGTGTAAATTCAATGGCAAACGTTTCCACTAGAAGTCTCTCTCAGGGTCTTCAGTGTTAATTCAATGGCAAACGTTTCCACTAGAAGTCTTTCTCAGCATCTTCAGTGTCAATTCAATGGCAAACGTTTCCACTAGAAGTCTTTCTCAGCGTCTTCAGTGTCAATTCAATGGCAAACGTTTCCATTAGAAGTCTTTTAAATCGTCTGAATTGATGACGTTTCTTTTAGTATTTCTAAATCCAGCGCTCGTGTGTGTGTGTTAGGTATGGGTGATCGTACCAATGAAAGCAGAGGATACTGAGGGCTGATGACAATTACTCATTTGTTACCCCAGATTGTGTGTGTGTGTGTGTGTCGTTGTTTTTTATATGTATGTATGAATGTTTTTTTGTTTTGTTTAGATGGGAGAATTCAGAAATGATTGATTTGTTATTGTAAAAAAGCTTGAAGGCCGGGGGTGTAGGCGTACTAACAGAGGTTTTAAAATAGCTACCCTTTTTTTAAAATCTGCGCAAGCAACATTATCACAGCGCCCCCTGTTGGAGGGTTTATCCATCCGACTTGCGGTCATTTACAATTACAGCAGCATTGTTGGCTGAAGTCACAATTCAGATTTCCATGCGATTTTTTTCAATTCTGCTGCAGTTTACCGTTATGATCACAATTATGCTAAGGAGTAACACAAGCAACGACACACACACACACATAGATTAACAAGTTCACTGTGCTTTATTCTAAATAACCCAGCAATAATCATCACAGGCGCCAAGCCTGCAAGACCTCAGCACTCTCTCTTCTTTGGGTGAATGTAGGAAGACAGAGATTGATGCCTTTTCAGGTCTTGCATGCTTGTGATTTAATTTGTGTGTGTGTGTGTTTTTAGTGCAACAAAAGATATCGCCTCTCCTTCTCTCTGTTATATCATCTCTGGACTGATGCGGCTCCCGTTTCGTCTGTCAGCAGTTGTAATTGACGGCAGGTCTGAATTGTACATTCAAATATCTATTTTATTTTATTTTTTTTTTATTTCTTCTTCCTGGTGTTTTATCATTTCCTGGACTTGATTTTGCCGCCAGCGAAACTGAGCTAGGCGGCGATTTCATACCAGAAAGCAGCGGCTTTAAATTCTGCGGCTGTGTTTTTGTCAATATCTTTCAGTAGTATGTAATATCTTTAAGTCCTGGTTACCCTGCCTTTTTTTTTTTGTAAATGAAATTGCTTTGAGATTTGATACGAGATGTGTTCACTTGCTTTGCTTGAGTGATCAATGACGGTTCACTTTATTTTATTTTTTGTATTGTATATTTTTTTTTTTTTTGTAATTACACACAGGAGTTTGGGGTCAGTGTTGGGTTGGGGAGGGTTCGAGGGTGGAAGAGATGGAGGGCACAAGACTGTTTTCAATAAAGCTTGTGTTTAAAGATACTGTGTTGGTGCTTTTATTTCAGTTGCAGTGATTTCTGCACGCGGTTTTAACTGGTTAGAAATCAAAATGGTTTTGTTTTTTCAGAACAGCCGTGTTAAACCAACCACCACCTGAGGGACAAAGTAGCTTCAATGAAAGGCTTTTCAGAATGTAGTAAACTAACACAGACCCCAAGAAGAAGGGATTATATTGTAGCGTCAAACTGAACAGGATTGTGGGGCTCTGTCTGTCTGTCTGTCTGGCTGCAGCTTTAATGAAACTAAACTCTTTTCAGAATGTAGTAAACTAACACAGACCCCAAGAAGAAGGGATTATATTGTAGCGTCAAACTGAACAGGATTGTGGGGCTCTGTCTGTCTGTCTGTCTGTCTGTCTGTCTGGCTGCAGCTTTAATGAAACTAAACTCTTTTCAGAATGTAGTAAACTAACACAGACCCCAAGAAGGGATTATATTGTAGCGTCAAACTGAACAGGATTGTGGGGCTCTGTCTGTCTCTGTCTGTCTGTCTGTCTGTCTGCAGCTTTAATGAAACTAAACTCTTTTCAGAATGTAGTAAACTAACACAGACCCCAAGAAGAAGGGATTGTGTTAAGTCTGTTCATATATTGCCCCTTTTTGTTTTTTGTGTGTGTCAGTGTCCCTTATCTGATCTGATTCAGAGACAAATGGGTGTAAGATTAGTGGAGGCAGAGATTAAAAGAAAGAAATATTCACTTCAAATTGCTGTTCACATTGGAATAGAGGGATGGGAATAAGACTCCCGTTGCACAGCAGTTTGATCCAATCCTGGCTTTGCTATGAGTTTTATAAAATAGATAAGCATATTAAATTCATGTTAAATTAATATTTAACAGATACGCAATTGATATTAAATTTACGTTCAATTATTCCTTGTCACTTTCCATTAACATTTAAGTCAGATTAACTGTATTTTCAATTAAAAACATGTAAACAATGGGATATTATTACATATTTTCAAGGGTAACAAAACGTAATATAAATGGATGTAATATGCAATTACATTTTCAATCGACATTTGGTTAACATGTAGCAAGAAACCAGCTATTGCATATTTATTAAATATTAATTTAACATTGATATTAATTAATTAATTCATTCATTTATACCACGCAATATAAAGCGTTACCAAAGTTACAATACAAATAAATATGAATTTCAATTTGTTTTCAATGTATTTTATAGCGCCTTTCACACCACAGAAAAACCAAGCAGCATAAAGAAATACCAACAACAAAAATAATCAAATAAATAATAATTATTATTATTATTTATTTCTTAGCAGACGCCCTTATCCAGGGCAACTTACAATTGTTACAAGATATCACATTATTTTTACATACAATTACCCATTTATACAGTTGGGTTTTTACTGGAGCAATCTAGGTAAAGTACCTTGCTCAAGGGTACAGCAGCAGTGTCCCCCACCTGGGATTGAACCCACGACCCTCCGGTCAAGAGTCCAGAGCCCCAACCACTACACCACACTACAATATAGACCTATTAATTAATTTCACACATCATTTATTTAAAAACCTGTCCCAGATTAAGGCGTGTGTATCTTGCTCGTTTGGCTGTTAGTAGCTTATTGATCCCAGAATCTCATCAAGCAGCTTCTTGAAGGATCCCAGGGTGTCAGCTTCAACAACATTACTGGGGAGTTGGTTCCAGACCCTCACAATTCTCTGTGTAAAAAAAGTGCCTCCTATCTTCTGTTCTGAATGCCCCTTTATCTAATCTCCATTTGTGATCCTGGTCCTTGTTTCTTTTTTCAGGTCCCCTGGGTCGACATTGTCTATACCTTTTAGGATTTTGAATGTTTGAATCAGATCACCACGTAGTCTTCTTTGTTCAAGACTGAACAGATTCAATTCTTTTAGCCTGTCTGCATACGACATGCCTTTTAAACCCGGAATAATTCTGGTTGCTCTTCTTTGCACTCTTTCTAGAGCAGCAATATCCTTTTTGTAACGAGGTGACCAGAACTGAACACAATATTCTAGGTGAGGTCTTACTAATGCATTGTAAAGTTTTAACATTACTTCCCTTCATTTAAATTCAACACTTCTTACAATATATCCGAGCATCTTGTTGGCCTTTTTTTATAGCTTCCCCACATTGTCTAGATGAAGACATTTCTGAGTCAACATAAACTCCTAGGTCTTTTTCATAGATTCCTTCTTCAATTTCAGTATCTCCCATATGATATTTATAATGCACATTTTTATTGCCTGCATGCAATGCTTTACACTTTTCTCTATTAAACGTCATTTGCCATGTGTCTGCCCAGTTCTGAATGCTGTCGAGATCATTTGTTTTACTTCGCTACAAATACAGTATTATTTATGCAAGTCACAAAAAGGATATTAAAAGGGCATTTTCTACCAATAAGACTGAAAACAAAAACCAGATACTCAGCAAAACTGCCTCCCAGATGTATTAAAATATAAACATTATATTTTACAGGCCCAATACGAAATTTATAAGTTTCGTTGACGCTTTGGTTCAGTCTAGTTACTTAGGCCTGAGGCTTTGTATTGAAAAATAACAAATGTCTAATTTACATTCAAATACATTAACAAAGAAAAGCAGATACAATTTAAAATATTATATTTGACTGACAAATACAGGGACATAAGACGTGAAACAAAAACATATCTGACCAAATGACGTAAAGAAATAACTTAAATGTTTTCAACAATGCTTACTAATAATAATTCAGATATATATATATATATATATATGTGTGTGTGTGTGTGTGTGTGTGTGTGTGTGTGTGTGTGTGTGTGTGTGTGTGTGTGTAATTATAATATCGTTTTTTTTCTCTCTTAAAAAGCCGGTAGACACTCACCTTCTCACTTCCCGCCAAAAGCTGACACCGCTCGCGGGGACTAGCACAGGGGCAAATTTGAAATTTAACGGTTTGCAAATGTTTTTTGTTTATACAGGTTCTGTATTAAAATACAACAGGTAATACAGACATTGAAAATAAAACATAAAAAGGGAAACTGACTCGACTTTTATTTTCAACTACTGTGTAAGAAATGGCAAATTTGTATATTTTTTAAATCAAATTTAATTAGAGTAGATAACACAAATTATATTCCCGTTTGGCTACCAATCTGTTTGGTTGAAAATCACTTATTATTATTATTATTATTATTTTATTATTATTATATTATACGTTCAACAAATCCAGACTTTCCTCTGCCATCCAGAAAATGAAGCTGCAGTTACAGTCGATAGCCACAAGGTGGGGCCGGAATGACACAAATCCGACAAAGCAACCATTCCGTTGACTACTGAACAAAATACATGCATTTGTTAAGCCAAAGTTGTCAAATTCTTCCGTATAACAAAAACCCAATTTGGAGAAAAAAAAAAGATCCTACTTTTAAATTGTAGTTTTCAAGGAGGGGGGGAAACTTGTGTGTCTCTGCAGCTGGAAAAAACAAACAAAAAACCTAACTTCCTTTGAGGGTGAATAACAAATGATTTTGTAATTCAGAAATCTATTTGCAGTTACACCTTTTAAAATTGCCGATACACATTCATACAAAACGTATACAGTCTCTCTGTTTTGATATATAGTTTATTTTACAAGTCTGGACCACTAATTACATTTAAAAGTCTTATTAAAATGTCAAGCTTAAGTAAACGTCCCCCCGCAGGTGAGTTTTGTTATACTGCAGAGCGCCAGAAGTTACTCATTAAAAACTTTATTGCTTCAAAATATATATGCTAGTCAATCAAAGTTTACTTTATCCCTACCCTGGACAATATACAAGAGATAAGATAAAAGCGACGTGTAATCTCTAGCGCTGTTTGTTTTTTTAGTCTCATCGCAAAAATAATAATACAGCGTACTAACAGCTATTTGTTTAAAACTTTTTGTATTGATTGTATTTTAGAACAAATGTTCAGAAGGTGTCCGTGTTTATTCAACAAACGAGCCCTCGTTTTAAAATAACAATTCATAAAAACGAGCGCTTGGTCTAACCGCTACATAAGCGCCACTGTCCTCATTTGAGGACGGGCTTGCCTTATAAATTTGTGGAGCATTTTTAACTTCAATCGACCTGTTAATTTACATTTTCTCTTTGACTATATTGTGATGATATCTTACTCTTAATTGTGTTAACCTCTCTAGTCTCGACGCAACTGATAATTATGCAAATAAAATACCTTCAGATGCTTCTCTGAACCTCGATGTAAAATCACAAACCGCAGCCTAAAAATGAGGCATTTCTTGTGTGTTTGTTTTTTTTTTTTCGTCTCCCACAGCGATGATAAAGCGGATCAATTTTCTATGTGTTTTGAGTTTCATAACCGGTGTGAAATTTCACTTATACGCATCTGAACTGGACTGTCCTCAAAACAGGACGCTGGCGGTTTGGAGCCAAAACGTTGTTTTTGTTTGTTTGTTTGGTTAAGAAATATTGATTTAGAATGTATCAAATGACATAAATACATCTTAAGTTTATGAAAAAAAAAGTATTTTGTCCTTAACGGGTTTATGTGATAGGCCCTACTCCCGACAAACAAGCACTCAAATCGATTTATTATCTACACAGATGTATATATCTCATGTAAAGTCCTTTTTTTTTTTTATTTAACTCAAATATGTGTGTAGTAGGACCAATTTTAGGTAAAAAAAAACAAAAAAACAAAACACCAAAAACTAAACAAAATGGCCTGTAGCTCAAAACCCATAAATCATTTGGTGAAAAAAAAAAAAATCCAATTTTTATTTATTTATTTATTTTATTTATTTATTTAGTATGTAAGTTATAAATGACTTAAATACACAACAACGTTTGTATTTCTGCAAGGAAATGGAAACTAAAGCCGGTGACATTTTCTAAAAATATATTTGAGAGCGGGGCCTATATGGTAACTAGGCAACGTACTGGGAGATGACTCTGCGTCACAGGTTTGGAATCTACGGATACTTTCAGTGGCCAAACTTCAATATCAATACCCGAATTCGTGTGTCTGTATGGCGTTTGTAAACTCCTTTTGCTTCATAGAGTCCAATGAAAGCTGCTGAATAATGTTCCCTTGTTAACATATTGAATTCCACACCTTCTATATAGAATGAACTCCCTCAGCTTCATAGAGTCCAATGAAAGCTGCTGAATAATGTTCCCTTGTTAACATATTGAATTGCACCCCCTCTATATAGAATGAACTCCCTCAGCTTCATAGAGTCCAATGAAAGCTGCTGAATAATGTTCCCTTGTTAACATATTGAATTGCACCCCCTCTATATAGAATGAACTCCCTCAGCTTCATAGAGTCCAATGAAAGCTGCTGAATAATGTTCCCTTGTTAACATATTGAATTGCACACCCTCTATATAGAATGAACTCCCTCAGCTTCATAGAGTCCAATGAAAGCTGCTGAATAATGTTCCCTTGTTAACATATTGAATTGCACCCCTCTATATAGAATGAACTCCCTCAGCTTCATAGAGTCCAATGAAAGCTGCTGAATAATGTTCCCTTGTTAACATATTGAATTGCACCCCTCTATATAGAATGAACTCCCTCAGCTTCATAGAGTTCAATGAAAGCTGCTGAATAATGTTCCTTGTTAACATATTGAATTGCACACCCTCTATATAGAATGAACTCCCTCAGCTTCATAGAGTCCAATGAAAGCTGCTGAATAATGTTCCCTTGTTAACATATTGAATTGCACCCCCCTCTATATAGAATGAACTCCCTCAGCTTCATAGAGTCCAATGAAAGCTGCTGAATAATGTTCCCTTGTTAACATATTGAATTGCACCCCTCTATATAGAATGAACTCCCTCAGCTTCATAGAGTCCAATGAAAGCTGCTGAATAATGTTCCCTTGTTAACATATTGAATTGCACACCCTCTATATAGAATGAACTCCCTCAGCTTCATAGAGTCCAATGAAAGCTGCTGAATAATGTTCCCTTGTTAACATATTGAATTTCACACCCTCTATATAGAATGAACTCCCTCAGCTTCATAGAGTCCAATGAAAGCTGCTGAATAATGTTCCTTGTTAACATATTGAATTGCACACCCTCTATATAGAATGAACTCCCTCAGCTTCATAGAGTCCAATGAAAGCTGCTGAATAATGTTCCCTTGTTAACATATTGAATTGCACACCCTCTATATAGAATGAACTCCCTCAGCTTCATAGAGTCCAATGAAAGCTGCTGAATAATGTTCCCTTGTTAACATATTGAATTGCACACCGCTTTATAGTTTTTCATAACATTCTAGGTGATGCAAAACAGGCCACAGCTGTGCACAGAACACGCATTTGATTAACTAACCTGATTGTATCGCCGCTATTGTAGCATCAGTGAAATGCCGGCTGTGATATTTTGCGCTCGGAAGGTAAACTGACTTATCAGTTCCATCAAGACTGTGTTTGGGTGTCTTGTTTTTGCCAGGTTATTAGAATGAACTCCCTGATAAAGTCCAGCTCTGCTGAATAATTATTGTTAACATTTCTGGACAGAGCTTTTCCAATGATATCCCTCAGTTTTTCATCACGTTGTCTGAAAGCTGCTGAATAATGTTCCCTTGCTTTACCACACCCTCTCTGTGAATGAACTCCCTTCCTATGCTTTACCAGACCTCTGTGCTGAATAATGTTCCCTTGTTAACCATTGACCTCACCCTCTTTACAATGAACTTCCCTATGCTTTACCAGACCTCTGTGCTGAACAATGTTCCCTTGTTAACATATTGAATTGCACACCGCTTTATAGTTTTCATAACATTCTAGGTGATGCAAAACAGGCCACATCTGTGCACAGAACATGCATTTGATTGCTAACCTGATTCTCTGGCTTTATTGTAGCATCATTGAAATACCGGCTGTGATATTTTCTTTCGGCTTTACAAACTTCCTTATCAGTTCCATCAAGACTGTGTTTGGGTGTCTTGTTTTTGCCAGGTTATTGCTGAACTGATAAAATCCAGCTCGCATTATTGCCAGCGTTTCTGGACAGAGCTTTTCCAATGATATTCACAGTTTTTCACTGTCTACGTTGTCTTCATTTCCTTTACAATGCTTCCCTATGCTTTACCACACCTCTCTGTGCTTTACAATGCTTCCCTATGCTTTACCAGACCTCTCTGTGCTTTACAATGCTTCCCTATGCTTTACCAGACCTCTCTGTGCTTTACAATGCTTCCCTATGCTTTACCAGACCTCTCTGTGCTTTACAATGCTTCCCTATGCTTTACCAGACCTCTCTGTGCTTTACAATGCTTCCTATGCTTTACCAGACCTCTCTGTGCTTTACAATGCTTCCCTATGCTTTACCAGACCTCTCTGTGCTTTACAATGCTTCCCTATGCTTTACCAGACCTCTCTGTGCTTTTACAATGCTTCCTATGCTTTACCAGACCTCTCTGTGCTTTACAATGCTTCCCTATGCTTTACCAGACCTCTCTGTGCTTTACAATGCTTCCCTATGCTTTACCACACCTCTCTGTGCTTTACAATGCTTCCCTATGCTTTACCAGACCTCTCTGTGCTTTACAATGCTTCCCCATGCTTTGCTGTGCTTGTTCCATTGGATACTATGATCAGTATTTTGAATGGCGTGTTTCTGTAACTCTGTGAACACGACAGAGTTATTTTGTTTGTGGATTTTTTGTTCCCCAGCTGCCCCCCCCGCCCCCTCCCCTCCCAGGGCCCAGGGCTGTTCCTGGTAAGGTTCAGCTTGGTAAACAAGGGGATTAGATGACGGGCTGTTTCACAATCTCTTGTGTGATTCTGTAAGCAGTTCACAGCTAGCTAAGTTTTCTGGGAGATCACCATGTACAGCCAACTTTTTTTTTGCAAGAACTACAATCTTAGGATTAAAACATAATAATTATAAAATAAAATAATAATAATAATAATAATATATGAACTTCGTTGAGATCTCTTATTAAAAGTCTAGTATTTCAGGTTAGATTTGTTTTTACAATGTTGAATTATTTTTTTTTTTTTCCCCAAGTTTTCCAGTCAATTGAATTACAAACTGGTATGTAATTCAATATGTTAACAAGGGAACATTATTATGAGTTCATTCTATAGGGTGGTGATGCAGAATTTTTGGGCACAGCTGTAGTTACAGACCCATTCCTTCACCTCTTATTAGCTTTATTAACAGGATCCCTTTAAAGGGCTGACCATCCCCTCCTTTTTAAAGGGCCCCTCCCTTGAGGCTGACCATCTTTAAAATCCATTCTCTCACCTCTTATTAGCTTTATTAACAGGATCACCGGCCCCTCCCTTTAAAGGAGCGCTGACCATCTTTAAAATCCATTCTCTCACCTCTTATTAGCTTTATTAACAGGATCACCGGTCCCTCCTTTAAAGGAGCGCTGACCATCTTTAAAATCCATTCTCTCACCTCTTATTAGCTTTATTAACAGGATCACTGGCCCCTCCCTTGAAAGGAGTGCTGACCATCTTTAAAATCCATTCTCTCACCTCTTATTAGCTTTATTAACATGATCACTGGTCCCTCCCTTTAAAGGAGCGCTGACCATCTTTAAAATCCATTCTCAGGATCACCTCCTTGACCATCTTTAAAATCCATTTTACCTCTTATTTTATTACATGATCACTGGCCCTCCCTTTATGACCATCTTTAAAATCCATTCTTTCACCTCTTATTAATATTTATTTCTTAGCAAGCCTTATCCAGGGGCGTCTTACAATATCAAGATATCACATTATTTTTACATACAATTACCCATTTATACAGTTGGGTTTTTACTGAAGCAATCTAGGTAAAGCACCTTGCTCAAGGGTACAGCAGCAGTGTCCCCCCACCTGGGATTGAACCCACGACCCTCCGGTCAAGAGTCCAGAGCCCCAACCACTACTCCACACTGCTGCCCTTATTGTTCTACCAGTATCTGTCCTCCTCTCCCTATCTCTCTCTAACCCCCTTTCAAGGAGGCTGTGTGATCCAGTGGTTAAAGTCCAGGGCTCAAATCCCACCTCTCTCACTGACTGACTCACTATGACCCTGAGCAAGTCTCTTCACCTCCTTGTGCTCCGTCCTGCGGATGAGATGTTAAATCAACGTCCTATAAAAATATTATTATAATAATTCCAGCCCCCGTTTCCCCTCTCTCTATTTGACCCCCTCTCTCCCACCTCTCCCTATTTCTCACTTCCCTCTCCCCATCTGCCTACAGCCTCCCCCTCCCCCTCTCTCTCTCCCCTCTCTTTCTCTCCTCCCCTCTCTCTCCCCCTCTCCTCTCTCTATCTCCCCCTTCCCCTCTCTCTCTCTCACCCTCTCCTCCCCTCCTCTCTCTCCCTCCTTCTTCTCTCCCCCTGCCCCCTCTCCCCCTCCCCTCTCTCTCCCCTCCTCTCTCTCTCTCCCCTCTCCCCCCTCCCCTCTGCTCTCTCTCTCCCTCTCTCTCTCCCTCCCCCTCTCTCTCTCTCCCCCTGTCTCTCTCCTCTCTCTCCTTTCCTCTCTCCTCCTCTCTCTCTCCCCTCTCTCTCTCTCTCTCCCCTCCCCTCCCTCTCTCACTCCCCTCTCCCTCTCTCCCTCTCTCTCCCCCTCTCTCTCTCTCCTCTCTCTCCCCCTCCCCTCTCTCCCCCCTCTCTCCCCTCTCCCCTCTCTCCTCCTCCTCCCCCTCTCTCCCTCCCTCCCCTCTCTCTCTCTCTCTCTCCTCCATCTCTAAACCTCTCCTCCTCCCCCTCTCTCTCCTCCCTCCCCTCTCCCTCTCCCTCCTCCCCCCTCTCTCCCTCTCCCCTCCTCCCCTCCTCTCACCCCCCCCCTCTCCCTCTCCCTCCCTCCTCTCTCTCTCTCTCCTCTCTCCCTCCCTCCCCTCTCTCCCTCTCCCTCCCTCCCTCCCCTTCCCCTCTCTCCCTCCCCTCCTCTCTCTCTCTTCTCCCTCCCCTCCCCCTCTCTCTCTCCCTCCCTCCTCTCTCTCCCTCTTCTCCCCTCCCCCCCTCCCCCTCTCTCTCTCTCCCTCTCCTCCCTCTCTCCCTCTCTCCTCCTCTCCCTCCCCCTCTCCTACCCTCTCCCCTCTCCCCTCTCTCTCCTCCCCTCTCTCTCCCTCTCCTCCCTCCCCTCCCTCTCTCCCTCTTCTCTCCTCCCCCCCCCCCTCCCCCCTCTCTCTCTCTCTCCCTCTCCTCCCTCCCCCCTCTCTCTCCCTGTTTATTTCAGACAGTATTCTGCCTCTATCCAGTTCTAACCTCCTCCCCTTCATCTTAAATTCAGTCTGTCAGCAAAGCTGAACATTACCACAGAGGCACATTTAAAGCTGCAGGAGCTGATAATTGTTCAGACTCGTCTCTTCTCGTTACACTAACAGAGACAGGGAAAGGCGGGCCGACTGGACACCACTGTTAGTTCAGACCGCGGTCTCGTACCATCAGAGACATTGACATTTCTCCCCTAGTTATACATTAACTTATATAAGTGCTATACATCTGTGCCGCGGTTGCCAGAAGTCCTATAGAGGCCAATCCCTCCAACAAATTAAATGTCTCTTTAGTGCTTCTTAACCTGTCTGCTCGTTAACAAAGCAAAATTCCTGACGCTGGGAAAAAAACTGTGGAATCTCAACTTTCACTGCCAACGAAAAAGCAACCCAGTGACCCTGGGATAAGTACAGTCGGCAATAGATTCGCTGCACAACATCTGTTAGTTTAGCGAGGAGACAGGCAGCAGGCTTGCAGACAGACAGCGACACTGCAATGGCAATAATGGTTCTGTATTACACTGAGGGGCGATGGTAGCACAAGTATAGGGCAGCTGCAATGGGGTGAGGCTGGTAGAATGGGACCACAGTGTGCTGACTATACCCTGCATGATCTTCAATGGCAGTGCAGACAGACAGTGGCACTGCAATGGCAATAATGGTTTTGTATTACACTGAGGGGCGATGGGAGCACAAGTATAGGGCAGCTGCAATGGGGTGAGGCTGGTAGAATGGGACCACAGTGTGCTGACTATACCCTACATGATCTTCAATGGCAATGCAGACAGACAGTGGCACTGCAATGGCAATAATGGTTCTGTATTACACTGAGGGGCGATGGTAGCACAAGTATAGGGCAGCTGCAATGGGGTGAGGCTGGTAGAATGGGACCACAGTGTGCTGACTATACCCTACATGATCTTCAATGGCAGTGCAGACAGACAGTGGCACTGCAATGGCAATAATGGTTTTGTATTACACTGAGGGGCGATGGGAGCACAAGTATAGGGCAGCTGCAATGGGGTGAGGCTGGTAGAATGGGACCACAGTGTGCTGACTATACCCTACATGATCTTCAATGGCAATGCAGACAGACAGTGGCACTGCAATGGCAATAATGGTTCTGTATTACACTGAGGGGCGATGGTAGCACAAGTATAGGGCAGCTGCAATGGGGTGAGGCTGTTAGAATGGGACCACAGTGTGCTGACTATACCCTACATGATCTTCAATGGCAGTCCAGACAGACAGTGACAGCAACAGACTGTATTAACTGAGACAGATGGTCCCAGGGCCTGCAATGGGGTGAAGAATGGGACCACAGTGTGCTGACTATACCCAAACTGGAACAGACAGACAGTGGCACTCTGTCTGTTCTGTCTGTCTGTCTGTCTGTCTGGGGCAGGCTTTAATGGGAAACTGAAACCCTCATTTTCAGAATGCAATGCAAACTAACACAGACCCCAAGACAAAGGGGATTATATTGTAGCGTCAAACTGAACAGGATTGGGGGTCTCTGTCTGTCTGTCTGTCTGCAGCTTTAATGAAACTAAACTCTTTTCAGAATGTAAACTAACACAGACCCCAAGAAGAAGGGATTATATTGTAGCGTCAAACTGAACAGGATTGTGGGGCTCTGTCTGTCTGTCTGTCTGTCTGTCTGCAGCTTTAATGAAACTAAACTCTTTTCAGAATGTAGTAAACCAACACAGACCCCAAGAAGAAGGGATTATCTTGTAGCATCAAGCTGAACAGGATTGTGGGGGGTCTGTCTGTCTGTCTGTCTGCAGTCTGTCTTTCAGAATGCAGTAAACTAACACAGACCCCAAGAAGAAGGGATTATATTGTAGCGTCAAACTGAACAGGATTGTGGGGGTCTGTCTGTCTGTCTGTCTGTCTGTCTGTCTGTCTGTCTGTCTGCAGTAAACTAACACAGACCCCAAGAAGAAGGGATTATATTGTAGCGTCAAACTGAACAGGATTGTGGGGCTCTGTCTGTCTGTCTGCAGCTTTAATGAAACTAAACTCTTTTCAGAATGTAGTAAACTAACACAGACCCCAAGAAGAAGGGATTATATTGTAGCATCAAACTGAACAGGATTGTGGGGCTCTGTCTGTCTGTCTGCAGTAAACTAACACAGACCCCAAGAAGAGGGGATTGTTGTAGTCGTCTGACTGGGAAGTGTATCTGTGAGCTGCAGCTCATTTGATTTGTCATCCCTAAGCAAAGCGTTTCTGATTTAAAGCACCGCCAAGCGGCGGATAAGTAACAACCATAATGTTACGTATCTAACTGTATCTCGACATATGGCGGAGGGGGAGCCGCCGTGACGCTATCGGTTGCTGTCGTATAAAAACGACCGCTGGACTCCAAGGTTGTTTAGAGAAAGCGCCGCTTCTTTACAGCTCAGTAAGGGGCAAGCTTGGCCCGGTTCAGCTGGATTCGGCCCTGGTCGGGCAGATTTTTGTTTTTTTAGTGTTGTTATTTGCAGTGAAGGGAGTATTCTCGTTTCGTAGGCACGAATTAAAGACGTCTCTCTTGTATTGGCTTGGAAGACCGTGTGAATAGGCAGATACAGACACAGTACAGCAGTAGGCAAAGACAGAAAAACAGCTTTCTAGTTTTGAACGCTTTGTTTTCTTCGGGTGCTGAGTGCTGGGGCACTTTACACGATATAGAAAATAAAGCGGATACGAATTTAGTTCTGTGTCCTGTGGAGTACAAGATATAGGCTCGTGTACAAACATGAAGCTTTGAAATCCTTACATTCATTGATTATTCGGATTAGCAATTGTTGTTTTTTTTAGTATTTAATACTATTATGATTTGCAATAATTGGAATTCGTATCCGTTTAGCAGCGCACCAGTGCAGTGTGATAGATTCAGAAAAATACGTTGTTTACCAAAGACTACCAACCTGCATACATTATAACATCTATATATATATATATATTTTTTTTTTTTTACACAACCTATCTCATCTCATATAAACAGATATTTCTTTTCCTGTCACAAACCACAGAATTGCACTTTACAATTGACTTGTATGCAAAGGTCTTAATTGCTAAAGTTGAACGATCGATTACTGTAAAGACTGAATCATGATTATTGTTGTTATAATTTGAATATATATATATTTATTGAGATTCTTTCTACACGTGCCTTTTATCGTTTATTTTATTTTATTTCTATCGTTGTTAGAATTTGTGGTGTAGACACAAATAACGATATACAGTATTAGTGTAGCTATATATATATATAAAAACTCAACCACCACATTTCATAGTCATATAAGTATAAATATATAGATAGGTATATAGCACTCCTTTGTGTTTTTAATTACAAATAAAAAAAAGACCCCAAATCGCCAAAATGACAGACGGACCTCGTCAGCGGGGGAACGCAGCGGCGGCGGCCGGCGATGGCGCCCCTGAATCCGGCAAGGAGAGCTCAGGAGGGGCCAGTGTGGCTCTGAAAAAGGAAATCGGACTCCTCAGCGCTTGCGGAATAATTGTCGGTAAGATTGGTTCAATTAATGCATAAAACATGTCCTATTGTAAGTGGCTCTGCAGCAGCAGCAGTTGATGATGATGCATAGTTCACCACCCTAAGTCGCTCTGGATAAAAGCGTCTTTATGAACGAACAACGACTGTATTGTATTAAGTTAGTTATCATGCAGAACTTGTTATAGTTGAATCAATTGGCCAGTTCGTTTTATTTTCAGTGAAACGAGCTGTTAAGAAAACATTGACATTTGGGACCACAATGGTTGTTCTTTGTAGCGATGTTAAATTGACTGGCAAAACTGCGGTTATCTGTTTTGAAGACACGCCGTCAAAACTAGAAAGAGGTCACTTATCTCGACTTCAGTCCGCGTTATTTAAGGACTGTGTGTGGGCGAACAAACTAAGCAAAATGTAGACGACTGGTCGCCCTCACTTTCAGAGAGACGTCTGACTCCAAATAATATTTCTCCTAAAAAAACAAAACAAAAAATTCAACCTTTTGTTTTTGAGACGTAACTCAGGAAAACCGTTAAAAACGTGAACCAGCACGTGCAGAACAAACGCTCAGAATTCTCAAATTCAAATTTTTAAAACGATGGAGTGAAAATTCCACACAAGAAAAATCAGAAAACCGCGCAACCGCGCGTGCGTGTATTTGTCTCGAGGTACATAATATCGACAATCATAAAATATGCCTCAAATTAATTTGTATTTGAATTCGCTCTGTTGAATTAAACGCTTTACGAGGAAAATGTATGCGGGGCACAGTTTAATATTTAGTGGACTTTACCCGGATGAATATGCTATTATTATTATTATTATTATTATTATTATTATTATTATTATTATTATTATTATTCAAATGTTAGAGTGAATTTAAGGTAGTTGGTTTGGTTTTTAAACTATAAAAACTACACATTTAAAACGGTTACGACAGGAATGCAGTGTTATATTTTTCATATTATTAATCAGTCTTATTTATGCAGGCGGTTTTAGTTCATCGACGTAATCATGTAGCTGTATTTAGAGTGTGATTTTAGTACGTTTTTTTGTTTCAAATTCTCGTGACATTTCATCGAGCATGATGTTAGTTTTAAAAAACGTGTGTTTTTGAAGGGTTTTGGGGTTATAATATCGCAATAAAGCATAGTCACTATCGGCCTGTTCGACAAGGAATGGATTTTAAAATTCGGTTCACACGATCGTCAGGTTGTAGCTCTGGTGTTCAATGCCAAATAGTGACTTCCTGCTCTGAAAGGACTGTCAGCAGCTGAGCAGCATTTGGCACGAGTTAGTAACCCTGCTCAAACTACTGTCTCCATCATTTCATATTAATAAACTAGACTTCTGCTCTGAACCCCAACGCGCAAATACAGCTAAGAAGGGCATGCATTTTCAGATGTGTGTCGGTAATTTGTAACCCTGATCAAACTCCTGATCATTTCAATAATAATAATAATAATACTAGACTTCATTGAGGGGAGCTCTGAACCCCAGGACTGGGTGCAGCAGCAGCAGCAGCAGGGCTAGTGTGAGTTTGTAACCCTGCTCAAACTCCTGGCTCCTGATCATTTCAATATTAATAATACTAGACTTCATTGAGGGGAGCTCTGAACCCCAGGACTGGGTGCAGCAGCAGCAGCAGCAGGGCTAGTGTGAGTTTGTAACCCTGCTCAAACTCCTGACTCCTGATCATTTCAATATTAATAATAATAATACTAGACTTCATTGAGGGGAGCTCTGAACCCCAGGACTGGGTGCAGCAGCAGCAGCAGGGCTAGTGTGAGTTTGTAACCCTGCTCAAACTCCTGACTCCTGATCATTTCAATATTAATAATAATAATACTAGACTTCATTGAGGGGAGCTCTGAACCCCAGGACTGGGTGCAGCAGCAGCAGCAGCAGGGCTAGTGTGAGTTTGTAACCCTGCTCAAACTCCTGACTCCTGATCATTTCAATCATTAATAGGATAATAATACTCCTGACTCCTGATCATTTCAATAATAATACTAGACTTACTTGAGGGGAGCTCTGAACCCCAGGACTGGGTGCCCAGACTTCATTGAGGGGAGCTCTGAACCCCAGGACTGGGTGCAGCAGCAGCAGCAGCAGGGCTAGTGTGAGTTTGTAACCCTGCTCAAACTCCTGGCTCCTGATCATTTCAATATTAATAATACTAGACTTCATTGAGGGGAGCTCTGAACCCCAGGACTGGGTGCAGCAGCAGCAGGGCTAGTGTGAGTTTGTAACCCTGCTCAAACTCCTGGCTCCTGATCATTTCAATATTAATAATACTAGACTTCATTGAGGGGAGCTCTGAACCCCAGGACTGGGTGCAGCAGCAGCAGCAGCAGGGCTAGTGTGAGTTTCTAACCTGTTTGAAGCTGGTCATAGTTTTGCCTGAGCAATTACTTTGTCATGTGAAAGTATTCTCATGGGGAGGGCGGCTGTGTTTATTTGAAGCGATGCAGCCATCCTCAGTGGCAGGATTTTTGCTGACAGTGTTGTCTGTAATTGGCTTAGACCAAATGCAAGTGAAGACGACTGTCTGATCATCTTAGCACGACTCCCTCCCTCCCTCCCTCTCTCCACTCTTTCATGTTCCCCTGACCTGTTGAATTCCTTTACAGCCTGTCAGCTATGATCAGAATAATCCACAACCATGAAACACTCAACAGGGAATCAGACTCCCGTTGCACAGCACTGTGATCCAGTCCTGGTTTCACTAGGAGTTTAATAATCACACACCTGAGCTTGTTAGCTAGACACACTGGGGGCTGATCAAGCTGGTAGTAAAAACTGGAATGGATCACACTGCTGTGGAATAGGAGTCTGATTGGAATGGGTGAACACGGAGTGTTGGAAATTAAACCGATTTTAATTTTAAAAGATTAAACTGAAAGGATACTGTAAGGATTAGTTTACCATGGTTTGTTTATTAATATGCTTTACCAGACCTCTCTGTGCTTTACAATGCTTCCCTATGCTTTACCAGACCTCTCTGTGCTTTACAATGCTTCCCTATGCTTTACCAGACCTCTCTGTGCTTTACAATGCTTCCCTATGCTTTACCAGACCTCTCTGTGCTTTACAATGCTTCCCTATGCTTTACCAGACCTCTCTGTGCTTTACAATGCTTCCCTATGCTTTACCAGACCTCTCTGAGCTTTACAATGCTTCCCTATGCTTTACCAGACCTCTCTGTGCTTTACAATGCTCCCCTATGCTTTACCAGACCTCTCTGTGTTTTACAATGCTTCCCCATGCTTTACCATGCCTCTCTGTGCTGTATTACACTGTACTATGGTTTTACTGTGGGGAAACCTTTTTTTTCTTAAGGGATAGTCAGCAGTCTCTCATTGGTTTACCTCAGCAAAGCTCAGAGGAGCTTTCAAACGTGGTCAGTCCTGTGATCTCTCTCTACCTCTCCCCCTCTCTCCCCTGTCTCTCCCCTCCTCATCCCCTCTCTCTCTCCTCTCCCCCCTCTCTCCCCTCTCTCTCCCCTCCTCTCTCTCTCCCCCCCTCCTCTCTCTCCCCTCTCCCCCCTCTCTCCCCCCTCTCTCCTTCCTCTCCCCCCCCTCTCTCCCTTTCCCCCCCCTTTCCCCCCCCCCCCCCCTCCTCAGGTAACATCATCGGCTCTGGGATCTTCGTGTCACCGAAGGGGGTGATGGAGAACGCTGGCTCTGTGGGGATGGCGCTGGTGGTGTGGATCGTCACGGGACTCATCACGGCCGTGGGGGCGCTGTGCTACGCAGAGCTGGGGGTCACCATCCCCAAATCAGGGGGAGACTACTCCTACGTCAAAGACATCTTCGGGGGACTGGCTGGGTGAGAGGGGGAGGGTGATGAGGGTAACGGGGGAAGGGGAGAGGACGGAGAGAGAAGTCAACATTCCCATTTTCTCACGCTGTTAATAATTTGTTATATTTCTATTTGTTCTGTGCTTGAACTGGTGTTTTCGGAAAGGCTAAAAGAAACTTAATCATTTCAACGGCAAACGCTTCTTTTTGATATTTCGAAATGATGTTTTATAAGTTTTGGATCGATCACAGCCCTAACTATTTCCTCACATCTGCAGATTTTATAATACAGAGTGTGTCTGCAGCGTTTTATTCTGCTTTAAAGCTTAAAATCATATGAAACCATATATATATATATATATCATTTTTTGTCTGTTTGTTTTAGTGCCTCGCTTTCTCAATCAGTTTCACATGATTTGAGTCTCAATTTATTTATTTTTTGTTTAATTTAGTGACCTGGTTGAACTTTAGTAAGTTTTCTCTTAATAAGTCAGCTAGTCCTGTCCTTTTAAATCGCTGATCGACGGCTGTAACTGTAGCAATTACACTTGGCTGAGAAAAATCAGAGCTGCTTCTGCTCTAAAACCCGCGCAGACCCTCGGAGTCTGAACTGTGAACTCTGACCTGCGGATCGTACCTGCCCAGCCCTGTCCTTTGCCTCGCTGTTCAGGGTCACAGGGGGTGCGGTTTTGAAAGAAACGCGTGTTTCAGCATGGGGGGGGCCCGGACCGGAACATCGCGGAGTCACATGACTCTCGTCTCCCGCACAGCTGTCCGAGTCAGTCAGTCAGTTGAAAGCAGAGCAGGAGGAAGTTGTTCTGTTACGAATCTTAACACACACACACCGAGACAGACACACACACACACACACACACTGAGACAGAGACACACACACACACACACTGAGACAGGCACGCACACACACACACTGAGACACACACATACACTGACACAACACACACACACACACACTGACAGACAGACACACACAGGCACAAACACAGCCACTGAGTCACACACATACACACACACATACATTGATCTGTCTATCTGTCCATATACCTGTGTCTGTCTGTTTATTGTTGTCAGTCTGTTTTATATCTATCAAGCTGAACAGGATTGTGGGGCTCTGTCTGTCTGTCTGTCTGTCTGTCTGTTTGCAGCTTTAATGAAACTAAACTCTTTTCAGAATGTAGTAAACTAACACAGACCCCAAGAAGAAGGGATTATATTGTAGCGTCAAACTGAACAGGATTGTGGGGCTCTGTCTGTCTGTCTGTCTGTCTGTCTGCAGCTTTAATGAAACTAAACTCTTTTCAGAATGTAGCAAAACCAACACAGACCCCAAGAAGAAGGGGATTATATTGTAATTCCAAACTGAACAGGATTGTGGGGCTCTGTGTCCGATCTCTCTCTCTCTCTGAAGGAAAGAGAGGGGGAGGGAAAGGGCGCCCCCTCTCTCTGTACAGGCACAGCAGGGGAACTGCAGCTTATAATCATAATAATAATAATCATAATAATAATAATAATAATTCCAATATCTGGAGGGAGTGACTGTGTTTCTCTCTCTCTCTCTCTCTCTCTCTCTCTCTCTCTCTCAGTTTTCTGCGGTTGTGGATCGCTGTGCTGGTTATATACCCCACGAACCAGGCTGTCATTGCCCTGACCTTTTCGAACTACGTGCTCCAACCCCTCTTCCCTACCTGCTTCGCACCCGAGGTCGGGCTGCGGCTGCTGGCGGCAGTCTGCCTGTGTGAGTAACTCTGTCACCTGTCCTTCCCTCACCTTTACAATCATGTCCCGATCGATGGCGATTCACCACGGAAAATTGTTATATATATAAAATATTATTCTTGTTGGCTATATGGCCCAAAAGTGTAGCATCACCACCCTCTATATAGAATGAACTCCCTCAGCTTCATAGAGTCCAATGAAAGCTGCTGAATAATGTTCCCTTGTTAACATATTGAATTCCACACCCTCTATATAGAATGAACTCTCACAGCTTCATAGAGTCCAATGAAAGCTGCTGAATAATGTTCCCTTGTTAACATATTGAATTGCACACCCTCTATATAGAATGAACTCACTCAGCTTCATAGAGTCCAATGAAAGCTGCTGAATAATGTTCCCTTGTTAACATATTGAATTGCACACCCTCTATATAGAATGAACTCCCTCAGCTTCATAGAGTCCAATGAAAGCTGCTGAATAATGTTCCCTTGTTAACATATTGAATTCCACACCGCTTTGTAGTTTTCCAGAAAAAACTGACTGGAAAAATGTGACATTTCTGAAATCTAACATGAAATACTACTGGGTTGGTTGGTGGTTGGGGGTTGGTTGGGGTTGGGGTTGGGGTTGGGGGGGATGGGGTTGGGGGTTGGGGTTGGGGGGTTGGGGTTGGGGTTGGGGGGGTTGAGGGTTGGGGGTTGAGTGTGGGTTGGTTTGGGGTTGGGGGTTGGTTGAGGGTTGGGGGTTGGTTGAGGGTTGGGGGTTGGGGGTTGAGTGTGGGGGGGTTGGGGGTGGGTTGGGAGTTGGGGGGGGTCTGTCTGTACATCTCTGGAGAACACAATGTGCTATTCCACGTTCTCTTTCTTGTGCTTCAAAATATGTAATTGTGTGTTGAATTGACGTCAGTAGCTCTGGTAGGGTTTGCAAGACGCTGTGTACTTTTCCTATGCTCGGATAGCAGTTATCTTGAACCGGTCCATGTTTGATTTAATCGAATCCGGCGTCAACAAGCACTTTTGATTGGCTGTGCCTGACCCAGCTAAGACCTCGTTCAGATAAACACTTTTGTTTTTTCACGCTGTCGTTTCAGATTAACCACAATACATTTAGAGCACAATAAAATATGTCTGTATTACTGTGGATATTTAAAAAGCTAATAAGAGGTGAGAGAACGGATTTTAAAGATGGTCAGCGCTCCTTTAAAGGGAGGGACCAGTGATCCTGTTAATAAAGCTAATAAGAGGTGAGAGAATGGATTTTAAAGATGGTCAGCGTTCCTTTAAAGGGAGGGGCCGGTGATCATGTTAATAAAGCTAATAAGAGGTGAGAGAATGGATTTTAAAGATGGTCAGCGCTCCTTTAAAGGGAGGGGCGGTGATCGTGTTTTAAAGCTAATAAGAGGTTTTTAGAATGGATTTTAAAGATGGTCAGCGTTCCTTTAAAGGGAGGGGCCGTGATCATGTTAATAAAGCTAATAAGAGGTGAGAGAATGGATTTTAAAGATGGTCAGCGCTCCTTTAAAGGGAGGGGCCAGTGATCCTGTTAATAAAGCTAATAAGAGGTGAGAGCTGATTTTAAAGATGGTCTGCGCTCCTTTAAAGGGAGGGCCGGTGATCATGTTAATAAAGCTAATAAGAGGTGAGAGAATGGATTTTAAAGATGGTCAGCGCCTTTAAAGGGAGCACCGGTGATCATGTTAATAAAGCTAATAAGAGGTGAGAGAATGGATTTTAAAGATGGTCAGCACTCCTTTATAAAGATTTTAAAGAAAAGTGTTTTTTTAAACCAATCAGAGCGTTTCTCTCTGCTGCAGCGACTCAAACACTGTGTTTTATATTTTATTCCTCAGTCTGCGTTGCTTTGACTGTGAGTCCAGGAGCTGCTCTTCAGTTCTAGCTGCGCTGCCATAGTTATTGTATTGTGAATCGGTACAGCCCTGGCTAGGACTACAGCTCCCAGCATGCCTCTGCACCCGCGGCAATGGTGAGGGATGCTGGGAGCTGTAGTTCTTTAACTGCAATGCGCTGGGCTGGGCTGTATTACATTGTTTTGCTCAGTCTGTGTTGCTTTGACTGTGAGTTCAGGAGCTGCTCTTCAGTTCTAGCTGCACTGCCATAGAAACACGAAACACATATCAGAGCCATCTCTTTCTCCTCCCCCCCCTCCCCTCTCTCCTTCTGTTGCTCAGTGTGAATGTTTCAGGAGGTGCTAAAAATAGCTGTCCACTGTGTGCTCACTTCCCTCTCTCTCTCTCTCTCTCTCTAATAACAAACAGGAAATGAAATTCTTTTTCCTTTATCTCAAAAACAACAGTGTTGTTCTAGGGGCTCAAATCAGTGACACAGACACACTGAGACAAGCAGAGAGACAAGGTGACACACTGAGAGAGAGACAGACATACTGAGAGAGAGTCAGGTAGGAACAGGGGCAGAGAGACAAGGAGACACACAGAGAGAGACAGACACACAGAGACAAGCAGAGAGACAAGGAGACACACTGAGAGAGAGACAGACACACTGAGACAAGCAGAGAGACAAGGAGACACACTGAGAGAGACAGACACACAGAGACAAGCAGAGAGACAAGGAGACACACTGAGAGAGAGACAGACACACTGAGACAAGCAGAGAGACAAGGAGACACACTGAGAGAGAGACAGACACACAGAGAGAGACAGATAGGAACAGGGGCAGAGAGACAAGGAGACACACTGAGAGAGAGACAAACACACAGAGACAAGCAGAGACAAGGAGACACTAAGATAGAGACAGACACACTGAGACAAGCAGAGAGACAAGGAGACACACCGAGAGAGAGAGACAGACACACTGAGACAAGCAGAGACAAGGAGACACACCGAGAAAGAGAGACAGACGGACTGAGACAAGCAGAGAGACAAGGAGACACACTGAGAGAGAGACACACTGAGACAAGCAGAGAGACAAGGGAGACACACAGAGAGACAGACACACTGACAAAGAGAGAGAGACACAGAGACAAGGAGACACAGACACAGAGAGAGATACAGATAGGCACAGGAGAGCGAGAGAGATACAGATAGGCACAGGAGCAGAGAGACAAGGAGACACACTGGGGGTGTGTGGAGGCTGTCTGCCTTTTCATTGTTTTGCGTTTTAATAAAAATGATTTGCAATTGGTGTTAGAGAAGATGCAACGCGAGTGAGACGGTGTGTAATGAAGGAGTCAGTGTCGCTCATCCGGTTCATTCATCTCCTGTTATCAGAGCTTCTTATCACTGCGGCCATCTCCTTCATTAGAGAGGAGAGAGGAGAGGGGGGAGGAGAGGGGGAGAGAGGGAGGGGGTATGTGAGGAGGAGGAGGGGGAGAGGAGTGGAGGGAGGGAGAGGGAAAGAGGGGGTATGGGAGGTGGAGAGAGGAGAGGGGTAGAGAGGATAGGGGGAGAGGGGGTATGGGGGGGAGAGAGAGAGAGGAGGGGGGAGAGGGTGAGAACTGTAGTTTTCTTTATCATTAGAATTCAGAGAGAGAGAGAGAGAAAAGAAAGGTTATCTTTATCATTGGAGGGGAAGGAGAGGAAGAAAACTTAATACTGTTTCTGTTTCTCTGAACAGCGGAGAGGAAGGGGGTGGATAGTGCTGAGAATAAGACAGAAGGAGGCTGTGTGTGCGTGTGCGTGCGTGTGTGTGTGTGCGAGACAGAGGGGGAGGAGAGGGAAGCAGGGCCGGCAGGAACATTCAGTCCCGTCTCGGTGTAATCTGATCAGTTGTACACAAAGACTGTACTGCACTTTCAGGAATCAGAGAGACGCTGAATCTGAGACACACGCACGCACACACACACACACACACACACACACACACACACACACACACACACACACACACTGACATGCACACACACACACACACACACACACACACACACACACACACACTGACATGCACACACACACACACACACACACACACACACACTGACATGCACACACACACACACACACACACACACTGCGACACACACACTCTGAGACACACACACACTGAGACACACACTATGACCACATACACACTGAGACACACACACACACTGAGACACACACACACTGAGACACACACACACACCCTGACACACACACACACACACACACACACACACACACACACACTGAGACTGAGACACACACACACACACACTGAGACACACACACCCTGAGACTTGTAAAGTGCTTTGAGATTCTGTTGTGTGAAAGGCGCTATTTAAATAAATAAATAAATACTTCCTGAGAGAGACGCACACTGAGAATCTGTTTACAACTGGATTCAGGGGGAATTGACAGACCGAGGGAGGGGGGGAGAGAGGGGGAGAGAGAGGATTTCCTCACCCTGTTTACAACTCTAGTTGCAGGTCGAAGCCAGTGTAATCTGAATGAACTTTCACCTGGTTGTGTGAGAGAGGATTGAATCCGCACTCCACACAGTACCAATTCAATTCAATACAATATGAATTCAATTCAATTTAAAACCAATCCGGGAAACAACAGCATTGTGGTTTGGCAGATTACAGACTGAGATCTGGCCTGTGATTGGCTGGTGGGCCTGGTGGTGTTTTTTTTTTATTTTTTTCATTTTTCTTCTTGTTACCGGGCGGATTTGAAAGCAGCTGGAAGTTGTTTTTTTCAAGGTGGGGTAACAAGAGGTCAGACTGAAGAAGACCTGATTCAGCAGATTCACGCCAGAGTTTCAAAAAACAAACTTTGAGTCTTAAAGGGACAGCTCCCTTTAAAAGGAGCACTGACCATCTTTAAAATCCATTCTCTCACCTCTTAATAGCTTTATTAACATGATCACCGGCCCCTCCCTTTAAAGGAGCGCTGACCATCTTTAAAATCCATTCTCTCACCTCTTATTAGCTTTATTAACATGATCACCGGCCCCTCCCTTTAAAGGAGCGCTGACCATCTTTAAAATCCATTCTCTCACCTCTTATTAGCTTTATTAACATGATCACCGGCCCCTCCCTTTAAAGGAGCGCTGACCATCTTTAAAATCCATTCTTCCCTAGCAACGCAGACTGATGAATGAAATATAAAACACAGTGTTTGAGTCGCTGCAGCAGAGAGAAACGCTCTGATTGGTTGCAGACCTCACAGAAAGGTAAAGGGGGCAGTAAAAATAAACAAAATAATGCAATCGACAGCTCTTAATTATTTTACACTGACTGGGCGATTCTGTAGATGTTCATGAGTCGTTTGAATGGTGTTGGTGTCTGCTGTAGGTTCTGGTCACCTCGTTACAAAAAGGATATTGCTGCTCTAGAAAGAGCGCAAAGAAGAGCGACCAGAATTATCCCGGGTTTAAAAGGCATGTCGTATGCAGACAGGCTAAAAGAATTGAATCTATTCAGACTTGAACAAAGAAGACTACGCGGCGATCTGATTCAAACATTCAAAATCCTAAAAGGTATAGACAATGTCAACCCAGGGGACCTGAAAAAAGAAACAAGGACCAGGGGTCACAAATGGAGATTAGATAAAGGGGCATTCAGAACAGAAGATAGGAGGCACTTTTTTACACAGAGAATTGTGAGGGTCTGGAACCAACTCCCCAGTAATGTTGTTGAAGCTGACACCCTGGGATCCTTCAAGAAGCTGCTTGATGAGATTCTGGGATCAATAAGCTACTATTATTATTATTATTATTATTATTTATTTCTTAGCAGACGTCCTTATCCAGGGCGACTTACAATTGTTACAAGATATCACATTATTTTTACATACAATTACCCATTTATACAGTTGGGTTTTTATTGGAGCAATTTTAGGTAAAGTACCTTGCTCAAGGGTACAGCAGCAGCGTCCCCCACCAGGGATTGAACCCACGACCCTCCGGTCAAGAGTCCAGACCCCTAACCACTACGCCACACTGCTGCCCTACTAACAACCAAACGAGCAAGATGGGCTGAATGGGGCCTCCTCTCGTTTGGAAACTTTCTTATGTTCTTATGTTCTTTAGGGGGAAGGGCCAGGGGGGTGGGGGTGGGGTTGGGGTTCTGTGTCAGCACCCATTTTAAAGCTGACAGTGCAATATTTCTTTCGTCAGCGACTGTCTCTTTCAAGAAAGTGCCTAACGAAGCATCTTTGAAATCCATTCTCTTCCCTCTGGTGAGCTTTATTTTAAAATATGTATTCCCTCTACACCGAACGAACCCACAGGAGAAGGAGACTCTCTCTCTCTCTCACGCACGCACGCACGCACCCACACACACACACACACACACACACACACACGTTACACTGATGAAGTCATTCACAGAAACGCTGTGCTGCTGCAGTTTTTTCCAGTTTTTCATCTGTGCAGTTCAAAAGTTGCACAAAACAGCCATAAACTCATCTATTTTGGACTTTAATCTCCTTGATGTAGCAAAATTCATGACTCTGTCCTTTTTTAAAAGCCTCAACAAAACACCATAAGAGATGACAGTCTGATAACAAGTCCGCAGAACTGAAGACAGCAGTCTGGGAGAATATAAACGTGTAGATAAAACAGCCAGAGATAATAAAGAGATAAGAGATTTTAAACATGGTCAGCACTCCTTTAAAGGGAGGGGCCGCTGATCGTGTTAATAAAGCTAATAAGAGGTGAGAGAATGGATTTTAAAGATGGTCAGCGCTCCTTTAAAGGGAGGGGCCGGTGATCATGTTAATAAAGCTGATAAGAGGTGAGAGAATGGATTTTAAAGATGGTCAGCACTCCTTTAAAGGGAGGGGCCGGTGATCGTGTTAATAAAGCTAATAAGAGGTGAGAGAATGGATTTTAAAGATGGTCAGCGCTCCTTTAAAGGGAGGGGCCGGTGATCATGTTAATAAAGCTAATAAGAGGTGAGAGAATGGATTTTAAAGATGGTCAGCGCTCCTTTAAAGGGAGGGGCGGTGATCATGTTAATAAAGCTAATAAGAGGTGAGAGAATGGATTTTAAAGATGGTCAGCGCTCCTTTAAAGGGAGGGGCCGGTGATCGTGTTAATAAAGCTAATAAGAGGTGAGAGAATGGATTTTAAAGATGGTCAGCGCTCCTTTAAAGGGAGGGGCCGGTGAACATGTTAATAAAGCTAATAAGAGGTGAGAGAATGGATTTTAAAGATGGTCAGCGCTCCTTTAAAGGGAGGGGCCAGTGATCATGTTAATAAAGCTAATAAGAGGTGAGAGAATGGATTTTAAAGATGGTCAGCGCTCCTTTAAAGGGAGGGGCCGGTGATACTGTGAGAGAAAGAAATGGGACCTGAGAATCTCCTCTTGAATGTCAGCAAATCTTTCAAAGCTAGTGTGAATTTCAGTTTGGTTTGGTGGAGATCAGTGGCTAGCAGGCAGATGCCAGCTGTCACCCTGATCTGCGGAGCAGAGCGATACCTTGTGGAGCCAGCTGGCTGGTATTTGCCTGCGATCTCTACAGTGCAAACACACCATCGCTCGGGTCAGTGAAGCTGTGACTTTTCATGCGCACCCCAGCCTTTGGAAAAAACAGATGGACAGCCAAGGGTTTCTTTCTGTTTGTCTTTATATAGTGTTTTGCAATCCCAGTTCTGTTGGCCTTTTGAACTTTTGAACATTTATTAGAGACAATTTTATATATGTGTCATTGCAATCTAGTTGTAATCTATAGTTGTTATCTGTTATGCATAGTTGCAATGCCAGCGCACTAGATTACAACTTCATATAGACCCCACTGTGCTGGGTAGCTGCTGTAGTTCTGTGCAGGGTTTTATATCAGTGTTATACAGTGTGGTCGCGCCAGCATTGCCCTGTGTACAGCACAGCACAGCGAGGCTCGGCCCAGCACACAGCGGGCAATGCCAGCGCACTAGATTACAACTTCATATAGACACCACTGTGCTGGGTAGCTGCTGTAGTTCTGTGCAGGGTTTTATATCAGTGTTATACAGTGTAGTGGCGCCAGCATTGCCCTGTGTACAGCACAGCACAGCGAGGCTCTGCCCAGCGCACTAGATTACAACTTCATATAGACCCCACTGTGCTGGATAGCTGCTGTAGTTGTATCTCTGTGTTTCACAGTGCGTGTCTGGGTTGTGTCTCTGTGTTTCACAGTGTGTGTCTGGGTTGTGTCTGTGTTTCACAGTGCGTGTCTGGGTTGTGTCTCTGTGTTTCACAGTGCGTGTCTGGGTTGTGTCTCTGTGTTTCACAGTGCGTGTCTGGGTTGTGTCTCTGTGTTTCACAGTGCGTGTCTGGGTTGTGTCTCTGTGTTTCACAGTGTGTGTCTGGGTTGTGTCTCTGTTTCACAGTGCGTGTCTGGGTTGTGTCTCTGTGTTTCACAGTGTGTGTCTCTGTGTTTCACAGTGTGTGTCTGGGTTGTGTCTCTGTGTTTCACAGTGCGTGTCTGGGTTGTGTCTCTGTTTCACAGTGCGTGTCTGTGTTTCACAGTGTGTGTCTTGGTTGTGTCTCACAGTGCGTGTCTGGGTTGTGTCTCTGTGTTACACAGTGTGTGTCTCTGTGTTTCTGGGTTGTGTCTGGGTTGTGTCTCTGTGTCTCACAGTGTGTGTCTGGGTGTGTGTCTGTGTTTCACAGTGCGTGTCTGGGTTGTGTCTCTGTGTTTCACAGTGCGTGTCTGGGTTGTGTCTCTGTGTTTCACAGTGCGTGTCTGGGTTGTGTCTCTGTGTTTCACAGTGCGTGTCTGGGTTGTGTCTCTGTGTTTCACAGTGTGTGTCTGGGTTGTGTCTCTGTTTCTGTGTGTCTGGGTTGTGTCTCTGTGTTTCACAGTGTGTGTCTCTGTGTTTCACAGTGTGTGTCTGGGTTGTGTCTCTGTGTTTCACAGTGCGTGTCTGGGTTGTGTCTCTGTTTCACAGTGCGTGTCTGTGTTTCACAGTGTGTGTCTTGGTTGTGTCTCACAGTGCGTGTCTGGGTTGTGTCTCTGTGTTTCACAGTGTGTGTCTCTGTGTTTCACAGTGTGTGTCTGGGTTGTGTCTCTGTGTTTCACAGTGTGTGTCTCTGTGTTTCACAGTGTGTGTCTAGGTTGTGTCTCTGTGTTTCACAGTGCGTGTCTGGGTTGTGTCTGTGTTTCACAGTGTGTGTCTGGGTTGTGTCTCTGTGTTTCACAGTGCGTGTCTGGGTTGTGTCTCTGTGTTTCACAGTGCGTGTCTGGGTTGTGTCTGTGTTTCACAGTGTGTGTCTGGGTTGTGTCTCTGTGTTTCACAGTGCGTGTCTGGGTTGTGTCTCTGTGTTTCACAGTGTGTGTCTGGGTTGTGTCTCTGTGTTTCACAGTGTGTGTCTGGGTTGTGTCTCTGTGTTTCACAGTGTGTGTCTGGGTTGTGTCTCTGTTTCACAGTGCGTGTCTGGGTTGTGTCTCTGTGTTTCACAGTGCGTGTCTGGGTTGTGTCTCTGTGTTTCACAGTGTGTGTCTGGGTTGTGTCTCTGTGTTTCACAGTGTGTGTCTCCTGTGTTTCTGGGTTGTGTCTCTGTGTTTCACAGTGTGTGTCTGGGTTGTGTCTCTGTTTCACAGTGCGTGTCTGGGTTGTGTCTCTGTGTTTCACAGTGCGTGTCTGGGTTGTGTCTCTGTGTTTCACAGTGTGTGTCTGGGTTGTGTCTCTGTGTTTCACAGTGTGTGTCTCTGTGTTTCACAGTGCGTGTCTGTGTTTCACAGTGTGTGTCTGGGTTTGTCTCTGTGTTTCACAGTGTGTGTCTGGTTGTGTCTCTGTGTTTCACAGTGCGTGTCTGGGTTGTGTCTGTGTTTCACAGTGCGTGTCTAGGTCTCTGTGTTTCACAGTGTTTCACAGTGCGTGTCTGGGTTGTGTCTCTGTGTTTCACAGTGCGTGTCTGGGTTGTGTCTCTGTGTTTCACAGTGCGTGTCTGGGTTGTGTCTCTGTTTCACAGTGTGTGTCTGGGTTGTGTCTCTGTGTTTCACAGTGTGTGTCTAGTTGTGTCTGTGTTTCACAGTGTGTGTCTGGGTTGTGTCTCTGTGTTTCACAGTGCGTGTCTGGGTTGTGTCTCTGTGTTTCACAGTGTGTGTCTGGATTGTGTCTCTGTGTTTCACAGTGCGTGTCTGGGTTGTGTCTCTGTGTTTCACAGTGCGTGTCTAGGTTGTGTGTCTGGGTTGTGTCTCTGTGTTTCACAGTGTGTGTCTGGGTTTGTGTCTGTGTTTCACAGTGCGTGTCTGGGTTGTGTCTCTGTGTTTCACAGTGCGTGTCTGGGTTGTGTCTGTGTTTCACAGTGTGTGTCTGGGTTGTGTCTCTGTGTTTCACAGTGCGTGTCTGGGTTGTGTCTCTGTGTTTCACAGTGTGTGTCTGGGTTTGTCTGTCTCTGTGTTTGTCAGTGTGTGTCTGTCTAGGTTGTGTCTCTGTGTTTCACAGTGCGTGTCTGGGGTCTTGTTTGTCTCTGTGTTTCACAGTGCGTGTCTGGGTTGTGTCTCTGTGTTTCACAGTGCGTGTCTGGGTTGTGTCTCTGTGTTTCACAGTGTGTGTCTGGGTTGTGTCTCTGTGTTTCACAGTGCGTGTCTATGGGTTGTGTCTGTTGTTTCACAGTGTGTGTCTGGGTTGTGTGTCTGTGTTTCACAGTGTGTGTCTGGGTTGTGTCTCTGTGTTTTTCAGTGTGTGTCTGGGTTGTGTCTCTGTGTTTCACAGTGTGTGTGTCTCTCTGTGTCTGTGTCTGGGTTGTGTCTCTGTGTTTCACAGTGTGTGTCTGTGTTTCACAGTGCGTGTCTGGGTTGTGTCTCTGTGTTTCACAGTGCGTGTCTGGGTTGTGTCTCTGTGTTTCACAGTGTGTGTCTGGGTTGTGTCTCTGTGTTTCACAGTGTGTGTCACAGTTGTGTCTCTCACAGTGTTTCTCTGTGTGTGTGTCTGGGTTGTGTCTCTGTGTTTCACAGTGTGTGTCTAGAGTTGTGTTTCTGTGTTTCAGTGGTTGTGTCTGTGTTTCACAGTGTGTGTCTGGGTTGTGTCTCTGTTTCACAGTGTGTGTCTGGGTTTGTCTCTGTGTTTCACAGTGTGTGTCTGGGTTTGTGTCTCTGTGTTTCACAGTGTGTGTCTGGGTTGTGTCTCTGTGTTTCACAGTGTGTGTGTGTCTCTGTGTTTCACAGTGCGTGTCTGGGTGTCTCTGTGGTGTGTGTCTGGGTTGTGTCTCTGTGTTTCACAGTGTGTGTCTGGGTTGTGTCTCTGTGTTTCACAGTCTGTGTGTCTGTGTTTCTGGTGTCTGGGTTGTGTCTCTGTGTTTCACAGTGTGTGTCTCTGTGTTTCACAGTGTGTCTGGGTTGTGTCTCTGTGTTTCACAGTGTGTCTGGGTTGTGTCTCTGTGTTTCACAGTGTGTGTCTGGGTGTGTGTCTCTGTGTTTCACAGTGTGTGTCTGGGTTGTGTCTCTGTGTTTCACAGTGTGTGTGTCTGTGTTTCACAGTGCGTGTCTGGGTTGTGTCTCTGTGTTTCACAGTGTGTGTCTGGGTTGTGTCTCTGTGTTTCACAGTGTGTGTCTGGGTTGTGTCTCTGTGTTTCACAGTGTGTGTCTGGGTTGTGTCTCTGTGTTTCACAGTGCGTGTCTGGGTTGTGTCTCTGTGTTTCACAGTGTGTGTCTGGGTTGTGTCTCTGTGTTTCACTGTGCGTGTCTGGGTTGTGTCTCTGTGTTTCACAGTGCGTGTCTGGGTTGTGTCTCTCCACAGTGCTCTTGACCTGGGTGAACTGTGCCAGTGTGCGCTGGGCCACGCGAGTGCAGGATATATTCACTGCCGGGAAACTGCTCGCCCTCGGACTCATCATCATCATGGGCTTCGTGCAGATCTGCAAAGGTGAGGAGAGTGGGAGGGAGAGGGGAGGGGGGGGGGGAAGGGGGAGGGGGGGGGGGGAGGGGGGGAGGGGGGAAGAGGGGAGAAGGGGAGGGAGAGGGGGAGGGAGAGGTGGGAGAGGAGGGGGGAGTGAGTCAGAATACTGGGGCTGGGCACAGAACTATTGTATGGTTGACTTAGTTTTCACTTTATAAAGACATTTTAAAAGCTTGAGGAGAAAGAGATAGTGTGGAGAATAAGAGTGGGGAGGGGAGGGAGTGGGAGTGGAGAAGGAGTGGGGAGGTAGGGAGTGAGGGAGGTAGGCAGGGAGGGGCGAGGGAGGGCTGGTTGATCCTGTTCTCTGTGTAGCGCGTGATTCTCTTGTGGATGCTGTGTGACTGGGATTAATCTCTCACTGCGGATTAACTGCTGAAGAGACCTCTGTCTCACCCTGTGTGTGTCTGTCTGTGTGTGTGTGTGTGTGTGTGTCTGTCTGTCTGTGTGTGTGTCTGTGTGTGTGTCTGTGTGTGTTTGTGTGTGTGTCTATAATTACCTTACTCTCTCCCTCTCCCTCTCCCTCTCTCTCTCTCTCTCTCTCTCTCTCTCTCTCTCTCTCTCTCTCTCTCTCTCTCTCTCTCTCTCAGGTCAGTACTACTGGCTGGAGCCAAAGAATGCGTTTGAGAATTTCCAGGAGCCGGATATTGGTCTGATTGCCTTGGCTTTTCTGCAAGGCTCTTTCGCTTACGGGGGCTGGAACTTCCTGAACTACGTGACCGAAGAGCTGGTCAACCCCTACCAGTGAGCCCCCCCCCATTCTACCATATAAACCAGTGCCATTGCAGATCATGTAGGGTATAGTCAGCACACTGTGGTCCCATTCTACCAGCCTCACCCCATTGTAGCTGCCCTATACTTGTGCTACCATTGCCTCCTGTTGTCCAATATATGCAGATTGAAACTCAGGGGGGCTGTCTGAATCATGTTTAGTGTTGCTGTATAATATAGAAAACTATACAGATTGAAACTCAGGGGGACTGTCTGAATCGTGTTTAGTGTTGCTGTATAATATAGAAAACTATGCAGATTGAAACTCAGTGGGACTGTCTGAATCGTGTTTGGTGTTGCTGTATAATATAGAAAACTATGCAGATTGAAACTCAGGGGGACTGTCTGAATCGTGTTTAGTGTTGCTGTATAATATATAAAACTATGCAGATTGAAACTCAGGGTTGCATTCAGACTGACGCCTGTCTGCGTGTCTCCTAAGGAACCTCCCTCGTGCGATCTTCATCTCCATCCCTCTGGTCACGTTCGTTTACGTCTTCGCCAACATCGCGTATGTGACGGCAATGTCACCCCAGGAGCTCCTCGCCTCCAACGCAGTGGCAGTGGTGAGAGAAGAGAGTCTGCACAGCACAGTCTCCTTAACACAGTGTAACTCTGTACAGCACAGTCTCAGCTAACACAGTGTGACTCTGCACAGCACAGTCTCAGCTAACACAGTGTAACTCTGTACAGCAAAGTCTCACACAGTGTAACTCTGTACAGCACAGTCTCACACAGTGTAACTCTGTACAGCACAGTCTCAGCTAACACAGTGTGACTCTGCACAGCACAGTCTCTGCTAACACAGTGTAACTCTGTACAGCAAAGTCTCACACAGTGTAACTCTGTACAGCACAGTCTCACACAGTGTAACTCTGCACAGCACAGTCTCATCTAACACAGTGTAACTCTGTACAGCACAGTCTAACACATCTAACAGTCTCACACAGTGTAACTCTGTACAGCACAGTCTCCTTAACACAGTGAAACTCTGTACAGCACAGTCTCACACAGTGTAACTGCACAGCACAGTCTCCTTAACACAGTGAAACTCTGTACAGCACAGTCTCACACAGTGTAACTGCACAGCACAGTCTCCTTAACACAGTGTAACTCTGTACAGCACAGTCTCACACAGTGTAACTCTGTACAGCACAGTCTCCTTAACACAGTGTAACTCTGCACAGCACAGTCTCCTTAACACAGTGTAACTCTGTACAGCACAGTCTCCTTAACACAGTGTAACTCTGCACAGCACAGTCTCCTTAACATAGTGTAACTCTGCACAGCACAGTCTCACACAGTGTAATTCTGCACAGCACAGTCTCACGCAGTGTAACTCTGTACAGCACAGTCTCACACAGTGTAACTCTGTACAGCACAGTCTCCTTAACACAGTATAACTCTGTACAGCACAGTCTCACACAGTGTAACTCTGCACAGCAGTCTCACACAGTGTAACTCTGCACAGCACAGTCTCACACAGTGTAACTCTGTACAGCACAGTCTCAGCTAACACAGTGTAACTCTGTACAGCACAGTCTCACACAGTGTAACTCTGCACAGCACAGTCTCCTTAACACAGTGTAACTCTGTACAGCACAGTCTCCTTAACACAGTGTAACTCTGTACAGCACAGTCTCCTTAACACAGTGTAACTCTGCACAGCACAGTCTCCTTAACATAGTGTAACTCTGCACAGCACAGTCTCACACAGTGTAACTCTGCACAGCACAGTCTCACGCAGTGTAACTCTGTACAGCACAGTCTCACACAGTGTAACTCTGTACAGCACAGTCTCCTTAACATAGTGTAACTCTGCACAGCACAGTCTCACACAGTGTAACTCTGCACAGCACAGTCTCACACAGTGTAACTCTGTACAGCACAGTCTCAGCTAACACAGTGTAACTCTGTACAGCACAGTCTCACACAGTGTAACTCTGTACAGCACAGTCTCACACAGTGTAACTCTGTACAGCACAGTCTCACACAGTGTAACTCTGCACAGCAGTCTCCTTAACACAGTGTAACTCTGTACAGCACAGTTTCACACAGTGTAATTCTGTACAGCACAGTTTCACACAGTGTAACTCTGTACAGCACAGTCTCACACAGTGTAACTCTGTATAGCACAGTCTCCTTAACACAGTGTAACTCTGCACAGCACAGTCTCACACAGTGTAACTCTGCACAGCACAGTCTCACACAGTGTAACTCTGTACAGCACAGTCTCAGCTAACACAGTGTAACTCTGTACAGCACAGTCTCAGCTAACACAGTGTAACTCTGTACAGCAGTCTCACACAGTGTAACTCTGCACAGCACAGTCTCCTTAACACAGTGTAACTCTGTACAGCACAGTCTCACACAGTGTAATTCTGTACAGCACAGTTTCACACAGTGTAACTCTGTACAGCACAGTCTCACACAGTGTAACTCTGTATAGCACAGTCTCCTTAACACAGTGTAACTCTGCACAGCACAGTCTCACACAGTGTAACTCTGCACAGCACAGTCTCACACAGTGTAACTGTACAGCACAGTCTCCTTAACACAGTGTAACTCTGCACAGCACAGTCTCAGCTAACACAGTGTAACTCTGCACAGCACAGTCTCACACAGTGTAACTCTGCACAGCACAGTCTCACACAGTGTAATTCTGTACAGCACAGTCTCACACAGTGTAACTCTGTACAGCACAGTCTCACACAGTGTAACTCTGTATAGCACAGTCTCCTTAACACAGTGTAACTCTGTACAGCACAGTCTAACACAGTGTAACTCTGCACAGCGCAGTCTCCTTAACACAGTGTAACTCTGCACAGCACAGTCTCAGCTAACACAGTGTAACTCTGTACAGCACAGTCTCACACAGTGTAACTCTGCACAGCGCAGTCTCCTTAACACAGTGTAACTCTGTACAGCACAGTCTCACACAGTGTAATTCTGTACAGCACAGTTTCACACAGTGTAACTCTGTACAGCACAGTCTCACACAGTGTAACTCTGTATAGCACAGTCTCCTTAACACAGTGTAACTCTGTACAGCACAGTCTAACACAGTGTAACTCTGCACAGCGCAGTCTCCTTAACACAGTGTAACTCTGCACAGCACAGTCTCCTTAACACAGTGTAACTCTGCACAGCACAGTCTCAGCTAACACAGTGTAACTCTGTACAGCACAGTCTCACACAGTGTAACTCTGCACAGCACAGTCTCCTTAATACAGTGTAACTCTGTACAGCACAGTCTAACACAGTGTAACTCTGTACAGCACAGTCTAACACAGTGTAACTCTGCACAGCGCAGTCTCCTTAACACAGTGTAACTCTGCACAGCACAGTCTCAGCTAACACAGTGTAACTCTGTACAGCACAGTCTCACACAGTGTAACTCTGCACAGCACAGTCTCCTTAACACAGTGTAACTCTGTACAGCACAGTCTCACACAGTGTAACTCTGTACAGCACAGTCTCCTTAACACAGTGTAACTCTGTACAGCACAGTCTCACACAGTGTAACTCTGCACAGCACAGTCTCCTTAACACAGTGTAACTCTGTACAGCACAGTCTCCTTAACACAGTGTAACTCTGTACAGCATAGTCTCACACAGTGTAACTCTGTACAGCACAGTCTCCTTCACACAGTGTAACAGTACAGCACAGTCTCAGCTAACACAGTGTAACTCTGCACAGCACAGTCTCACACAGTGTAACTCTGTACAGCGCAGTCTCCTTAACACAATGTAACTCTGCACAGCACAGTCTCACACAGTGTAACTCTGTACAGCACAGTCTCACACAGTGTAACTCTGCACAGCGCAGTCTCCTTAACACAGTGTAACTCTGCACAGTCTCAGCTAACACAGTGTAACTCTGTACAGAACAGTCTCACACAGTGTAACTCTGCACAGCACAGTCTCCTTAACACAGTGTAACTCTGTACAGCACAGTCTCACACAGTGTAACTCTGTACAGCACAGTCTCCTTAACACAGTGTAACTCTGTACAGCACAGTCTCACACAGTGTAACTCTGTACAGCACAGTCTCCTTAACACAGTGTAACTGTACAGCACAGTCTCACACAGTGTAACTCTGTACAGCACAGTCTCACACAGTGTAACTCTATATAGCACAGTCTCCTTAACACAGTATAACTCTGTACAGCACAGTCTCAGCTAACACAGTGTAACTCTGTACAGCACAGTCTCACACAGTGTAACTCTGTACAGCACAGTCTCCTTAACACAGTGTAACTCTGTACAGCACAGTCTCCTTAACACAGTGTAACTCTGCACAGCACAGTCTCCTTAACACAGTGTAACTCTGTACAGCACAGTCTCACACAGTTTAACTCTGTACAGCACAGTCTCCTTAACACAGTGTAACTCTGTACAGCACAGTCTCCTTAACACAGTGTAACTCTGTACAGCACAGTCTCAGCTAACACAGTGTAACTCTGCACAGCACAGTCTCACACAGTGTAACTCTGCACAGCACAGTCTCAGCTAACACAGTGTAACTCTGTACAGCACAGTCTCCTTAACACAGTGTAACTCTGTACAGCACAGTCTCCTTAACACAGTGTAACTCTGCACAGCACAGTCTCACACAGTGTAACTCTGTACAGCACAGTCTAACACAGTGTAACTCTGCACAGCACAGTCTCACACAGTGTAACTCTGTACAGCACAGTCTAACACAGTGTAACTCTGTACAGCACAGTCTCACACAGTGTAACTCTGCACAGCACAGTCTCACACA